>CM035438.1:121372732-121697732 GCA_020310875.1 Ceratopteris richardii | reverse complement strand
GGAGGTTTTTTTCCCCCGCCTTGTATATATGCCTATTGCCCTACTGGGCTACTTATCTTTGTACATTCTAGTGGTAATACATTCAGTATTGTGTGTTGTGCTATAAGATTCTTCTTCTTCCTTGTGCTATTCACGTGCTTTCGTAGACGTCTAACTCCAACAATTGGTATCAGAGCAGGTCGTCGCTTTATCTAGGGTGTTGTCTATACCTCTTCAGTTGTAGTCTCAAAATCACATGAAATTTGGAAAGCATACTCAGGGTGTTTCAAAGATCAAAACTGCTTCGCTTTGTAGTGTCAAAATCGCGATCTGAGCTCGTTTCGACCTCCGAATGCACTATCGTAGTGGTTGTGTAGGCTATTTTGTCTTTTTGTGCCAAAGCTATATACCAATTTTGGTTTTCCAGTATAAGAATCTCAAAGTCTGCTACACAGGTTTAGTGGAATTCATCTAGGCAATTCTGTTCAACTTTTTGAGATATAGTCAATTTTTTGCATCAAGCTATTTTATTCACCAGCTATGGCTAAAAGCAGTGATGTATTCCGTATGTTGGCTATTGAGGATAAGTTGGATGGTACCAACTACCCATTATGGGCTTATATGATGCGTCATGTATTGGTCACAAAAGGACTATGGAACATTGTGCAAGGTGTTGAAAGATGTCCTGTTACACTTGCGAATACAGATAATGCAAATATAGGTGTTGGAGCTGATGGAGATAGTGTCGAAGATGATGATATTCTGTAGATTCCTGTTCGTGCTGTTGTTTGTGTTGCACCTATTATAGAGCAAATTTGTTGGGATGGCAAAGATGCTCAGGCACATGCATAGATAGCTTTGCCTATCAAACATGCCATTATTCCTCACATTCACTCTTGCAGAACAGCTAAGGATGCTTGGGATACACTTACTACATTGTACTAGGCTAGGAACGAGGCTCATGTTTCTTAGCTCTGAAAGCAATTGGAGAGTGAGCACATGAATGAAGGTGATTCTATGGACATTTTTCTCAGAAAGATCAAGGATTTGAAAGAACAATTGATTTTTGGTGATAAAGTTATACCAGATAGCTCACTTATGCAGACCGTTCTAAATGGTCTTCCTGACTCATATCAGAGTTTTGCTTCTACTCTTCAGTTGATGATGAAAGGCAACCCAAATGCCTTGTCATTTGAGGAGATAGTCTCTGTTCTATTGCAGGAAGACCAGTCTAGGTAGAACATGTCTATTATGCATGTTGCAGATCAAGCTTTCCTAGCTAGTCAGAAGGGGAAAGGTAAATGGAGCTCTTCTACTAGTAAGCAGAAATTTGCAAATGCTGCACATTCAAAGAAGGAAGACAAAGATGAGAAAAAAATTAGAAAAGCAGAAATTGTTTTGCAACTACTATAAAACAAATGATCATGTCATCAAGAGCTGTCCAAAACTAGTTGCTAAAGAGGCAAAGAAGAAAGAGTCCAGAATGGTTGTTGCAGAGGCCTCTACACCAAAAACAGAGTCTACTAATCTTGTGTAGGAAGAAGAATGGGCATTTACCACTATTTGCAGTTTTGACCCATCTTCTCATGAGCAATGCATGTCTGTAGTAGACTCAAATGTTTGGTACTTTGATAGTGGGGCGACCAAAAATATTACCTCGCAACACAATTTCTTCTCTTCACTCGAGCCTGCCCCTATAGGCAATAGTGTTACATGCACCAACAACTCCTGCTATCTTGTTATGGGAGTTGGTAAGATCATTTCGACTACTGCTAACAGTAGTTCTTTCACTTTGTCAGATGCTTTGTTTGTGCCAGGGAGCAAGAAAAATCTGTTATCAGTTTCTGCATTAGCCAAGATTGGCTTGGTTGTGAAATTTGTTGATGATAGATGTACACTTCATGATCTGTCAAATGGCCACATCATTGTTGCTTCTGACATTTTATGTCATGGGTGCACTTTTTTCCCTCTTTAGGAGGTTCTTTCCCCCGGCTTGTATATACACCTATTGCCCTAATGGGCTACTTATCTTTGTACATTCTAGCGGTAATACATTCAGTATTGTGTGTTGTGCTCCAAGCTTCTTCTTCTTCCTTGTGTTGTTCGTGTGCTTCCGCAGAGGTCTAACTCCAACAGTAAGAATGGAAATAGACTTGCTGCTCATAGTAAATCATCAATGGATGTTGATGGTAAGGTGGCAGAATCTCATCCAGATAATCACCAAGATGTAGATCACAACTCCTCTAAGAGTGTGAGAACTCCACCTCCAAGATAGAGCACCTCCTAGTGATCACCTCCTCAAGAGTGTGTGAACACTCTCCCTCCAAGAAGGCCTCCAAGATCTCCTCCTTGCATTGAGCTAGAAGGTTGAGCGTGCTTCTTGAGATGATGATACATAATGAGCCAAGCCTCTTCGTTTATATTTGAGAACACCTCTTGAAAAGCACTCTCGAAAAGCAATTGATAAAGCTAAACTCTACGATCGCTATTGACCAAAAACACTCCTCAGAGAATCTATCGCAAAGACGTCATCTCTATTCGCTTTGTTTTTGTGCCACGAAAAAACAAAATGTGTAGCCGTTTGCTACGTTGAAACCATATGTATTGAACCCTTGCCCTATGTATGGAAGCCCATTGTTTTATCCAATGTAGCAGAGTTCTTCTCCTGTAATAAATTTGTAAAAAATAATTTGTATGGCTACAACTTGTGAACATTTTTGAACAAATGGGGCATTGTTTACAACATAACACTCAAAGAATCAAACAATCACAATAGTCCCTATACACTCCCTATACTATTGGAAGACTAAATATCCAAGACGCAATTCAAACAATCTCAATGGATCTTATTCTCATATCCCTACACTAATGTGAGAGTAAGAATCAATGCACCGAGTCATACAATCACACTAGATTGTTTTAAAATGTAATTAATCAAAGTATAAAAGTAAGAAATGATTTCTCGAGTTAGAACATGTATACTTAGGATGATTAAAAAGAACATATATAATCATTACATTATAAAAAATCACACATATGTAAGAGACACATATGCACATCATAACATATGTATGATACATACAAAGAGATAACTAAAAAAGAATATAAATGGAAAAAGAGACGATATATGAGTACTATGCTGAAGTAACTCACAAGAATCTCCTCTCTATTGTGACCTTCATTCTACTATGCAATTTTCAATTGAAAAAACTGGCTCAAATGAGTGCCTTTTGATGGAATGCAAAACTATATATATTTTTCTGGTTTGATTCACTTTTCAATCAAATTTTTTTTGACCAAAAAGTTTTTCGATTGAAAGTGATTTTGATCAAAAAAATAATGCCACTCCAATTTTTATTTGGAGATATCAAAAAATCCTCATACATATTTCAGTAGTGATGTGTGTGGAGACACTTAAGACCACGGATGCCCTTTTTTCCCTCTTTAAGAGGTTTCTTCCCTTGTCTTGTATATATGCTTTCAACCTTAATGGGTCACTTATCTTTGTATATTCATTTGGTAATATGTTCAATATTGTGTTTTTCTCCAAGCTTCATCATCTTCCTTGTGCTATTTTTGTGCTTTTGTAGACCTCAAATTCCAATTATCAATAAGAATAGATGCTTAGAGAAGTGAAGGAGATTTATAAAGAAATAAGTCCCCTAAATCTATTGTTTGCATGATCATGCAAAGCTCATTGTCATCCCCAATGGGCATCAATTTTCATGCAAGATTTTCTCCAAAAATAGGAGGGATCAAAATCAAGCTCTCCAAAACCATATTTGTCATGTCCATTATTCTATCTTCTTCAATAAATCTTTTAGTTTGATTGTAATCTACATTAGACATAATCAAATGTGCATAAACACTCTTTCTGCTGATGTAAACTTTTTGGAGCTATGTTTTCATATAAAAATCCCCTTCCATGAGATTCATAATATGAATTTTACTTGATATCTGGATGTAGTAAATGACCATATTTAGGAACATGATCATTAAAAATTTGAAGTAGAACTTTATTTGAGACTTTCTTTTATTTTATATTTAATTCTCTATTTTTCAAGTTTTCTAATGATTAAAAACATTCTAGATTGTCTATGTTTTTTCAATAGTCTTTTAGTTTTTTTTTTTTAATGTTTTAAGTTTCTAGTTTTCTATGATTTTTAAATAATTTTTAGGGATCCATTAATGTCTTTAAGTTATCTTTTATCTATTCTTAGGGCTTTTATGTACAATTTATTTTTTTAATTAATTGTAGAATTATTTTAACTTTTTATGAATTTTGTGTTTTTCTGTAAGTACTTATAGGTTTTCTTACGGAAAATATTAATTTTTATTGAATTTTAGGCTTTTAAATTAGTTTTTTTTTCATTAGAATTTTTAGGGTTTTAAAAAGATTTCTAGCATTGCAATAATTTTAAAATAAATTTCTAGTATCGCAATAATTTTCATTAATTTATATTGTTCCAAGATAGCATTTTTTAGTTGTAAGCAGTTTTAGGGGTTTATGTCTATTTTTACCTTTCTAAACATTTTCAATGTTTTTTAATATTCTTTAGGGCTTTTATCTGATTTTATTATTTCTAAGAACTTTTGGCAATTTTTTATACTTCTTTAATATTGTAATGGTTATCAGGGATTCATTGAAGTCTCCATCATTTCTCGATTCCTAAGCATTTTGAAGGTTTTTTGCCAAGTTTATATTTTTCTTGTGACTTTTAGATATTCTTTTATGTTTCATATGGTTTGGTAGTTTTTAGGAGTTTTTTAGTATTCTCCAAGGTTTTTACCAAGTTTCTTTGTTTGTAAACTGTGAGAAATTTAGGGTAAATTATTCGATTCTAATGCTTCTTAGCGAACTATTAATGTTTTTTTCTAGTTTATAGCTAGCTTTTTGACATCTAACCATATTTAAATGTTTCAAGTAATTTTCTAGTATTTCAATTACCAAAATTGTTTTTTTACTTTTGATAATTTTGTAAAATTTCAAGTACTATTTTTACTTCTTATCACTTTTCTTAATGGAAGCTTTTTAAGGGTTTCTACATAAGTATTTAGTTTTTTATTTGCTTTTGGGGATACTTTTAAGTATGTATGGATGCATGCATGTATGCATATCACATGCATACTATTTAGTTACATATATACTTGTAAATTCTAAATGTATGTATAGATGTATAATGTAATGTGTATCTGACATGCATGTAACTACATATATACATACATATCTATGAATTTATCTATGAATTTATGTATGCATGCATGCATGCGTATATGTCATTACATCTATCTATGTATCTATCTAGACATACACACGTATGTGTGTTGTATATGCACACACACACACACACACACACACACACACACACACACATATATATATATATATATATATATATATATATATATATATATATATATATATATATATATATATGTATGTATATATGAATGTATGCACGTATGAATGTACATACATATGCACATATACATATTTGTAGTTATTTACATATATACATACATTCTTGAATGTATGCACATATCTATAGGTAGGAATGTATGTATGTATGTATAAATGAATGAATGAATGTTTGTATTCATTTTTGCATGCATGTAGCTACATGGATATATAAATTTATATGTATGCATGTATGTATCTATATTTATGTGTGTGTGTGTATGTATGTATGTATGTATGTATGCATGTATATCTGTATGTATGTATGTATGTATGTATTGTGCATGTATGTATGTGTGTATGCATGTATGTATGCATGCATGCATGCATGTATGTATGTATGTATGTATGTATGTTCATATGTATTCATGTATGTATGTGTGTATGTATGTATGTGTGTATGTATGTATGTATGTGTGTATGTATGTATGTGTGTATGTGTTTATGAGTGTATGTGTGTATGTGTGTATGTATGTATGTATGTACGTATGTATGTATGTATGTATGTATGTATGTATGTATGTATGTATGTATGTATGTATGTATAGATGCATGCATGTAGCTACATATGTACATAAATATATGACTATATGTATGCATGCACAGATTTAGCTAAGTATATGCATACATGTATGCGTGCATGTATGTGGGTATTTATGTATGCATGTATGTATATATGCATACATGCATGCATGTATGTATGTATGTATGTATGTATGTATGTATGTATGTATGTATGTATGTATGTATGTATGTATGTATGTATGTATGTATGTGTGTGTGCATGTATGTATGTATGTATGTATGTATGTATGTATGTATGTATGTATGTGTGTATTTATGTATCTCTCATATGCATTCTCTCTTTCTTTCTCATGCCTCTATGTGTGCAGGTATGTATGCATGTATGTATAGATGTATATATGTATGTATGTATGTATGTATGTATGTGTGTGTGTGTATGTAAGTATTTATGTATGCATGTATGTATATATGCATACATGCATGCATGCATGCATGTATGTATGTATGTATGTATGTATGTATGTGTGTATGTATGTATATATGTATGTGTGTATTTATGTATCTCGCATACACATTCTCTCTTTCTTTCTCATGCCTCTATGTGTGCAGGTATGTATGCATGTATGTATGTATGTATGTATGTATGTATGTATATATTTATGTATGTATGTATGTATGTATGTATGTATGTATGTATGTGTGTGTATGTATGTATGTATGCATGCATGCATGTGTTATATTTCTTTTATTCCATTCTCATTTTTCCTCTCCCCATCTATCACATTTCTTTTCTTCGTGATTCACATTTCTATTCTCTCTCTCACACACATTTCCTCTCTCCCCCTCTCAAGTTTGTGTGTTTGCATGTATACATATATGCATGCATGTGTGTATGCATGCATACAAAATGAGTATGTGTGTTCATATGCATGTATATATGCTCATATGTATGTATGTATGTATATGCATGTATGTGTGTATGTATGCATATGCATGTATATATTCATTTATCCATGCATGTAGAGTGTGTGTGTGTGTAAATGTGTTTGAATGTATGTATGGATGCACATAAAACAAGTATGTATGTTTGTATGCATGTGTGCATGCATGCGTGCATTTTAATGATTTTTTTTAATGTATATCTTTATGCATGAGTTTATGTATATGTATGTATATGCATGTATATGAGTTTATATGCATATGTGCGTGTATGTATGTGCACTTGAAGTGTGTATGTACATATGTAACATGTATGCATATATGCATGCATGTATCTATGTATGTATGCATGGACATAATGTGAGTGTGTATGTGGGTATTGTTGCCTTCCTTTAGCTTATGGAACATCTGTCTCATTGTAGCTTTAGGGACTTGATGACTCAGAAAAAAGGAAAGGAAATTTCAAATGCTCATAACTTCCTCTTACATGCACCGAATTGAGTGATTCAAGTGCCTTTTCCATGCCACTTTTCTTGACAACCAAAAGTACTTATCTTGCATGTATGCACAAATGCACTCACTTCGTGCTCATACGACTTTCTACAAGCTAAGAAACTTCAAATTACAACAACAATGACTCAACATAGACTTCACAAACATGTCCCACAACATCTAGAGTAGAATGATGAAACAAACTACACACAAGACCTCACACAAGACACAATGCAAAGATGCCATGATGAAGAAGAAGGTAGAAAACCAAGAGAGCACTCAATTCATCAAGAGAAAAGTTACAAAAGACTAAGCCCCTTTTTTCCACTCAAATTTTTCCTTTTTATAAATGATTCCAAAGAATCGTGATTTTTTGCCTTTCCTTAACTTTTGAGCTTATCTAAGACACACTAATTGATTTCACGAGACTTAAATGTAACTCTAAGAAGAATCTTCTTGAGTTTTACAAAATTTAGAGTTCTTGAACGCTATGTACAATGGGGAAGTATGTGCGAAATATCATTTATCAACATCCTCCCCCTCCTAAACCCTTTGATGCCCTCATCAAAGTTGTATGTACAACTCCTTGGCTGTCAATTTTCTTGCTAAGTCTACTGTCTACTATACATCCCTTGGATCTTCAGATATTTTTGTCTTTCTTTTGAATTGATATTATTGATCAGCTCCGTCATTGCTTTCCTCCAATTAACTGTGAATTCTAGAGCATCTACTATATTCCTACTATGATGTTCCAAAAATATGCTCTCGTGTGCTGCAATTCTTGCCTCGAGCCCCAAAGATACTCTTCCAAAAATCTTTGAGTCCATCTCAAAGAAGCCAATTGAGAAAGCATCTTCAAATGTTTTTAAATAGATGCTCTCACGAAGATAATTTAAAGAGATATGCCATCAGACATTGTCTATCTGGCATCTCATTGAGATCAAATAGTAACATGTCGGTGCCAGAGTGGAAGCCCTAAAATCTCAAGCTTTTAAAACATGCTCTTATCATTTTGAGTATCCTAATATGTACAATTATGATATAGTCTTCTACTTCTCACATATCTAATAGAAACCTATCAATTACATTCAACATGTATGATTTTCTTGGCCAGCCACCTCACGGAGGAGCTGCTAACTTGGAAAAATTTAGTTAGGCCTTTAGGTTTTGTCCACTTCTTCTTTGCTCCCAAGAGGTTGACCAATCCCTTCTATGGGGAAACGGGCAATACATAGGATTTAGATTTAAGCTCATTGGTGCTTCTATACATATATGCCTGCACTCTTTATGATTTTCCAAAAATTCCCTCCTCCATCGGGAGTTTACCTTATGGAAAAAATTTTTAGATAAAAAACAAACTAGCTCCTTGAATACTCCAAAAAGTAGTCTCGCTCCTTTTCCAAAATGTGAGTCTGATACTGCTTGATGGATTCACATAGATACGGCAAGGGCACAACAAGGATGTCAAAATTGGATAGTGTCCTGATCACTTTTTGAGTTTTTGAAATAAGAACATAATTAGCTTTGATTCGTACCTATCATAAAATTATCTTAAGTATTTGATGCAATTACTTCTATCTACAAGTAGTGTACAAGTCGGTTCTATCGGTTATTGATCTTGTTCATCAAATTGGACATTCATTGCCATATCCTCTGTGGCCTCTATCTCTATGTCTTTGATAGGACTGAACTTTTTTTCTTCTATTTTATGGCCTTCCTCCTAAGATTGGTCGTTGATTAAACTTTCCACTTCCTTAATTCTTTGTCCCCACTCTTTCATTTGCTGAATATCCTTTTGGACATCTGTATTGCATTTATGCATTTCATCTTGTACTTGAGCTTTGAATATCTGATATTGCTCTAACATCTCCTTGTTTTTGGCATTCGTTTTGATCTCTTCATTGCTTGATAGTGAAAATCAACAAATTTTATTTTGTGTATAGATCCTTGCATTATTTTGATATCTGATGCCAAAGATTTTGCAACTTTAACTATTTTTCCAATCATGCGAGTGAGCTCTTTGCTCATCTGATTATCTAATACTTCTTCTCCTCTTGACACTCTTCTAATTTTTTTTCGATTTTAATAAAGGTTTTTCTACACAACTATCTAATGGACTCTTTCTGATTGGATATATTCATTGATAGTGTTATTTGGTCCTTTCTCGTTCCATAGAGGTAAGAGCATATGATCTCTTTTCCATGATGATCTTACAGTCCCATTCCGTTCATCAACTTGCTTCTTTTTGCAATCCTTGATGGCATGGCCTTTCTTTTCACAATAGAAGCAACTTCCTGTGAACTTTTTCTTCTTTGGCTTCTTCTTTGATACATCAAAAGAGCCTTTACCTTTTGCATTTGCTGAAAATGCAGCATCACTTGTACTTTGTCGATTCCTCAATCGCATCTCTTCTTCTAAAAGCATCACACAAAACTCTTCAAATGTAAGGGGAGTTGGTCTTACCTGAGTGTTAAGGGTTGTTACTAATCCATCATACTTTGCTGGAAGAACACGTACACATCTTCGAGCTAGCTCTTCTGGTGTTATGACAACACCAACTGCAGCCAATTGGTCTTGAAGATGTTTTATCCATTTGATAAAATCTTTAGCCTTTTCAGAATCAGAATGCTTTTCATTTGCCAACTGATTTTCTAAATTTTGTATCCTAGTGTGATTCTTGGTCTCATATTGTCGAGCCAATATGCCCCAAGCCTCATGTGCTTTAGTAGGATGTTGAACTAAAGTAAGCACAAAATCACTTACACTAGTGACAATTGCACATAATGCATCAGCATTCAGCCTCTTCCAAGCTCCTAGAAGATCTTGATCTGGCTGAATCATCAATCTTGAATTTGCTAGATCTTCAACTAGTATAGGCTCTGGATCCAATCCCATCGGTCCCATGACAGTGTCAAGTAATTCATAGGAGTCCAAAATTGTAGAAATTTTGAACTTCTAGAGTGTATAATTGGTTCCATCCAGCTTCCCTTCAATGAATGCAGGTGGGCACAGCCGGGGCTGCTCACTACTGCCCCGGACCCCACAATTGGGGACCCTGGTAACTCCCTTTCCTTACAATACCTTACATGGTCCAATATGACCATCCAACATGCAAGTTGGGATTCCCACCAATTGGGTTATGCACGCTTGGCTTCTCCTCATAATGGGGGCCTTACAAAATGTGCATACAATCATGAGAGGTAGACATTGATCCTATACTAACACAAACAATGCTCTACAATCTGGTACAATCAGATTGGAAAAGACTAACTACACCTCTAGATAGAGAGGAGCAAAATCATGAGAAAATGAGGTAAGCAAGCAAGGGGGCTGCTTGTTGGAGTTTATGACTTCACTAAACTAAGTGGGAAACTCATGGAATGCATACAAATCAAGAAAAAAAGGTGAGATGATGCTTATATAGAGTTTTACTTTTCCTACAATCTAGCTAACCACCCACCAATCAGTTTAGGTGCACTTTTTGGTGGATGATTTGATGAGATTTGAATTTGATTGAGTTTGGTGGAACTTCTAACTTTATTCCACGAATTTGGGTCCTCCTTTTTTATTGTTCCACTTGCAAAACTCATGGTTGAGCCTTTTTGCATGATTGAGACTTGATTTTCAACACTCCCCCTCAAGTCTCAATGCCTAGGTCCTTCATTCCAATGCATGCCTTGAAGTGTTGTAGCTTTACTCCATTCAATGCTTTGGTAAACATATCTGCATATTGGTCCTTTGTATTGACATGCTCCACCTTGACATCTTTTGACATGATCTTCTCTCTAATAAAGTGGTAATACACTTCTATATGCTTCGACCTTGCATGGAACACTGGATTTTGAGCCAAGCATATGCTACTTATGTTGTCACAAAAAATAGGTCCTTGCTTAACCTACAAATCAAGATCAACAAACAACTTCTTGAGCCACATAAGTTCACATGAGACTTGTGCTAAGCCTCTATACTCAGCTTTGATGGATGAGAGAGCCACTATTGGTTGTTTCTTTGACATCCATGAGATGGTCTTCTTCCCTAGCATGATAACATATCCACTAGTGCTCCTCCTGTCATCTTTGGAACCTGCCCAATCAACATCACAATAAGCTTGCATGTTTAATCCATCATCAAATGGATAATATAGACCTTCATTCACTAATCCTTTGAGGTACCTAAGTACCCTTTTGGCTGCAAAAAGATGAGGTACTCTTGGTGCTTGCAAAAATTGAGATAACACTCCAACTACATATGCAATATCTGGTCTTATCATAGTAGCATACAAGAGAGAGCCAATTATTGAACTATACATGGTGACATCCTTCACTTATTCACCTTCATGAGCACTTAGTTTAACATTTACTTCTAATGGATTTGAAATGGGCTTGCGATCACACAAGCCGAACTTCTTCAAAAGATCTAGAATGTATTTCCTTTGCATCAAGTATATACCTTCCTCTTTATATAGTACTTCAATCCCAAGGAAGTACCTTAAAATCCCTAAATATGAGATTTTAAACTCACATCCAAGCTTCCTCTTTATGTCCTTGATGTTGGATTTATCATCCCCTATAATGTCAGATCATCAACATATATACAAATGAAAACAATTTCGCTACCTTCCTTCTTCACAAAGAGTGATGGGTCGGCATGACTCTGATTGTATCCACATTTTACCAAGTAGTCCACAAGTCTTTGGTTCCAAGCTCTTGGGGCTTGCTTGAGTTCATAAAGAGCCTTCTTTAGCCTGCATACATGATGTGGAAATCTCTGAATCTTCAAAGCCTTAGGGCTGCTCCATGCAGACTACCTCTTCAAGCTCTCCATTTAGGAAAACATTCTTCACATCCAATTTGTATATCTTCCAAACTTTTGAGGCTGAAATTGCAATCAAACTTCTGATGGTGGAAATCTTAGCTACTGGACTGAATGTTTCATCAAAGTCAATGCCATAGGTTTGAGCAAAATCTTTGGCAACCAACCTTGCTTTATACCTAGAGATGCTCCCATCTGCATGCCTCTTTACCTTGTACACCCATTTGTTGCCAATGACTTTCATGTACTTTGTTCTTGGCACCAATGACCAAGTATCATTTTCTTCAAGTGCCTTGAATTCCTCCTCCATAGCTTCAATCCATTCCCTATGCTTATTTGCTTCTTCAAAAAAAGTTAGGTTCTTGACAAGCTATAACTTGACTCATGTAGGCATAGTGTCTTGCAATGAATGAATCATAAGTTAACCTTTGAACAGGGTATTTAACCCTATTGGATGACCTTACCTCACCATTAGGTGGTAGGAATCTCCTCCTCCTTGGTTTAGATGCTTTAAATCCCAGAGTTTCTAATTTTTCCATATCTTCTTCACTTGTAGATTCATTGTCTACCCATCGATGATCTTCTTCATTTGCCTTTTCCTTTCCTTTGCTACTTCCTTCACTTGAATGAGCTTCATTCCTTCTCCTTCCATGCCAAGTTGATGTAGTACTCTCCTCTGATGATGTGCTTGAAGTGGTTGGACTACTTATCTCCATGCTTTGTTGTTGCTCTTTGAACTTCTTCTCAGCTTCATATGCATCGTCAACCTGTAACACATGTTTGCTACCATACCAAGGCAACAACTCATAAAATATTACATCCATAGATACCTTAATGTCTTTGGTGCAAGGCTTATAGCATCAAAAACCCTTTTTCTCTGAAGAATATCCAAGAAATGTACACCTATCTGCCTTCAGGTCTAACTTGTGTCTCAATTCTTGAGGTATGTGAACATAACACACACAACCAAATACTTTGAGATGTGAAAGGTTGGGTTTCTTACCACACCAAGCTTCATAAGGTGTAACTCCATGTAATCCTGAGGTTGGACACCTATTCATAATGTATATGGCTGTATTTGTTGCATCAGCCCAATAAGATTTAGGAACATTCATTTCATTTAACAAAGCTCTAGCCACTTCTGCTATGTATCTATTCTTCCTCTTTGCCACCCCATTTTGTTGAGGTGTATACCTGCAAGTGAATTGCCTTTTGATGCCATGTTCATGTAAAAAATATAAAAATTCATTTGAAAAATAATCTCCCCCTCCATCCGATCTGAGAGTCTTTATATACTTCCCTGTTTCCTTCTCCACTAGGTTTTTGAACCTCTTGAAGTGGTAAAACACCTCTGACTTTGACTTCATGCAATACATCCAAACAAACCTTGAATGATCATCTATAAATGTGACAAAATATCTATTACCTCCAATGGATGGCTCCCTTATAGGTTTCCATACATCTGTGTGTATGAGATTCAACACTTCATTCCTCACATGTGCTCCCTTCTTGAATGGCAATCTACTTTGTTTCCCTAATTGACAAGCATGGCACAAATGTTGCATATTCTAAGATGTAAGATCAGGTAGACCACTCACCAAGCCCTTCCTTTGCATGTCCTTCATCCTTTGTAAGTTTATGTGTCCAATTCTTTTATGCCATAAGTCGATTTCTGCAATCTGTTGATTTCCAATTGACAAGTAGATAGTGTGAGGGGTTGATGGCTTTAACTCCATGGTGAAGAGTCTTCCTTGCTTCTTTCCTTTCGCTATGAGCTTGTGGTCTTGCATGGGGTCTTCAACAAAACATCCTTGATCATTGAACCTCACCTCATAACCTCTTTCAACCATTTGACCTACTAAAACTAAGTTCTTTGTGATGGTTGGCAGATGCAACAAATCCTTCAACACCTTTGAGCTTTGAGATCCATTCAATGCAACATCTCCCACATGTGTAATCTTGTGCTCAACTTCATCTTTTCAATTTGACAAATTTGAATGCATGGGTATATCAACCAAGGTATGATAGTGAAATCAAGTGGAAAGGGTAAGGACTGGATTTGAAATTTTATTGCAAAATTTGGATCTCATACACAAAATTGCGAATTTCTATTAAGGAAAGAACATAGGTAAAGTGTTGAATTGCTTGGAAATTAAGGATTATAATCATTAAAGTAAGAGTTGAGGAAGGTTAATTGAAAATAAAGAGAATTGGTACAATTTGGCACACAATTGCAATTTTATGGAAGCTGTAAAAGCAAGTTTTGAAAGCAAAAAATCTCATTTGTGAGTGAAAGTGAGTGAGAGAGAGAAACGGCTATAGAATCGTGATTTGTGGCATTCTACAAGCAATTAGAAAATAGAGATCTATTGGCAAGGTAAGAATCATTACAAACTTTTTGCAAAGTGAAAACAAAAGAAAAATTAATTAGAACTCTGAAAATCGTGATTTTCTCAGAATCACGATTTTCAAAATTTTTGATTTTAAGTAGGTTTTTTTGATAGATTTTAGAAAAATGTTTTATTGCATGTCATTTTCTTGGTTAGGCACTTTTGTAGTGATTAAAAAATCAAGAAAAAATCAAATAATTTTTTTTAGTTAAACTTGCATAGAATCATGATTTTGTGCAAGAAAAAATACGATTTTCAATAAACGCTATTTTATGAGAAAATCATGTTTTTTCATGATTGTGACTGAAAAATCATGATTTTGAGCTATCAAACTTTCACAATTTTGGGATCAAAATCGTGAAAAATCACGATTGTGAGGAAAAATGCGATTTTGTGAGAAAATTATGATTTTCAGCAAAAAAATCGTGAAATTCCACGAAATCGTGAAAATCACGATTATATGGAAAAAAACATGATTTTGTGTGAAAATCGTGATTTTCATACAAAATCGTGAAATTCCACAAAATCTCACGATTTTGATAAAAACATGATTTTGAGTTCAGAATTTCGTGATTTTGACTCAAAAGCATAAAAAACACGACTTTCAAAAATAACACAATTTTGAGTTTAGGATTTCACAATTTTGACTCAAAATTGTATAGTTTCATTAAAACCCGATTGTATGTGATAATCGCGATTTTCATAATTATAGTTTCATAAAATTGTGTTTTGTGGAATTAAAAAAAACGATTGTGTCTTACAATTGCAATTTTCACAAAAACTCATGATTTTTGAAAATCGTGTTTTTCTTTCCCTGAAAACACGATTGTCATTCACAATTGTGAGGTTTGGAGAAAAATAAACTTACAAAATCATGGCTTTTGTGCAAGCCAAAAGCACAATTTTATCTAAGAATCATGATTTTGATTGAAAATCGTGGTCTCTCAAGATCATGTTTTTTGGTCTAGAAAAAACATGACTTAGAGGAAGCAAAGTTAAATCAATTAAAGACCTTCCAAAATTTATGAAAAATCCTCTCATAAAAACATCTAAAACAGAAACATCAAAATCGTGTTTTTCTTGCAAAAATGCAACTTTGTCTAGAATTTTCCCAAAAACAAAGGGGTTAAGTTTTCTTGTGACATGTGGGAACAAAACTCAATTAAACCATAGTTAAGGACATAAAATTTCCAACTCTTCCACTCAAACTTGGCAGGGAATACTCAAAAAACACCCAAAATCGTATTTTTTAGGAAATTGTGATTTTGAGTACAAACTAAGGGAAAATCAAGGAGGTTACAACTAGGACAAATCACAAAAGAGAGGGAGAGATTTCTGGGTTAAAAGTAGGAAGAGTTAACTTCTCAAAGATCAAGAGTCCAAGACATTGACAAATTAGGGTTTTTCAAATAGATAATTTAGGTTCTCCAAATACAGAAGTGAATGATACTGAGATCTGGAACTACCATCATACAATTCAAAACCCATAGTGAGGCTGAGAAACAACAATACCAAGCTAATCATCAGAAGGAGCTCACAAATCAGTCACCAAGTATGGAAAATTTGAATTTGGAAGAGGAACACACAGACACATGAGATTATAGGAATATTCTCAAATATATGTACACAAATAGGTTTGGTACCTATGTGTATCAAGATGGAATGCATACAAATCTCATCAGATTAAGAAACTTAGAAATTCAACTTTGAAGTTAATGCCAGTGGCACAATTCAAAGATGGAAGATATGAGGATAGACAAGGATGTGTTTATGCATTCATTCATGATCTAGAAAATTCCAATGATCTTGGTCAATGTGCTGACAAAAGACCTTGGGATCAGGATCTCGGACAATTTGACATGCCTAGGCCCAGTAGAAATCACACTCCAATAGAGCCACAAAAAGAGGAGACCATATAATTCTCCAAATCCCTTTGAAAGAGAAGAAGACGACATGCCTGATTTCCATATAAGAAGGAGACCAAATTGGCAGGCTCAAGGGAGAATGCTGAGGCCATACCAAGTGGAAAAGTGTATGAAAAATCAGTATGAAGGATATTCAGATCCTAATGCACATGCTGCTGAGTTTAGATAATTAATTAGGGCTGAAGAAGTGGAGGATTATAAAGTCCAATTTGAAGCATTTGGGCTAACCCTGACTGGACCAGCTTTGTCTTGGTTCATACCTTTGATGAATTAAATGTATCAAGACATAAAATTCTTCATAGAAGGCTTCATAGGGGAATATTCAAAAAATGGGATAAAACATAGTACACCCACTTTGATCCATAGTTTTAAACAATAGAAAGAGGAAAATGTGAGAGAAAATGCAAGGAGATTTAAGTAGTATATAGATAGATGTCCAAAGGATGAGGTTCCCTCAATGGCAAGACAAGTATCTCTATTCATAGAAGGCCTGATAAGCGCTTAGCTGAGAACTTTGGTTTATTATGGAAGTCCTAATTTAGATTCCTGTATCAAAGAAGCTATAGACTTGGAAGATATTAGAGGGCAGAACTTAATGGCATTTGACCAACCAACAACTCATGAAGGGAAACAACCTCCCATACCCACAAATGTAGTTCTTGTCAAATACACTCTAGTAGAGGAAAATGAAAATCTAAAAACCAGACAAAACTACATGAATGATTTTCATCCTCTAGAAGAATATCAGGATCCAGTTGGATGGGAAAACAATGATCATAGGGAGCCAGATTTACAAGCCCTAGATTTGGAAAATGGAAGGTTTGAGTTAGATGTAGCCACATTCATGTATATCACAAACAATTATATGTCAAATCAAAGACCTCAGTTCAAGACCAATCAAAATATTACTTGCTATAGGTGTGGAGGAGAACATTTTGTAAGAGATTGCACTCAACCACCAACACTAAGAGTGGAAGGAGCTTATTGTAAAGATTGTGGTAGAGAACATTTAATCAACAATTGCCCTAGAAATCCCCAAAAATAAAATACAACAACTCACATACCTTTGAAATCTATGGAGATAATGGAGCAAGGAGAGCCTGATGAGAATGAGACAATATCTATACAGACAATAACTAGATCTCAGGCTAAGGAGCAAGGAATACTTTCAAACCCACACTCATCGGAGATAAAGGAAAACACACCTTGGAGAGAAAAAAGAGCCAGACAAAGAGCTTAATGGGAAAAGAAAGTGAAACGAGTGGAAACCCTAAAAAAATCTAATAAACAAAAATCTAAAAACACAAACACCACACATAGTCAAACCACGAACATAAAAGAAAATCGATCAAAGTGTTTAGAAACATTGATGAGAGCATATCAAGGAAGAATTGAGGAAGGACCTCGTACCTTAGACTATGAAAGAGCTTATCCAATGCTTGATTTGGAGCAGGAAAGAATGCAGCTATGTAAACAAATAATCATAAAACTCAACAAAAACTTGAACAAGAAGGAAACATTGAGGGAGGGAGAAGTAAGGAAAAATCTCAAAAAAAACGTTATAATCAAGAAACCAATGAGCCATTACAAGAAGAAGGAGCCAACGCAACACAACTCATCACTATACAATTCTGACTAACAAAAAAATGTAAAATTCAATATCAAACAACACTGAGTGAATTGGTGAAATGAAACCCTCATAAAAAACATCTTATTTCAAAACCTAAAAATAAGTTACACTAGAACCAAGGAACATAACAAGAAGCTGAGGAAATTATGCATGTACCCATTGACAAGATAGGAGGATACTGTGAAGGGGAGGAAGGAACACCATACTCAAAGTGCAATTTGGTGATAAATAGACCAATTCAATTTTGGACAATGGATCAGGAGTTGCAATTATGACAAAGAGAACTTGAGAAATCTAGGGAGCAAACACACTTCAACCAACCAAAATGAAATTACAATCGATAGATGGTCACATTGAGGCAGCTTTAGGGGTCTAGGAGAAGGTAATAATAGAATTCTATGGAATAGAAATAGAACATACATTTGCTGTAGTAGAATTTACACAATTAACATCCTATGAGATTATCCTAGGTAGGCCTTTCATGAGAAAAATGCAAATAGTACAAGAGTGGGGAAAAGATTGCCTATGTCTCCAAAACCAAGGGAAAATCACCAAAGTAAACCTAAAAAATGGACAGTTCTGTAATATATCCCCTCAAGAGTGGTTCAAGATACATCAAAGTCAGGACACAAGTGAGGATTCAGAAGGAGAAACGGAAAGTGATGTTGAACCACCATTCTGGAAGTGTAATGCAATATGCAATAAAATCTATAGAAGAATTCTGATGAAAAAGGAGGATTTTAAAGAGGAGAGAGGAATTGAAGATGAAAGATATATACCCCAGAAGTTTGATGATGAAGAGTTTCAACCATATGGGTGGAGTCAAATTCTATCTACATTGGATGTAGCCAATGATGAATATGTGGGAATAAACTTCCAAAATGAGGAGGGGTATGATATTTTTCATATAGGAGTCAAAATGATTAATATAGCACAACAAAATAATTTCCAAGATGACCAAACACTTCTAATCAATAATAAAAATACTTACTTGGAAGAAGTATAGGCAGATGATGTAATCAGAGATCAAATCTCAAGAAAATGTAGGAAGTGTGTACATAAAGAGAGGAGTGAGAATCAAGACTTTGAAAAAAAGCAAAAAAAGGCAAAACCAGAAAAAATTGGAGTGGAAGAGAAAAAATTTGATGTACCCTCAAACTTCAAGCAATATGAGGTGGAAGAGAGACTACTTTTCAAAATGAAACCAAAAAGAGAAAATAAGAAAGGTGAGTCCTATGACAATGAGGAACATACCAAAAAGGTAGTAATTACCAAGGAAGAGGGAGAAGATAGACACATTGTCATACAGATGATATGGAAGAAAATGAGGAGGAAGCTTTGATAGAATTAGCTAAAGAATATAGGGATGTGTTTGCTTACAACTATAAAGATTTGAAGGGCATAGATCCTAAGATTTGTGAATATAAGATACCCATTGCTCCAGATGGAAGACCTAGTAAGCAAAGACACTACACCCTCAATGATAAATACTCTGCAAAAATAAAAGAGGAAATTGACAAGTTGTTGGCTACCAATTTCATTTATGAAATTGAGTATAGTGAGTGGATTTCTCCTATAGTTGTGGTTCCAAAGAAAAATGGTAAACTTAGGGTTTGTATTAACTTGAAGAAAGTTAATGTTGCAATTATAAGGGATAGCTATCCATTGCCAATAACAGATCACTTATTGGAAAGAGTACCTGGCAAAGAGGTCTATAGTTTCTTCGATGGATTTTCAGGATATACGCAAGTTCCTATTGCAATAGAAGATCAACACAAGATAGCTTTTACAATAGAATGGGGCATTTATGCATTTAGGGTTATGCCATTTGGTTTAACCAATGCACCAACCACATTCCAAAGATTAATGTGTCATGTGTTCAAAGATTTTTTGAGAAGCATGATGGAAATCTATGTAGATGACCTTTCTACTTTCTCAAATAAAAGAGAAAATCATATACAAGACTTGGAGAATATGTTTAAAAAATGCAGAATCTATAGAGTGTGTCTTAACCCTGAGAAATGTGTGTTCTCTATAGGACAAGGTAGAATGTTAGGACACATAGTTTCCAAGGATGGGATCTCTACTTATGAAGGAAAAATCAAAGCAATAGTGGATTTGCCCAAGCCAACCAATGTGAAAGAACTTCAAACTCTTATGGGTCACTGTGGTTATTATGTTGCTAGACCTTTATATGCTCTAACAACCAAATTTGAATGGACCTCAGAATGTGATGAAGCCTTTGAAATTTTAAAAACTTGTTTGGTGACAACACCTATTCTAAAAACACCACAATGGGATCAAATGTGTCATGTCCATGTGGATGCTTCCAATTTTGCTCTAGGATGTGTTTTGGCACAACCTATTGAAGGAAGTAAATTATATTTCCCTATTGCTTATGCCAATAGGCAATTGACTCAAGCAGAAAGGAACTATACCACTACTAAAAGAGAGGGATTAGGAATGGTGTTTGTAGTAAAAAAATATAGACATTATTTGTTAGCCAACAAATTTAAGTTCTTTGTGGATCACCAAGAATTATTATATTTGGTAAATAAACCTTGTCATACACGAAGAATTGTGAGATGGTTCTTACTCTTAATGGAATTTGAATATGAAGTTGTGGTCAGATAGGGGAAAGCAGATTTGAGAGCAGACTATTTGTCTAGGGTTCAAACAAAAGAACAAACTCTTCCAATTAATGATGACTTGCTAGAGGCTTATCTATTCAAAATAGAAAGTGTTCCTGATTGGGAAATATCTTTGGTGCCACTTCTTACAATTGGACCATGTAGAAATATTGGTACTAAAACACATTTGCTATTACAGAGTAGAAAATTTGTATTATTGGCTGGGCATTTATACCATGTAAATCATATTGGTGTATTGGAATACTGTACCCCAGAGGAAGAGCAAAGAAATTATTTACAGAAAGCACATTATTTGGAATCCATGTGTTCATGCTTCCAAGATTGTAACTCTAAATAATTTATCTAGAATGGGAGTGCACTAGCCAACCAAAGAACATGATGTAGAGAGATACATTATACAATGCTAGAAATGCCAAAGTAAGAACATTATTGATTTGGTCACTTTGTATTGGTTCTAGAAAAATCCTAAGTGGAATGAGTATATAATTGAAGAGCTTAAACAACCACAAGAGCAAAATAATCATGTGCAAAATGCAGATTCTAGAAATATGAAGGAGCTGAGCCAAGACTATGAATTAATAGGGGAATAACTATATAGGAAAGGAATAGATGGATACCTAAGAATCTGTGTTCCTGAAGATAAGTATTTGGAAATTTTGGATATGGCACACTCAGGATTAGCAAGAGGTCATTTTTTAGGTGAGAGAACTGCTAAACTCATACTTTACTCAGGTTTCTGGTGGCCAACTCTCTTTCTAGATGCAAAAAAATTTGTCAAAATATATGATATTTGTCAAGCTAGACAACCTAAAAGAAAGGATGATATGCCTTTGATACCTTTGATATTTGCAAGATCTTTTAGCAAATGGGGAATAGACTTTATTGGACCAATACATCCACCAGCTAAAAGTTCTCATGCAAAATATATCATTGTAGCCATTGACTACCTCACCAAATGGGCTGAAGCCAAGGCTACAAGAAAAAATGATGTGCAACAACTGCTAGATTTCTATATGAGAATATAATCACTAGATTTGGATTACCTATTGAGTTGGTATGTGATAGGGGTTCTCATTTCCTTAATCAGGTTATTGAGAGTTTGATTGATTATTTTATGATTATTCATAGAAAATCAGCACCCTATCACTCACAAGCCAATGGTTTAGCAAAAAGCACAAACAAATTTTTTTGCAATGTATTTTCAAAATTAGTAAATTCGAAAAGAACAGATTGGGATCTTCAACTTCATTATGTCCTATGGGCTTATAGGTACCATATAAGACTGCAATAGGAACAACTCCATTAAATTTGGTGTATGGTCAAAATGTAGTATTACCATTAGAATTTCTAATACCAACCCTGAGAGCAGCAAATCAATTAGAATGGACAATACATGAATTATCCAATAGAGTGCTGCAATCAGAAAAGTTAGGAGCTTCAAGGTTACAAGCAATTATGAGTATATATGTAGATAAAAAAGGACAAAAAGCATATCATGATGTTCACATCAAAGATAAGGACTTGCAGGAAGGAGATTTAGTGTTAGCATATACACTTAAAGAACACAATAAAAAACTACAAAAAAGAGGACATGGTCCTTATATTATCCATCGAATTAGTCATAGTGGAGCAGTATAGTTGGCAAATTTAGATGGAGAAATCATGCAAAACTTCATAAGTGGTTGTAGGATCCAAAGGTATAACCAACCTTTGACTATTGAAGATTGGAGGAGACTACAACAAGCTCAACAGAGAAAACAGGAGGAGAATAAGATGAGGTGGGAAGCTCAACTAGAGGCCAAGGAAAGAATGAAGAAATGCAAGAATATAAGAGAAGTATTGAAATGTGAGAAACAAGCAGGAAAAACAAGAGAACATTTGCCACTTATATATTTGACTTTGAAAGGAGAAAGAGTTAGGGTTTTATTAGATTCAGGATCTCATGTGAATCTAATAAGTACTGAATTATTGAAAAAAATCCATGCAAAAAGAAAACAAGGTAAAACCCTAATAAAAACATTAGATGGGCAAATCATTCAAACTCTTTCCACACAAAGTGTCATATTGCAAATTGAACAAGAACAAGTGAAAGGAGAATGTGAGGAATGGCCAGATGAAATGATGTCTAAACAATTGATTTTAGGGCAAACCTGGATGGAAGATAACAAGGTATCAATTGATTTTGAAAAGATGGTACTTCATTCGAATTTGAATAATAAAAGAATAAAAATTTTGTTTGTTATTCCTGATGTGCAGGAACTCAATGAAGAAACCTATAGAATGGAAATGGAGAAATTTACTTTCTCTATAGATGAAGAGTTTTCATTAAAAAAGAATATAATCAACAGAGAAGGTAGTAGTAATCTGATGAGGAAACAGAATCAGCAGAATATAGTGACAAAAAGCAAGCTCCAACACAAGAATTTATATATTTCTCATTAGAAGCAAAATCAGGAGAGAATGATTTCACAATTCAAAGAACAATTGGTATGGAGACCAAAACCTTTGAAGATCAATCAAAATAAAAAAAGGAAGTGGGTATGGAGACCTCAAGGAAAACATACCCATTTTGTCCAGAGTCAACATGCAAATGGGGAAATGAGGAATACTAACAATAGTATGGGAGCAAAATAAAAAATAAGATGGATTAGAAAAATGAAGCAAGTGACAGATATACAGAAAGACAATATAATTTCCAAGACACCAGAAGCATTGGAAGCACACAAGGGTGGAACTAGAAAAACCTCAACAACGTACTACTTAAGTGCAATGCTTAAGACCCCATCTTTGCACCATGAAGAGGAATGCATCTCTAAAGTATGCATGGATAGGACTGCATTACAAAGTCTCACTAGGCACAATAGAGATCACATAGGCACATGTCAGAACACTTTTCCATGGAAAAAGAGTAGGAGGGAAGAGAATTACCTCATAAAGAATTAACCTCATATATGGTCATATGACCAATACTGGAAAACAATATTGAAAAATTCAAAAAAATATATTGGAAAAAAAGAATGAAAAAAGTAAAAATATGAATTTGATCTTGTCAATTTTTTTGAATTCTTTGCTTGATAAGTTCCAATAAAATTTTAGAAAAGCACAAAAGCAAGATCTAGGGTTGGATAGTGTAGAATGTTAGTTTGATTTATTTTATTTTTTTAAGACTATTTCTTTCCTTTGTATATATATGAACAATTATTTCTTTCTTCTTTTGATAATCTGTCTGCGTTATTTTCCATTTTTTCCGAAAGGTGCCTAGAAGAAAAATCTTGCTCCACTGTAATGATCACTTATTTGAGTCTTGACGAATCTTGAAATCTGGTTTTTCTTACATGACTCTTTTTCTTTTGATCAAGAGACTCATGGTGTTGGAGTGGGTGTGGTTTCTATTTTTTCACACTTACACGATGATGACTACCAAGGAGCTGCCTATTGCTAACCTAGAGGTGGATTCAATGTCATTATCTAGAGGGCATTGGTTCCTTGACAGTGAAGCTACAGAGGAAGTTCATAAGTTAGAGTCTGATGCTAATAAAGAACTATCTGAGAGTGCCAAGTTAGCAAAATAACTCAAAGGAGCCTTGGGCATTATTGGTCAACACAATGCTTTGCCAAAAATTCTATAATTTCCAGAGGATGACAGCTACTTACAAGAAATGGAAGGCAGTAGGGTTGCACAAGATGCTAGATGAACCCATCTTTTTTATCAACTTTGAAAGAGTAGCTCAAGTAATGTCAAGTTTACAAGAATTAGGAAAGGGTAATGATGCCTATTTCATGTACAGAGTAAATAATAAGGATGGTGAGGAAGTGCAGATATCCATTAAGCCAGAGCATATCAAGAATGCTTTGAAGTTCTATACTATGGGAACCAAGTTGGATGTCAGTTTTCTACAACATATGCAGGCTACTCCAAATTCACCGACTTCAAAGGGAAGGAAAATGCAAAAATGGCTATCAGGATGTTTCTCCAATACTTATGTTTCCTAAGAATGCCTAGGTATACAATACCACATAAACCAGTCACCCTCATCATGCTAAACAACAAAGATAGAACCAGGCCCTTTGGTGTTATGGATGTAACTCCATATATTCATGAGCAGCTTAAAGAAGCAGCAAAGCATTGGTCAGCAAGGAAGTTCATGAATGGAGCCCAATTTTCGACCAGAATCATCCATCATGTACTTGGGTTGGAGGAAAATTTACAATTGGCTCTAGATGCTCAAATGTTCAAAATTATGATGGGTAGTATGGGAAGTCCTCCAAAATCTATGGGGATTAGAGGTGGGCAGTAAGAGGAAGGTGGTAGCAATAGAAGAAGCCCAACCAAGTAAGAAGAGAAAAATGGACCCCAGGAAGCTTGAATTGAAGCAAGAAGAAGTGTCCAAGGAAGAGATTCAAGCAGAGCAAACGAAAGTGCAGGCTGATAAAAAACCACATCCACCTCAAACAGGAAAAGAAAAGCTATATGCTTACTTGACATAGGGAGGAGATAAAAGGGCTATGTATGAAGCACAATATCAAAAAATGCTAGAAGATTACTCTGACAAAGCTACTGATTGGAAGCAAGAAGAAATGGAACACTATGAGGATCTTCATGAGCACATGATGGCTACAGAAACAGAAGAATTTTTTGTGAAAAAAGAAGTAGAATTATTAGCCTATTTCAAAGAGCTTCAAGTACCACCAGAAACCAAAACAACAATAGTAGCCATGAAGAAGTTACAAAGGAAGACATCTCAAAAGAAGAAACCTACAAGAAAAGACAAGGGAAAAGCTATGAAAACTTCAATACTAGAAGTAGATAACATTTCTAAAGGAATTGTCATAGGGAAGAAGCACGAAATGCAAGAGGAAAGAATGGAAGAGGCAGTTGACAAAGGAAAAGGGAAAGCGTCATTTGAGTCAGACTCAGATATAGAAGGATTTTTGTTAAGAAGTCTAAATTTATCATTACCAGGAACACCAACGAAACAAGTACAGGTGGAAGCACAAACCCAGGTATTAGAAGAAGGAATTGGATCTTGTGAGTCTCAAAAGAAGTCAAAGATTGAAAATGTGACCTCTTTAGAAGATGCTAAAGAGAAGAAAAGGAAAGAAAAAGGTAAAGAAAATGTGAATGAAGTGGAGACTAAGGAACCATGGAAAAGTCATGAGAGGGCTGAGTGAAGCCATGACTATTATCATCCAATCGTCTAAAGCTGAATATTGTCAAAAATTTATTGAAGATGAAGGAACAAAAAAGATTGAGGAAAAGGAAGATTCTTCTTTCTGCTCTTCTTGTTTTGCTCATCTTTCTGCTCTTCTTGTTTTGCTCATCTTTCTGCTCTTCTTGTTCTTGCTCATCTCATAGTTCTGCTCTTCTTTCCTTCTCTTTTTGGATCTAGGAAAGGAAGAGCAAGAACAAGAAGAGCAGAAAGAAGAAGAGCAGAATTATGAGAATCAAGGCTTTGTAGAAATAACATATCAAGAGAAGGAATATGAGAAGATCGACATAGATGAAGAAGAAGATGACCAAGAGAGACAAGAAGAAGAGAAGATTGTCATATGGATCAAGATGAAGATAAAAAAGAACAGGAGAAGGCAGACCAGGAAGAGCAAAAGATTAATACTAGAGATGTTAAAGAATCAAGAAGACCTTGATCAAGCTTTTGTGCCTTTTGTCTGGATCTCTCCGTTGTCTTTTTCCATGAGTTCTTCTTCTTTTTACCTTGCTTGCCATCCACATCTATTTCATCTTTTGGGGATTCTCCATTCCTCAATGTCTGGGCTCTTGTGATTACTTGAACTTGAACCTACTCTTTTGACTCTCCTACTTGACTAATTGATTCCACTACATTCATTGGTTTCAATGGAGAAGCATTTGTAACTTATATATTAGGGTTATTTGGGCAATCCTTTATCAAGTGTTCCTTTCCACAATCCTTGCAATATGCTTCTAATTTCAATATTGGAGGTTGATGGCAGTCCCTTATGAAGTGATCTCCCCCACACCTGTAGCAAGTTCCTCTCTGGAAGTTATAGGGTTTTGTCCTCCCATGTTTCTCTATGATGGCATGAACTTATTGGTTACAAACATGAATGTGGCAGGGTCCATTTCATAATTTCCACTCCTATTTTGGTACACCAAGTATTGGTTTTCCTTGTTTGAATGCTTCATCAACATATCCCTCATTATAAGATGTTGACCATATTTCCTTTGAGTCATCATAGTATATTGATATAGTTGGAGTTATGGCTCTTTCCCTATTTTCTTCTGGAGGTATGTATTTGATTGGCACTACATTTGTGGGCAAAGGAGGCTATTGACCTAGGACAAGTTGAGGTGTTTCTTGGTTGCTTTTGTCTTCCATTTGATAAAAGTTTGGTTGGTATAGGCTCTCTCTCCCTGTGGTTTGATGTACTTGACCCCCTTCGTTATTTCAATTCCTATCTGGTTGGCAAAATTGTACTACTCTTTTGTCTTCTTGGAAGTACTTTCTAGGTTTTCAAAAAAAATTGTTTGATGATCCCCTCCACATTTGAAACAACTAAAGTTTTGGTTTCTTGGCTGACTAGTCTGTTGTAATCCCATTCCCAAGTTTCATCTCTCATGGCCCTTTTATTAGCTACCTCTTCTTGATCATTTGTGTTTGCGGGGTCTGTAGTTATCATGTAAGTTATCCCATCCCTTTTCATATGTATCCATTCACAAAATGTGTGATTGGAGTCATATTGAATAATGAGTTTGACCTCAGTCTGACCACATATCTTTGAATTCCATCTTTGTAGATGTAGGCTCCAAATCTATTGGTAAACTCATATTTGGGAATGTTTCTAAAGTCCTCTTCATGCTCATGTTCATCTAGTATCTTGGTTGTAGGTTCTTGATTTCCTAAGTCTTGAGAGTGATCTAGACTAGAGTTAGGGTTTGTCTCAAGCACTACCTTTCCCCCTCTCAATTTCATGAAAAATTTTGTGTATGGCCTTTATCTTCCTTTGTGTATGTTTCAACCAACTCTCCTCCTTCAAACTCTTCAAAAATCTTGAGCAAAAAATCATGATTTTCTCCTTTATTGAAATTTCACAAAGAGTCATGATTTTGTGATCCTTTCTACCTCAACTAGTTCCATATGTCTTCCCTTAACTTTTGTGACCCAAAAGATGTTTCAAGCTTTTGTGCTCCTTGTGTATTTTTTTCTTCCACCAAGTCCTTGAGTTTGCTGTTATCCAAAAATTTGTTGTAGAAAATCATGATTTTCTTTCACTTTGGCTCCAAAAAGTCACGATTTTCTTACTATGTTTTTTAATGTGATGTCTTTTGTCAAAAAAATTTATGGAAAATTATTTTTGCATAGTAGATGCAAAAAGTCCCTATTTTCTAAAAGTCCAAGCCCAAGAAATCACGATTTCCTTCCCCTTCAACCTTCAAAAACTCACGACTTTGTTCTACCAAATTTGTTGTAATTCTTGATGGAAAAAATTCTAATTGGCAAATGACTTTTGCACAAATATAAGAAAAATGTCATGATTATTTTCAAGTGTCCAGCTTTCAAAACATCACGATTTTCTCACACCTTAAACTTGCAAAAAGTCGTGATTCTTTTGTTCTCTTAGCCAAAAATTTGCAAAGTATTTTTGCAATTTGCAAAAGGTCACGATTTTGTGAGTAGGCATGCAAGTCAAAAAGTTGCGATTGTCTGAAACCTTGTAGTCCATAAAATCACGATTTTCTACAATTGAAAGTTTCTTTTTGGTTTTTCCATTTTTTTGGTAAAATATTTTCTTTTTTCTCTTAATTTTTGAATTGTTTATTATTTTTTACCGAGAAAATCGAGAGTTTTTCCCCAGTCAACCTAGAAATTCATGATTTTCTCTTTATGCTTTGATAACACTTATTTTTATTTTCTCTAGATTCCTATACATACAAAGGTGCCCTTTCTCCCATTCACCTCTCCTTCACTTAAACAACTCAAAACCCTTTCAAACAAAGAAGAAAATGAAAGTTCAAAAAGTCAAGATTGTCTATGTAAGACAATAGTTACGCAATATAACAGAGGAGCAGTAGCAGAGAAGATAATAGATATAGGAGAATCTCAACAATTTTCTACTAACAACAAGTACAAAGATGATGGCATTGTCCACCCGTGCGCTCTCAAGGTAGAGCTTAAATGGTGATCTAGACAACTCTAGATAGGGAGATACAAGGTAGAGGTATGCTGGCTCAACGTGATGTCTCAGGTAGTGCAGAACTCATGTATATATAGGATCATGGGTGGCCTTTCGTGGACGGTTATACATGGGCGGTAGAGCATGGGCGGCCACCACCCACGTAATTGTCATACACGGCTTAGACCGGTTGAACCGACCTAACAAATATAAATGATTTCTGACTCCGATAGGGAATATTCTATGGAATATTCCCTTTACCGTCGCGCTGGGGGCGCTGCCCCCGGACCCCCACCAGGGGGCCCGTTGGCCCCCTAGGACCCCCCCAGCCAGGGGGCCCGCTGGCCCCCTTGGACCCCCCAACCGGGGCTGCTCCCCGTTGCCCCGGACCCCCCAATTGGGGACCCTGGTAACTCCCTTTCCTTACAATACCTTACATGGTCCAAAATGACCTTCATCCAACATGCAAGTTGGGATTCCCATCAGTTGGGTAATGCACGCTTGGCTTCTCCTCATAACGGGGGCCTTACAAAATGTGCATACAATCATGAGGGGTAGACATTGATCATATACTAACACCCCCCCTCAATGTTTACCGATGAAAAATCAAGTAGGTTTCGGTCCTATGCCCATCTGTTGAAGATGTCTGTTGAGCTGCTCTCTTCCAAGTGCTTTAGTGAATATGTCATCACAATTCGCCTCTGTTGGGCAATATTCTAGCTCCACAATTTCATCTTCAATTAGCTCACGAATGTAATGGTACTGTACTTCTATGTGCTTGGTGTGGGCATGAAATACTGGGTTCTTTGCAATAGCCATACAACTTTGATTATCACACTTGAGTACAGTCACCATATTTGATGGAAAGCCTAGATCTGCAAGAATTCTCCTTAACCAAACTGCCCCACAAGAAGCAAAACAAGCTGCTTTGTACTCTGCTTCAGTGGAGGAGAGTGCGAGAGTTGGTTGCTTTCTACTTACCCAAGAAAATATTCCTGAACCAAGTGAGAAACAATATCCAAAAACTGATTTTCTAGAATCACAATCTCCAGCCCAATCTGAATCACAATATCCTTGGAGTGTATCACTTGTGGTATAAAAAATACCAAAATCCAAGGTTCCTACAATGTACCTTAGAATTCGCATTCCAGCATTCCAGTGACTCTCCTTAGGTTTGTTGGAAAACCTGCTTAATACTCCAACAGCATAGCAAATGTCTGGTCTAGTGTTGCACAGGAAAATAAGACTTCCAACGAGCTTCCTATACTTCTTAGCATCTACATCAGGCATGTTATCATCCATAGATAGCTTATGATTTACCTCCATAGGTGTGCTAGTTGGCTTGCAGTCCATCATTCCAAATGCCTTGCCTTTGGCATATTTTTGTTGTGAGATGAAAATGCCATCCTTCCTTTGCCATACTTCAATTCCCAGACAAAAATGGAGTAGACCTAAGTCTGTCATTTCAAACTCAGTTCCCAAGCTGATCCGAGTTTGATTGATGAGTTCTTGATGATCTCCTGTAATGATCGAATCATCTACATATACAATGACAACAACTAGCTTGCTATCCCTTTTCATTACATACAAGTTAGCATCAGAAGTACTTCTTTCAAAACCCATATTTTTGAAAAAATGATCTATTCGTTGGTACCAAGCCCGTGGAGCTTGCTTAAGTCCATACAAAGCTTTCTTCAACCTGCAAACTTTATTTTCTGAATTGGGCACCTCAAAACCTGGTGGTTGAGATACATATACCTCCTCCTTGAGGTGACCATTCAAAAATGCAGATTTGACATCCATCTGGAAAGTAGGCTAGGCCTTTTGTGCAGCTACTGCAAGTACCGTCCGAATAGTTGTCATGCGTGCTGTTGGTGCAAAAGTTTCTTGAACATCAAATCCTTCGATCTATGAAAAACCCTGTGCAACTAATCTTGCCTTATACTTTTCTAATGTTCCATTTGCTTTATACTTAGCTTTCCAAATCCATTTAGTACCTATTACCTTCTTCTTTTGCGGCAAGTCAACTAGATCCCATGTATCATTTTTGAGTATACTATCATACTCTGACTGCATTGCCGCTCTCCAACCTGGATCATCAAGGGCTTCTTCAATGGTGGTAGGTTCCTTTATCGAGCCCATGATATCTGCCATTAGAGCCATGTTAACAATGTGTTCTGAGGCTCTTCTTTGCTCCTCTATTCTCTTTGATCTTCGTAATCCATCCGATGATGATTCTGGTACATCTACATGTGGATTGTGATCATCAAAGAGCTGTTGTGCCCACTTTGGTAGTGGCTTACGCTGTGCAGCTACAACTGGTTGGCTTTTTATTGAGGAAATTTCTCCATCAGATGTTTCCTCCTCCTCAACTTTAACCTGTCTTTTGATAGGCACAAGGTGAGATATTTCTCCGTTTGATGAGATAGTAGATTTACCTTTATCTTCTACTAAGTGTGGTCGTTCATCAAACACCACATTTTGGCTGACAAAAATCTTCCTTGCCTCAGGATCCCACAACCTATATGCTTTGGACTCTTCACTATATCCTAGGAAGACACACTTTTTGCTTTTTGAATCCAACTTTGATCTTGTTGAATCAGGAATATGTGCATAACAAAAACAACCAAAAATTCTGAAATGCAAAACTGAAGGCTTTTTACCAGAATATGCTTCTTGAGGAGTCATCCCCTTCAGAGCTTTTGTGTAGCTTCGATTGAGGATGTAGACTGCTGTATTGACTGCTTCTGCCCAAAATGAATCAGGCTGAGCCTTTAACATACAACGAGCCATTTCAACTACTGTCCTGTTCCTGCGCTCAACAACGCCATTTTGTTGAGGTGTATGAGCTGTGGTAAGTTGCCTTTTCACACCATGCTCCTTACAGTAATTGTTGAATTAAGTTGACAAGAATTCACCTCCTCTATCTGTTCTAAATTTCTTCAGTTTCATTCCTGATTCATTTTCTACATACTTATGCCACGCTTTAAATTTTTCAAAAGCATCAGCCTTCTCTCGAATGAAATAAACCCACACCTTTCTACTATAATCGTCGACTAACAGCAAGAAGTAGAAAGATCCTCCTAAAGCAGGTGTAGACATTTTACCGCAGAGATCAGCATGTACCAACTCTAGAGGAGCTTGAGATTGATTGCTGGTCTCTCTTGGAAACGCCTTTCGTTGTTGCTTGCCCATCATACAAGCTTCACAAGGTTCCTACAACTCTGAAAATGCAGGCAAATGAGAAACCATCCCTGTTCTTTGCATCTCCTTCAAAACTGCAAATCCGAGATGCCCAAATCGCTAGTGCCATAACCTGCTTACATCTTTATCTTCTGTAGCAGTTAAAGCACTTAACTCATACAAGTTATCCCGTTGTATGCCTTTACCTACAACATTACCTGATGAATCCATGATTTCCGCACCACTCTTATTGAAGTGAACTTCGAGTCCACGATCTGTTATTGTAGAAACTGACAACAAATTTCTTTTGAGTGTAGGTACATAGAGAACATCGGATAACTTTTTCTCAACACCTGGAGAAGTGATAAAAGAGATGGTTCCAGTTCCTTCGGCTGGACACTTGGAGTCATTTCCCACCACTACATTGATGGATTCCCGTAGAGGCACTAGGGAACTATACCAATCCTTTTTACTGGTCATATGGCGAGAAGCTCCACTATCTAAAATCCATGGTTCATCAACACGAGCTTGAGCAGATGAACATACCTCTTCAATAGCTACCCAAAGTTCCAGCTCTGTGTTGTTTGCAGACTCTTTGTTCTTCCATGATGATTTTACAATCCCATTCCTTTCATCAGCTTGCTTCTTTCTGCAATCCTTGATGGCATGGCCTTTCTTTTCACAATAGAAGCAACTTCCTGTGAACTTTTTCTTCTTTGGCTTCTTCTTTGATCCCTCAGAAGAGCCTTTACCTTTTGCATTTGCTGAGAATGCAGCATCAGTTGTACTTTGCCGATTCTTCAGCCGCATCTCTTCTTCTAAAAGCATTGCACAAAACTCTTCAAATTTAAGAGGATTTGGCCTTACCTGAGTGTTAAGGGCTGTTACTAATCCATCATACTTTGCTGGAAGAACACGTACAGATCTTCGAGCCAGCTCTTCTGGTGTTATAACAACACCAATTGCAGCCAATTGATCTTGAAGATGCTTTATCCGTTTGATAAAATCTTCAACCTTTTCAGAATCAGAATGCTTTTCATTTGCCAACTGATTTTCTAAATTCTGTATCCTAGTGTGGTTCTTGGTCTCATATTGTCGAGCCAATATGCCCCAAGCCTCATGTGCTTTAGTAGTATGTTGAACTAAAGTAAGCACAGAATCACTTACACTACTGACAATCGCACATAATGCATCAGCATTCCGCCTCTTCCAAGCTCGTAGAAGATCTGGATCTGGCTGAATCATCAATCTTGAATTTGCTGGATCTTCAACTGGTATAGGCTCTGGATCCAATCCCATCGGTCCCATGACAGTGTCAAGTAATTCATAGGAGTCCAAAATTGTAGAAATTTTGAACTTCCAGAGTGTATAGTTGGTTCCATCCAGCTTCCCTTCAGTGAATGCAGGTGGACGAATTCGAATAGGTGCAGCATTAACATTAACTGAAGCACCAAGACTAGTGTTCGACGATGAAGCCATCATGTAATCACTCGAATAATCTACTGATATTCTAGTCTGCTAGTAGGCTAAAATAGTGATACTTCTCAAGCTATTTGAACCTTACAGCTCTGATACCATGTAAGACAATAGTTACACAATATAACACAGGAGCAGTAGCAGAGAAGATAATAGATATAGGAGAATCTCAACAATTTTCTACTAACAGCAAGTACAAAGATGATGGCATTGTCCACCCGTGCGCTCTCAAGGTAGAGCTTAAATGGTGATCTAGACAACTCTAGATAGGGAGATACAAGGTAGAGTTATGCTGGCTCAACGTGATGTCTCAGGTAGTGCAGAACTCATGTATATATAGGATCATGGGTGGCCTTCCGTGGACGGCTATACATGGGTGGTAGAGCGTGGGCCGCCACCGCCCGCGTAATTGTCATACACGGCTTAGACCGGTTGAACCGACCTAACAAATATAAATGATTTTTGACTCCGACAGGGAGTATTCTATGGAATATTCCCTTCACCGTCGCGCCGGGGGTGATGCCCCCGGACCCCCACCAGGGGGCCCGCTGGCCCCTTGGGACCCCTCAGCCAGGGGGCCTGCCAATTGGGGACCCTAGTAACTCCCTTTCCTTACAATACCTTACATGGTCCAATATGACCTTCATCCAACATGCAAGTTGGGATTCCCATCAGTTGGGTAATGCACGCTTGGCTTCTCCTCATAACAGGGGCCTTACAAAATGTGCATACAATCATGAGGGGTAGACATTGATCATATACTATCAGTCTATTCATTGAAAAAATGAATTTTTCGATGCCTTTTACTCTCCAAACTATTAGACGAGTGTGGTTGCAACTTATCTCTTGGACTTGGAAGTGATTGGGCTGCAACTAATTGCTATAGTTGCTATGAAGGTGGGAGCTCAAAAATTCGTGACTGTCAGCTCTCTTTCACTCCCTCTCACACACAAAGTGATTGTCTTGGCCTTAATTTCTCTTTTATAGTGCTTGTAAGGAGTTGCAATTTTCTCCAAATCATTGCTCCACAAATTCACGATTTTCTCATACGATTTTCCTTCTAAAAAGTCGCGATGTTCTACCTTCAATACCTCCAAAGAATCGTGCTTTCCTCTGAACTCCCATAAGAAAAAAACACCAAAGAAATTGCGATGTTTTCAACTCTAGAAGACAAAACACCACAAAATCGCGATTTTCTTGGACTTCCAAAAGACTCAAACGTCACAAAATCACGATTTTCTTCAGTTTCCTTGCAAAAAGCCGTGATGTTCTACTCCCCGAAAACATCCAAAGAGTTGACTTTTTGAACTTTCAGAAGACAAAGTCATGATTTATTTTCTCCATAGTTGATTAAATGGTCGCAATTTTTTTCCAAATTATAGAAAACCCAAACTCACCAAATCACAATATTCTCCACATAAAAAATGAAAAACATTACAACCTCTATGATTTCTTGAACTTTGAGAAGACAAGACACCACAAATTTGCGGTTTTTTTGGAATTTCTAGAAGCTCCATACTCACAAAGTCGCGATTTTCTCCACATCACAAAAGGGAGAACATCACAACCTCATGAGTTGGTGAACTCGCACAAGACATAACATCACAAATTAGTCGCGATTTTCTCCACATCACAAAAGGGAGAACATCACAACCTCATGAGTTGGTGAACTCGCACAAGACATAACATCACAAATTAGTGAGTGTTTAAACTTCCTTTCATTCCTCTCTTCCTGCCACCTGTATCAAGCTTTCCTTTGCGTGCTCCTTCTATTTTTGTTAACTTTTTCAATATCTTTTAATTTTTTTGGCATTTTTCTTGGATACTAAAGACAAAAAACTTAAATAACTAGAAACCAAAAAACTTTACAAGACTGTTACTACTCCTCGTCTTCACACTACCTGCCTCCCCAAAACTTTCCACTCTTTATCCTCCAACAAAGGTGTTTAAGTAAATGCAACAGTTCAAGCAATTAAGCAGAGGATTATCTCTTTGAGTGTGCAAGACACCCACATGACCATCTTCTTACTTCAATTTACTAAATTTTCACAAGGGACTCAAGTCTTGTTATCCTCCTAATCCTCAACTGAAATGAGAATACTTGGCATGTCCTTCTTTTATCCGTGGATATCCACAACAAAGAAGACATAATTGTGAAGTGAAAAGTGAAGTTTACTTGTGATTTTGGCACCCCCAATCTAGGTTACTCGTCCTCGACAATGATGCCAAAAGAGATGTTTCCTTCCTTTGCCTTATGTAACAGCTCTCCCATTGTAGCATTAGGGACTTGATGACTTGAAAAAAGGAAAGGAATCACTTTAAAATTGTCAATCCAAGAACAAGCTTAGGTGATTGCTGCTTAGAGACTAATGCATCACAAACCACAAATCAATCACTTACAAAGGATGTATGCAGGAATTAGTCAATAAATCCATGTTGAGTTGAAGTGAAAATTAAGATAAATGAAACACGACTTTCTCGGAGCACGATTTTTTGAACAGTTAAAGCTGAAAACTTCAAATGCTCATTACTTCCTCATAAAGGTAGCAAATTGAGTGATTCAAGTGCCTTTTCCATGCCATTTTTCTTATATAATTTAAATACCACAAGCATAACTAATACTCTTGCATGTATGCACAAATGCACTCACTTCGTGCTCAAATGGCATTTTGCACTCTACGAAAACTTCAAATTACAGTAGCAAAGACTCAATATAGACTTCACAAACATGTTCCCACTGCATCCATAGTAGAATGATCAACCAAACTGCACACAACTCCTCACACAAGAGACATTTCAAAGATTCATGATGAAGAAGAAGGTAGATAGCCAATAGAGCACTCAATTCATTAAGAGAAAAGCTAGTCTCACTGACTCCTTAGGGTTTTACTGGAAGCTATGTACCTAAGTAGAAGTTTCATGCTTTAACCCTATCTTTGAGAACTCTCCTACGAACTCCTGAAAGAAAGCTTCAATGTTGTTAAAGCTCTCCATAACAAGTGGCTAAAACCACATGAGAGCTGACTCCCTCAATGTCAAGCCAAATGCTTGGTACTGAGTGAAATAATCCTCCACTTCCTTAGCCTTGAGCACTTATTTGAACTCACCAACATGATCATAGGCATTAGAGAAACCATCATATTAGTTTCTCATACTCTTCACTATCTGTGTAGGTCTCGATCTTCTATACTATCCCCTATTCCTTTCTCTGTTTTTTCTCCCTGGTATGTTGAGATTTGGTGCATTTTTTCCTTCATGTCTCTTGTTTCCATGTTCTTGGTTATTGTTTCTATTTACCCTCAATGGTGGCATTTGTGGAAATTCTTGATAGTTTTCCATATGCTCTCCTCTTGGCTAATTGGCTCGCTCATTGACGTTGTTAGGTCTATTACCCCTCAGTGTGTCAATCTCAAAAGAATTAGGGCTTACCTGCTCTCCTTCCATTTCTTGGTGTAAAGGACTCCTCCTAGGAAAAGTTTGGCTTGTTTTGATAAGTGTAAGAGCCTTTTAGTTCCTCTACCAATTTCCAAAATCTTTTCACCTCCTCGTTCAGATACATTGGGGATTCCCTAGGCTCATAATAATTTTTCAATATCTTGATGTTCATGTGTGAAGGGGCATTAGCTATGTCTGGGTGGGTTTCCCAATAGACATTTCCTGTGTCAGGGTTCATGTAGAGCAAAATATCAATCTGGTCAGGTGTAATTTTTATCACTTGCTCTTGGTGAGCATAGATTGACTGACCTCTAGAAGTTAGGGTTTCCTCATCTTCATCTCTCATGGCCCTTTTATTAGCTACCTCTCCTTGATCATTTGTGTTTCCAGGGTCTGTAGTTATCATGTAAGTTATCCCATCCCTTTTCATACGTGTCCATTCACAAAATGTGTGATTAGAGTCATATTGGATAATAGGTTTGACCTTAGTCTGACCACATATCTTTGAATTCCATCTTTGTAGATGTAGGCTCCAAATATATTGGTAAACTCATATTTGGGAATGTTTCTAAAGTCCCCTTCATGATCACGTTCGTCTTGCATCTTGGTTGTAGGTTCTTGATTTTCTAAGTCTTGAGAGTGACCCAAACTAGGGTTAGGGTTTGTGTCAAGCACTACCTTTCCCCCTCTCAATTTCATGACAAAATTTATGTATGGATTTTATCTTCCTCTGTGTATGTTTCAACCAACTCTCCCCCAACTACTCTCCTCCTTCAAACTCTTCAAAAATCTTGAGCGAAAAATCATGATTTTCTCCTTTATTGAAATTTCACAAAGAGTCTTGATTTTCTGATCCTTTCTACCTCAAATGGTTCCATATGTCTTCCCTTAACTTTTGTAACCCAAAAGATGTTTCAAGTTTTTGTGCTCCTTGTGTATTTTTTTCTTCCACCAAGTCCCTGAGTTTGCTGTTATCCAAAAATTTGTTGTAGAAAATCATGATTTTCTTTCACTTCAACTCCAAAAAGTCGCAATTTTCTTACTATGTTTTATAGTGTGATGCCTTTTGTCAAAAAGAATTTATGGAAAATTATTTTTGCATAGTAGATGCAAAAAGTCCCTATTTTCTTAATGTCCAAGCCCAAGAAATCACGATTTCCTTCCCGTTGAACCCGCAAAAGCTCGCGAATTTGTTCTACCAAATTTGTTGTAATTCTTGATGGAAAAAAGTTATTATTGGCAAATGACTTTTGCACAAATTTAAGAAGAAGGTCATGATTTTTTTGAAGTGTCCAGCTTTCAAAACATCACGATTTTCTCATACCTTAGACTTGCAAAGAGTCGTGATTCTATTGTTCCCTTAGTAAAAAGTTTTCGAAGTATTTTTGCAATTTGCAAAAAGTCACAATTTTGTGAGTAGGCATACAACTCAAAAAGTTGAGATTGTCTGACCCCTTGTAGTCCATAAAATCACGACTTTTCACAACTGAATGTTTCTTTTTGGTTTTTCCATTTTTTGGTAAAATATTTTCTTTTTTCTCTTAATTTTTGAATTGTTTATTATTCTTTATCGAAAAAGTCGTGAGTTTTCCCCGTCAGTCAACCTAGAAATTCATGATTTTCTCTTTTATGCTCTGATAGCACTTATTTTCTCTAGATTCCTATACATACAAAGGTGCCCTTTCTCCCATTCGCCTCTCCTTCACTCAAACAAAGAAGAAAATGAAAGTTCAGAAAGTCACGATTGTCTATTCACTGAAAAATGACGAGTGTGGTTGGAGCTTGCCTCTTGGACTTGTAAGTGATTGGGCTGCAACTAATTGCTATAGTTGCCATGAAGGTGGGAGCTCAAAAATTCGTGACTGTCTCTCTCTCTCACTCTCTCTCACACACAAAGTGACTGTCTTGGCCTTAATTTCTCTTTTATAGTGTTTGTAAGGAGTTGCATTTTTCTCCAACTCATTGCTCCACAAATTCACAATTTTCTCATACGATTTTCCTTCTAAAAACTCGTGATGTTCTACCCTCAATACCTTCAAAGAATCGTGCTTTCCTCTAAACTCCCATAAGAAAAAAACACCAAAGAAATTGCGATGTTTTCAACTCTAGAGAATAGAAGACAAAACACCACAAAATCGTGATTTTCTTGAACTTCCAAAAGACTCAAACGTCACAAAGTCACGATTTTCTTCAATTTCTTTGCAAAAAGCCGTGATGTTCTACTCCCGAAAAACATCCAAAAGAGTTGCCTTTTTGAACTTTCAAAATACAAAGTCGTGCTTTTTTCCTCCATAGTTGATCAAATTACAGTAGCAAAGACTCAACATAGACTTCACAAACATGTTCCCATAGCATCCATAGTAGAATGATCAACCAAACTGCACACAACTCCTCACACAAGAGACAGTTCAAAGATTCCATGATGAAGAAGAAGGTAGATAGCCAATAGAGCACTCAATTCATTAAGAGAAAAGTTACAAATGAGTGGGCACCTTTTTTCTACTCAAGTTCTTCCTTTTATACATGATTCCAAAGAATTGCAATTTTTTGCCTTTCCTTAACTTTTGAGCTAATCTAAAATACATTAATTGATTTAGAGAGACTCTAATGTAACTCTAAGAAGACTCTTCCCGAGGTTTACAAAATTTGGAGTTCTTGAAGGCTATGTACAATGGGAAAGTATGTGCTAAATATCATTTGTCAATAGCATGCATGATTGCAAAATTGTGCATGTACATGCATATATATATATATATATATATATATATATATATATATATATATATATATATATATATATATATATATATATATATATATATATATGTGTGTGTGTGTGTGTGTATCATATACATTTAAGCATGCATATAAAATATGTATGTGTGTATGCATGTATGAACACATGTAAAGTGTTTATGTGCATGTATATTCATTTATGTATGCATGTACGCATGCATGTATGAATGCACACAAAATGAGTATGTATGTATGCATGTCTGGATGCAAATAAAACATGTTTATGTATATATGCATGAATTTGCATTCATATATGTGTGTATATAAGTTTTTATAAATGTACATGTGTGTATATAAGTGTAACTCTGTGTACATATGTATGCCATGCATCCGTATGAAATCACATATGTGAAAGTTGAAGATTTAAGTCTGGATCTGCCTATATGTTTATCTATGTGTAGGCTTGTCTATGTTTTCGTATGCGTTTGAGAATGGAAGAATTTGGAGTGAGAGAGTGAAGTAGAGGAGAGATGAGTGATAAATGAAAGAATCGAGTAAAATTGAAGAGAGATATGAGTGAAAGATGAAAGATGCGAGTGAGGAGAGGGTAACGAGGGAGAGAAAAGAAAAAACTCATCTTGTGTTTGTAAGGAAAAAGATGGGGTTCCAATTTACAAACTCCTCTGCAGTCTTGGGAAATTTCTTGATGCTTTTGAAAGCTCCTTTAGCTTTGAATGACGTGAATGAACTCATGGAGTGCTTCTCTATGTGTGTTCTTGGCTCTCTGTATGTCACTTCCAAGGCATTCACAAAAGCTCTTTTTTGTTTCTGAAAAATCTGGAAATATGTCCATTGCAATGATCATTGGTATATGCATCACGAAAATTTTCTGTTTTGGAAAGAAAGAATTTCGAAAAAATAGAAAAAAAGAAAAAACAAGAAGGAATTTCGAAAAAATAGAAAAAAAGAAAAAACAAGTGAGTCCTGTTTGACTCTAAGTTTTCAATGAGTCCGTGAATAAAACGATTCGTATCCATGGCCTTTAGTTTTTCTTTTACATAGCAGAAATAAATAAGAAAGAAAGAAAGATATTACAATGCCTTAAAGGGTGTGAAAGAGGCTTTCCAGAAATTGGCCGAATAACATGCTGCCATAGGTCATTTAAAGAACATCTTTGTTGTCGAGTCATGGGTTTATATGTGGCTTGTATATCTTTAATGGAATACTCAAAAACTTCCTTCATACCCTTGAGAGCATCTATGGCAGACAAGTTAATTCTGCTCCTAAGACCTTCAGTGCAGTCCAGTTTAATGCCTTCAAAGAGCATTTTGTTTCTCTTCTGCCATCAAAACCAAATATAGTTTATTGTTTACTGATCTGATGAGTGCCATCAAAACCAAATATAGTTAGCTATCCTTGATGGTCCTCTTCTGCTTATTGGTGATTTTAATATGGTCACTAATCTTCATGATAGACTGGACTCAAAAGGTAGTATCCTTATGGGGGTTGAAAAAAAAGCTTGGTATGGTCTGTGCAATAAGCATGACCTTATTGATTCCTCAACCTCTTCAGGTTTTACTTGGAATAATAATCATTCTGATGGTTCTTTTACAGTTGTCAAGCTAGATAGATGCTATTTTAACTCCACGTACCAATCCTATTTGATCAAAAGCCTCTTATTTTTTCCTTTAGGAGGGGCAGTCCTAACTTCAGGGCCGACTGGCCCCACTTTGATGCCAAGTTATGTAGCCTTCCCTTTATAGTCGATAAAACCAAAGGGATTATTGCTTCCACCTTCTGCTTAGGGTATGCTCCCTCTAGAGCTTGGAAGCAAGCTGGTAGAAAAATTCAAGGCCTTTTCATGCATTATAGGGACAAGGCTAAGTCCATTAGAGCCAAAACAAGAGAGAATATCATTAGTGAGCTTGAAAATATGAAGAACAATGGCAATTCCCAAAGGTACTTAGACCTTCAATCAAGATTAAAGAAGGAATTTTATTTCGAAGCTAGTCACGATCTAGCTAAATCAAGAGAAGTTTGGGATGGGAAGGTTTAAAGAACAAATATGGATATGTATGCTCTGATGAAGAAAAAAAAATCAAGGATTTCATTCCTTTGTTGAGAAAGAGGACTGGTGGGAGTGCTATCAATATTGAGGAGAGCTTGCAGGAGGCTACTATCTTCTTTAGGGATGTTTTCTCTAAATCTCCCAAGTTTGGGGAGGATATCAAGAGTGCTAGAGCTCTTGTTGCTCTTAAAAGAAAAAAACTATCCCTCCTAGCTTGATTGTTGTCCTAGACCAGCCCCTCTCTGCTGGTGAGATTAAAGAAACCATAAGTAATTTGAGACCTTGTAAGTCTCCAAGTCTTGGTGGGATTCCTACACTACAAGAAAAAGGGGGGCGTAGCGACGCCCCCGAATCGGGAAAAAAACGGGAACCATCACTTATGCGACGAAGTCGTCGCATAAGCGACGGTAGGAATTTCGGATTTTTTTTTTTGCCCGACCCTCGTCGCATAAGCGACGGTAGCATCGCATAAGCGACGCTACTTAAAAAGCGTCGCTATCACCGTCGCTGATTAGCAACGAATTTAACGACGTTGGCAAACTGCAGAGCGTCGCATATGCGACGCTCTGGAATGTAAAAAAAAAAAAATTGATTTCTCCCGGCACATTTGTGCCGGGACTTGGACGCGAGCAAGGCACATTTGTGCCGGGACTTGGACGCGAGCAAGAACAGAGAGACCGAGAGAGAGAGAGAGAGAGAGAGAGAGAGAGAGAGAGAGAGAGAGAGAGAGAGAGAGAGAGAGAGAGAGAGAGAGAGAGAGAGAGAGAGAGAGAGCGAGAGGGAGAGAGAGACCATTGGCAGGTATGCGCACACACACACACTTACACACACATATACATGCATAGACACACACACACATACGCATAGACACACACACACACATACACACAAATACACACACATATACACACATACACAATGCATAATGCATATACATACACACATGCACACATAATGCATACACATGCACACACATATACATGCATAATTCACATGTATACATACACATACATAATGCGTATGCATACATAATGCACATGCATACATACACATACATAATGCATACACACACATATGCATACATCATGCATACACACACATACACACATATGCATACATACACACATAGACACATACACACATAGACACATAGACACACATAGACACATACACACACATAAACACATACACACTCATAGACACACACACATACACATAGACACGCACACACATACACACACATATACACACACATACACACATAGACACATACACACATAATGATGCATTCACACACATACACATGCATACACACATAGACACACATATACACACACACATCCGAACATACACACTCATAGACGCGTAGCGACACATACACATAGACACACACACATACACACACATATACACAAACACATACACACATAGAACATACACACATAGACACATACACACATAGACACATACACACATAATGATGCATACACACATATACACATGCATACACATACATATGCATACATACATGCATACACATACACACATAAACACATACACACACATAGACACATACACACATAAACACATACACACTCATAGGTACACACACATACACATAGACACACACGCATATAGTATATACACACACATGCACACATAGACACATACACACATAGACACATACACACATACACATGCATACACACACATACACATGCATACACACATACAAACACATATACACACACATATACACATACACACACATATATGCATACACACACATAGAGAGACATACACACATAAACACATACATGCATACATATGCATACATAATGCATATGCATATGCATACAATGTACATACATACTTACATGCATACATAATGCACATGCATAGATACATACACACACACATAGATACATACACACATAGACACATACACACACATGAACACATACATACTCATAGATACACACACATACACATAGACACACACACATACACACACATACACACACATACACACATAATGATGCATACACACACATACACATGCATACACACATACAGACACATGTACACACACATTCACACACACATTCACACACATATATGCATACACACACATACACATACATGCATACATATTGCATATGCATATGCATACATACATACTTACATGCATATGCATACACACACACACATATGCATACATACATACTTACATGCATATGCATACACACACACACATATGCATACATAATGCATATGCATATGCATACATAATGCATATGCATATGCATACATAATGTATATGCATATGCATACATAATGCATATGCATATGCATACATAATGCATATGCATATGCATACATAATGCATATGCATATGCATACATACATACTTATATGCATACATAATGCACATGCTTACATACACTGTCATAATGTATACACACAGACATACACACATAGACACATACACACATAATTATGCATACACACATACATATGCATACACACACATATGCATACATACATGCATACACATACACACACATAGATACATACATACACATAAATACATACACACTCATAGACACACACACATACACATAGACACACACACATACACACACACATACACACATAGACACATACACGTAATGATGCATACACACATACACATGCATACATAGACACACATAATGATGCATACACACACATACATATGCATACACACACATATGCATACATACATGCATACACATACACACATAGACACATACACACACATAGATACATACATAGACATAAACACATACACACTCATAAACACACACACATACACATAGACACACACACATACACACAGACACATGCACACGTAATGATGCATACACACATACACATGCATACATAGACACACATAATGATGCATACACACACATACATATGCATACACACACATATGCATACACACACATATGCATACATACATGCATACACATACACACATAGATACATTCACACACATAGATACATACATATACATAAACACATACACACTCATAGACACACACACATACACATAGACAACACACACATATACCTACACACATACACACATAGACACATACACACATAATGATGCATACACACACATACACATGCATACACACACATATGCATACATACATGCATACACATACACACATAGACACATACACACACATAGATACATACACACACATAGATACATACACACACATACACATGCATACACACATACAAACACATATACAGACACACATACACGCATAGACACATACACACGTAATGATGCATACACACATACACATGCATACATAGACACACATAATGATGCATACACACACATACATATGCATACACACACATATGCATACATACATGCATACACGTACACACACATAGATACATAGATATACATAAACACATACACATATACACACACACATACACATAGACAACACACACATATACATACACACATACACACATACACACATAGACACATACACACATAATATGCATACACACATACACATGCATACACACATATATGCATACATACATGCATACACATACACACATAGACACATACACACACATAGATACACTCATACACATAAACACATACACACTCATAGACACACACACATACACATAGACACACACACACACACACATATACACACACACAAACACACATAGACACATACACACACATAGATACATACACACACATACACATGCATACACACATACAAACACATATACACACACACATACACACATAGACACATACACACGTAATGATGCATACACACATACACATGCATACATAGACACACATATGATGCATACACACATACATATGCATACACACACATATGCATACATACATGCATACACATACACACATAGACACATACACACACATAGATACATAGATATACATAAACACATACACACTCATATACACACACATACACATAGACAACACACACATATACATACACACATACACATACACACATAGACACATACACACATAATGATGCATACACACACATACACATGCATACACACATATATGCATACATACATGCATACACATACACACATAGACACATAGACACACATAGATACATACATACACATAAACACATACACACTCATAGACACACACACATACACATAGACACACACACACACATATACACACACACAAACACACATAGACACTTACACACATAATGATGCATACACACACATACACATGCATACACACATACAAACACATATACACACACACATACACACATACACACATAGACACATACACACGTAATGATGCATACACACATACACATGCATACATAGACACACATAATGATGCATACACACACATACATATGCATACACACACATATGCATACATACATGCATACACATACACACATAGACACATACACACACATAGATACATACATATACATAAACACATACACACTCATAGACACACACACATACACATAGACAACACACACATATACATACACACATACACACATAGACACATACACACATAATGAGGCATACACACACATACACATGCATACACACATATATGCATACATACATGCATACACATACATGCATACACATACACACATAGACACATGCACACACATAGATACATACATACACATAAACACATACACACTCATAGACACACACACATACACATAGACACACACACACATATATACACACACACATATATACACACACACATATATACACACACACAAACACACATAGACACTTACACACATAATGATGCATACACACACATACACATGCATACACACACATACACGTATATATATATTGATTTCTAACCATTTTGTTTTATATGTTAGCTGGTATTATGGATCCCAATAGAGAGAGAAAGGTGAAACTCACTCTCACAAAAAGTCTTATGAGAGCAAGAGTTCCGTCAGATACTCTAGGGGCCATAATGCGGGACTACGCAGAGATGTCTGATGAGGAGCTGGATTATACGATCCAGATGCTTACACGATCAGACGAGGGCTCTTATGCGGCTCCACACGCAGGAAGAGAGCTATCTGCTCATAGGTATGTTTTTTTTATAAACTTTTTTAATGATATTATAACACATATTTTTATTTATTTCTATCTATCTATTTTCAGGACACCTATACCACCTCCAGCACGTGATAGCAGAGCACAGACGTTGCCTATGAGGACATGCATAGGCACGTTAGGACTAGAGTGCGACATAGAGCCAGAGGGGAATATTGTATACATAGGAAATGGATTGGAGTTCAAGAGGAGAATGCGCGCACTATGCGACTCTTACCTACGCTTTATCCACTTACCGTGGAAGTAAGTAAAAGTTTTACATATAAATTGAAATATATATCTTATGTTTTATTTATATTATGTTTTTTATTTTTGTAGTGAGCATGATGAGAGGGATAAAAAGTACGTGCTCAGTTCATTCACTTGAGACGGAGTTTGGGACAAGGTGGTCACTTAAGTGGTGTTTAAAAGAGATGCGGACACTTATGGCTCATCGTCGCGACAATGCACGATATGTATGTATATGAGAGAGAGAGAGAGAGAGAGAGAGAGAGAGAGAGAGAGAGAGAGAGAGAGAGAGAGAGAGAGAGAGAGAGAGAGAGAGAGAGAGAGAGAGAGAGAGAGAGAGAGAGAGAGAGAGAGAGAGAGAGAGAGAGAGAGAGAGAGAGAGAGAGAGAGAGAGAGAGAGAGAGAGAGAGAGAGAGAGAGAGAGAGAGAGAGAATACTAATCTCGATATTAGGGTTTTGAAATCCCTAATTTAAAAACTCTAATTCAACCTTTTAGCCATATGTTTGAAGTATATGTACACCTCCGACGTCCTACTAGAGAGATGTCTCTCCTCCCAGCCTTATGCCTCTATATATAGCTACTTGAATCAACGAGGATCATACTATATGTAAAGATATATACACATCATGTAGATAGGATACATAAATATAAATTGGAGTAGATATATTATGCATCACACATACATGCCTAAATGCACACATAAATATATATATACATACTAACATATTTACATGTACATATTTACACATACATGTACATGCCTACATGCACACATAAACATATATATACATGCATACATATTTACATGTACATATTTACACATAGACATATATACATATATACATGTACACAATTATAAACACTTGCATATATTACGTACATGAATACATGAATATTTTACATAAATGCACATGCATATATACACATATGCATATTTAACACATGTATACATATATCACACACATGCAAACACATACATATACATGAAATACATATATATGCATACTAACATATGTATACATATAATACACATGAATACACACACATATGCATACATACATGATAAAAATTTACTCCTCGAAGATAAAGCTATATATAAAATAATTAGGCATACCCCCGAGCTTCATGTTCTAACTTAGAAGAACATGATTTCATCTCTCTAGTAGGATTCATCGTTATTCAAGTTCATAGTAAATTCTCTCTAGTATAATTTACTATCTAATCTGCTCATATGTTTTCATTATTGCCATCATTTTGGTAAGACATCAATATAGTCTCATCTTCATTATCCTTATTGATTTCATTTATTTCTTCTATTGTTAAATCTATGTTCTCATGAATCACATCATCTATTGGTGGATTAATATCTATTTTTGGTAATTCCTCTTCCTCATCAATAGAATCAGCATGTAGAGCTCTTCATCAAAAAGATTAGTATCATTATCACGTATAATGAGTCTAATTTCTATTCCAGATGTTGATGTATCAGTATCTGATGCTGAATCATCAAGAGGACTTTCTTCAATCTCTCTAACAATAAACTGTTCAAACAATGACCTACCTCTAGGTTGCACATGAATGACTTGCCACCAAGGATGAGCATCTGGGTTTTTATAAAAAAATGCTTGTTCAATATGCCTAGGAAGAATATATGGTTCTTTAGTAGATCGCATTACCTTGGAAGAATCAATTGCCCAAAACCTAGATAATTCCTTTCTTTGGGACATTTGGGACATGTCAAAGAGTCTGCATATTCACCTCTATATAAAATACAATCGTTAGGACATGCATGTATACATTGATAATCTATACCAAGATTGTTAATTATCTTCTTCATTTCATCATGTGAGGTAGGAAGAATATTCTGACTTGGTAAAAACTTTTCAGATAATAACCTGTAAGTTTATCAAAAAAAGATATATTAAAAAAGGTAAATAAATATAAATACATATACATGCAGGTTTTTATTCTTACTTTAGATAAGGTAAGAACAAGAACTTGAATTGAATGGATACTTTTTGTCCGCGCATCTTTTAAAACTAATAATGCATCTTTCAAAATATCTACGCAAAACTTGGATGGCAGGATATGATTGTTTGTTTTGGATGATATGAAGTATGTACCTTCATTGAATGATTTGTTGATTCACACTTTCAAACTGAACATATGTGTGAATCGACAAATCATTCATATCCTCCAAAACAAACAATCGTATCCCGCCATCCAAACAATCATATCCTGTCATCCAAACAATTGTATCGTGTCAATTCACACATATGTTCATATAATGGTGACCTGGATGAATCGCATGCACAGAGGTTACTCAAGATAGAGCAGGATTTCTCGGGTATGCAGTAAACCTCTTGCATGTCAATGATGAGCATCTGAACTTTAGGATACAAAGTGGACTACTCCATTATAATCAGATTGCTGTCTCTTGAGTAACCTCTGTGCATGCGACTCATCTAGGTCACCATTGCGAATATTTGAAAAGATGCATTAATAGTTTTAAAAGATGCGCGGACAAAAAGTTTCCATTCAATTCAAGTTCTTGTTCTTACCTTATCTAAAGTAAGAATAAAAACCTGCATGTATATATATATATATATATATATATATATATATATATATATATATATTTATTTATTTATTTATTTATGCATATATATATATAAATAGATAGAAAATTGGAATTTATACCTTAATAGTGTCAAAACAGATACATAACTAAACCAAAATGATTTTGAAGGTTGAGAATAAGTAAGCTCGCATTTAGTCGTGTCAAACGACTTCCTTCATATACATGCTTTAGACATTCCTCTCGAAGATATTTCTCATTTTTAGAAATATCCATGCTCTCACTGTCATTTTGATACCAATCCTCAATAAAATCTGCCATGCCATCATCTTCATCATTGTCACACAAATCTTGTACTTTATCGTCTTTTGAATATAGATCTTTCAACTTTGCATATTGCACAGGATTAGTTTTGCGTAGCCTTCTCATGGAAGCTTTTGATAAATGAGGTCTTACTGGTAATTGTGAATGCTGTGGACGAATATCATCAACATCATACATTGGAATCTACACATATAAATAAAACTCATTAGTATTCCATAAATGAATAAAAATTAAACTTCAAATATAAAATTAAGTATATAACTTATTAAATATGGATAGAGAATTTTTATTCTCTCTAGCTAAAAGGTGCTCTTGGAGGTCTACGCCATCCATAATTCACTAATAGTTCATCACCAGCATGTAATGTAGTAATAGCATTGACAACTATGTATCTTGATACATCTCTACTCATGTATGGTGATTCATGACTATTTTCACGCTCCTCAAATGTGCAATTAGTCCTTGAACTATTATGTAACCCTCGACTGCTATTTATTAAACCTGCTATATTTCCATGTGTGTAAGGTCTTCCATCAATATATAATGTTTCATTTTCTGCATGTAAAATCCTTCTACTAGTAAGGGATGCTGCGTTCAAGCATATTCCATAAGTACTCATGCTTTGAACATAACGTGAAAGTCGATGCCAATCTCCCCATCCATATATAGGACCACAAAATGACATAAGAGTGACTTCAGAGTTCGGAGGCACATACAAATCCTCTACAATAAAGAGACCACGACCAACATTAGTAATAGTGGATGGAGCAATCATATAGCGATTACCCCAAAAGTTGAAAACCTCTCCATCTAAAGGAAGTGGTCCTCTATTCCATCCTCCATATCTTCTTCTATCATATGTTTGTACTAAAGAACGATCACGAGCTTGCAATGGATAATCTCCAACCGTTTCATTCTCTAAACCAGGAGGTAGAGGATTTCTAGAAACCTCTGCTTGTAATTGATGAACAGCAAGTCCATGACGTGTACGAGGTATATTAACATTATGAGAAAAATCATCATCATCATCATCATCGAGCAAGTATTCCTGTATATCAATAATAATTTGATTTTATACATGGTTTTTAAATAAAATAATGACATTAATATATATAGAAAATACATACCCAAGCATTATCACGTTGACTATGTGATGGTGCATGCTCAAAAGTACCATACTCTACCTCATGTTGAATACATTCCAATCGTGGTCTTCGATACGTGCCATAACAAGAGTTACACCAACATATAATATGCTCTTGATAGTAAAATTCATCATAATTCCTATCAGAGGACACATGTGAAGTCGTTGCATGGGTAGGAGGTGGTGGAGTACCCTCTGATTGATCAGAATCTGCACATCATAAGAAACATAAAAAAAAATATAAGTTATGTATCCATCAAATATAGTTAAAATTAAATATTTCATATACTTACAGTATAAAGTCGTTGCACGATGAGGAGACGGTGGTGGAGTTCCATCTGATTGATCATAATCTACAAATAATGGTATTTGATATTAATAATTTGATTATCTACATAAATAAAAAATTCACATATACATATTTACACATACACACATATTCACATATACACATTTACACATACACACATATTCACATATACACAACTACATATTATTGTGGGATAAATGCATGTATTTTGTATGAATGAGTGTATATGCATGCATGTGTGTGTACGTATATATGTGGATATGTATATGTGTGTTTATGTTATATGTATGTATATGTGTATATGTATACATATATGCATGCGTATATGTTTGCATGTATATTTGTATGTGGGTATGTGTATGTGTATGTGTATGTGTGTGTATATATGTGTATGTATTCTGACTTTTTTTTCTGTTTGAGATTAAATTAACAGGAGATATTGTATGGTTGAAAAAAATAAGAGGCGAGCTAACATACCACCCGAGTCGTGGCAGTTTTTTTGTAGATAGCTACATCTTCGGGAGTCATTTCCTCAGTAGAAGGTACACAAATTAATAGTTTATATTTATAATTTTTATATATTTTAGTAATTTTTTACATTTAATTTATGTATTTTTTTTCTTGAATAAACAGGCTGCTGCAAAGAAGAGAGTGGAGTCGGGCCACACATCACACTTAGGCCAAATGGGCCATAATGGTTTTGTAGCTACGTTTGTAAGTATATGTGTTATTGTGAGTATATTTTTTATTTTAGTTAAAATGCAAGCAACTAATGTTTTTTATTTGTTTCATTGCAGTGAAAGGATTATGGCCGATATCCTACAAAACACGAGATCGAGTATGCTACACATTTTGGATATCGGCGTTTGGGCGAGTATATACAAGATCATCTTGATGCCTTTGTGAGTATTTTTGAATTTTATATAATTATTTTGTTGTTATGAATGTTTTAATTATTTTATTGATTTATGTTTGTTATATGTAATACAGGAGTATTATGGGGAGATAAATATGGATGAGGTGGAGAGACAAACACAGGAGGGACGATCTCGATCGTCACAGGGTGATCATGACGATGAGGATGAGGAAGATCAGGATGATCATGATATTGCTGATGATGATGATGATCATGATGATGATTATTAGGATTTTAGTTGATTATGACATTGGATTATATGTATTTACATTGATATATATATATATATATTTTATCTATATATTTTTCATTTCAGTTCTGTTTTGAATTGTGTGTATGGTATTAAGTAATGAAGAGTTTTGTTCTATTGATTGTTATTATTGTTTATATTAAGCATGTATTTTAATACTTTAATTATATAATTCATTCATATGTGTGTACCTAAGTGTATATGTATGTGTGTGTATGTGTGTGTATATGTATGTATGTGCATGTGTATGTGTGTGTATATGTATGTATGTGCATGTGCATGTATAAGTGTATATGTGTGTATGAGTATGTGCATGTGCATGTGTATGTGTGTGTGTATATGTATATGCATGTATATGTATAACTCTATGTGTATGTGTGTGTATGTGCATGTATATGTGTATATGTAGGTATGTGCATGTGTGTGTGCATGTGTATATGTGTTTTAATACTTTAATTATATAATTCATTCATATGTGTGTACCTAAGTGTATATGTATGTGTGTGTATATGTATGTATGTGCATGTGTATGTGTGTGTATATGTATGTATGTGCATGTGCATGTATAAGTGTATATGTGTGTATGAGTATGTGCATGTGCATGTGTATGTGTGTGTATATGTATATGCATGTATATGTATAACTCTATGTGTATGTGTGTGTATGTGCATGTATATGTGTATATGTAGGTATGTGCATGTGTGTGTGCATGTGTATATGTGTTTTAATACTTTAATTATATAATTCATTCATATGTGTGTACCTAAGTGTATATGTATGTGTGTGTATATGTATGTATGTGCATATGTATGTGTGTGTATATGTATGTATGTGCATGTGCATGCATAAGTGTATATGTATGTATCAATATGTGCATGTTCTTGTGTATGTGTGTGTATATGTATAACTCTATGTGTATGTGTGTGTATGTGCATGTATATGTGTATATGTAGGTATATGCATGTGTGTGTGCATCTTCATCATGTATAAGTGTATGAGTGCATATCAATAAGTGTGAGTATGGTATGTAATGAAAATAACACAATTCAAATAACATGCAATAAAGAGAGAAAGGAGAGAGAGAGAGAGAGAGAGAGAGAGAGAGAGAGAGAGAGAGAGAGAGAGAGAGAGAGAGAGAGAGAGAGAGAGAGAGAGAGAGAGAGAGAGAGAGAGAGAGAGAGATCTAGAGAGAGAGAGATCTAGAGAGAGAGAGAATTCAAAGAGAGAAAGATGTAGAAAGAGAGAAACAAAGATAGAGGGAGACAATAACAGAGAGCTTAGGCAAAACAACAATTCTGCATATACTTGCTTCAGCTCGTAAGCGCAGCGCAATTGCGAACGTTGGAGAGCTCTTCGATAGGATGCGTGAAAATGTCGATTGCAGAGCCTCCAACGTTTTAATTTTTGTCTGTCAACAGATCGTCGTGTAAGTGATGCTATTCGTTACGCATCTTTAGAATCCATCATTGTGTGGATATCTTATAAGGTTTAGACTTTGCATGCTTATCAAGAGCTTGTAACTGGATAGTAGTAGAACCTTCAGGTGCAAAGGGCGTCTTAAAATCAAACTTTGAGCACCACATAAATTTTATGTGTTGCTTATTATCAGAGCCAATGATCGAATAAGTCCATTTATGTTTTCGATTCCAATGTGATAAAAAAGGTCTATCAGGCTCCTTTTTCTTGTTTATATATATCCTACCTATTGAAGATTGTTGATTTTTTTCTTCATTTATATGGTTTTTTGCTACTTCTTCATTTAATCCAATCGTTGACATTGTATACAGAAGTGTTCTAGAGTTTTTTGTTTTTATCACGCTTTGGTCTTCCTATTTGTTGTACTACATTTTATAAGATTTCAAGAATTACATCATGTGAAATCTCTCATGACATACATAAGACTATTTCCTTAAAAAAAAACTTTATTGAAAACAATTCGTTAAGTTATCTGAAGATTCGGGAAGCTTGCATGCAGGACTCCGTTGGGTTAGAAACTTTGCATTCAAAACTATGCATTTCGCCACAAATTTGTGCAGCTTAATATTTTTGTGCAAAATTTGGGCGAGTACGATTTACATGAATAATTGTGTATTTTTTTTCTACAAAACTGTGCACCTTAACATTGTTGTGGAGTTTACATTGTCTCAATTTATAGATTTACAATTTATGCATATTATTCTTATGCATGTATGATGTGAAGTTTGAACATATGCACATGTGACGTGACTCATAACAAAGATGAAAGTTGGCCATGGCCGCCGTGAGAGCCTATCATATGAGACATTCTAAATTGTAAGCGGCATTGGGCTCGACTCCTAACTTTCTATTTATATTTAGAAAAAAATTGAAGTTTTTATGCAAAATAGACCTTCAAACGAAGGATAATTAAATAAACAAACATTCATATAAAAACGGATTTTAACATTGTCCATTTTCCAAAAATGGCCAATAAAAAGATTGAGTTTCAAAGCAGTTTTTTTTAAGTCTTCATACGAAGGCTAAAATGGCTAAGACGTCCATTGTAGTCTTCAAATTTTAGCACTGCAACGAATTCCGTCTGTAATATTGATATCCACATCCAGCAGGCGTGGTTTGGCGGATATGCATTGTACTCTTGGGCAGATGGCCAGGGTTTAAAGTTCCACCCGGGGCTGAATGCCTCAAAGTTCCTCAAGATGGGTGCCTCTATCTTACGAGGTCGAGTGTGTGCGTCTTTCCAATTCATTGTACTCTCAAAAAAAAAATTGATATCCATGGCTCTTTAGATCTTTTTCTTTTTTTTTTTGAGAGTACAATGAATTGGAAAGACACACACGCCCGACCTCTTAAGGTAGAGGCACCCATCTTAGAGAACTCTAAAACTTCCAGCCTCGGATGAGACTTGAATCCTCGCCATCGGCTTAAGAATACAAGGTACATCCGCTAAACCACTCCCGCAGGATATGGCCCTTTACATCTTGCAGCGGGATCGACTATCGACTATGAAGGACACCATAAAGTAACAGTGTTTCAAAAGCATGGAGTATATATATAAAGCAAATGGGTCAACCACGGAGCTATGGCCCGCTACGATTTTGAGCTTTTAATGCTCCGCTATGCACCTGTCAATCATGATTTCGAGCTGTTAATGCTCCTCTATGCGTCTTTTCTATGCAGCTCGTGCAAATAACCAAGTTGTATCACCTTCTCGTCATCCTTGGTTTAAGAAGTTCAGAGAAAGGATCCATCTGCGTTAAAAGCCATAGCAGAAAAAAGAAAGAACGTAATGCTAGGCGACAACAACAGATAGGTGACAGATTCGCAGGTGCAACACGGATAACGACTAGCAGATAGGATTTGACGATCATGATTCATACAGAATAGCTGGCTCCGCATAAAGAAGCGAAGAAGGAAGAAACATTAACGTAACACAGTGGTGAAATGCCGCCGAGGAAAAAGAGAAGGTACCGATAGGTTACCGATGGCCTGCTGTAAAATTGATTTCCTCGATGTCTGTCTCTTGACCGGGAGTTATTTCTGCACGTTCCGTCTTTAAGAAAACTGCACAGATCCCCATGCTCTAATTGGCAGGTTCGTGCAAGATAGGCACAAAAGACTTGTTGAAATTGTCATTTGATTTACGATGTTTCCTTCGAGTGCTCGTTTGATTTAAGATGTTTCCTTCAAGTTCATGATAGGAAACCGAAAGAAGAATAAGAATAATACTATTTGAGCTCTGATACGGAAACGCAGATCGAATAGCAACGGCATACTAGCGAGAACATACTGAGCACAAAACAACGATAATGAGAAACAAATTGTACAGAAAAATTGTATCTAAATTATAATGAAAAAGCCATGTTCAGATACAAACGATGATTAATGCGGTTTAGTTTCTCTGCTAACAACATTGATATAACTCCACTAAGACACAAATGATAGCATCCAGAACGATTCGTCGAAAAGAAAATGGTGAAGGGCTGGTCAGCGAGAACTTGGAGGTACAATAACAAGAAGTGGGAGAAAACCGTACTTGGGACAGGAATCTGTCCTCAGAGACACATTCAGACCACGACATTGAAAATATAACAGCTTAATTTTTTTAGTTCTCAAAATATAATGTCTGCTATTCATCTTAATGTTTGAAATCGGTCATATTTGATGTTTGGAATGTCAATCAAACTCGCTTTCTGTTTTGCCTCTGGTTCTCGCTTGACGTTTGATTCATGTTGAAGCAACTATGAATGTCCTAGTTACGTGGTTTCAGCATGGACATAATAGTTTATTTCCGATATTCCTTGGATAAATACTACTATATATATTCATTTCGAACTTGGTTCAGGTTGAGATTATGCAGACATAGACAGAGCAAAGATATAAGCTATAAATAAAGCTAATATATGAATCGGACAAAAAGATGGTTTTCTCATGGATTGTGGTTTGCTAGTGACAGATAATGCACGTTTCCGACTCCTGAGCATACTATAAGAGGGATTAGGGCTATTCTCCAGTTTATAGAGGGATTAGGGCTATTCTCCAGAGTCATGCGATTTGATGATTAGGGATGTTTGGTTTTATTCTTGGTAGGAGGCAAATTTAGAGGCAGATTAGAGAGGCAAATTTAGAGGCAGATTAGAGAGGCAAATTTAGAGCTATGGACAGTCAGATGAACAGCATTAAATCTCTGGTGTATTTGCCATGGTCTGACGCCAACTTATTTTCTATGATCTTCTTGGCACTCGCACTAAATAGTGATTTCCTTTGTTCTTTTCCTTCGATTCAGCCCCCACGAAGTAACTTTTTCGGCCTCATAAATCATGTTCTTTTAAAGACATTAAGGTATTATTCTCTCTCTCTCTCTCTCTCATTACTTAAGATTTCCTTGACCTTGTCCGTTTGCCCAAGATGTAGTTGATCCTATGCGGGCCTCCATTTTTGTTCTCAACAAAGTGTTATCTTCTCTGATTCTTAAAGTTGTTCAAACTGCATTCAGCAAGAAGCAAAACATCACTGGTCATATCCCGGCGCAAAGCATTGAACAACTTAACGATGTGACGATTATTGGTGGTGTAAACCTTAGAGTACGGTTCTCCGCTTATCTTGCTTAATGCCAACCATGCTCCTTGATAAATGTGAATCAAAAGAGTGCCATATTGTTCACATGCTTACTGGTCTGCAGGAGGAAGAACAGCTTTTGGCTGGAATGAAGGACGAGAGTAGGAGCAACAAAGCCATGAGATGGTTTGCACAACAAGAGGAAGGACGTCTACTGCTTGAAAAGGGGACTCTGCGAGCGAAAGTTAATGCAATCGGTGAGGATTGACATCATATATTCAGGCGAACAATGTAAATGTTTTATGTCACACCATTCTTAAGTGTATTTATGTGTTTTAATTATTCGCTGTGTTGTTTCTTATTAGTTTTATTACCATTGTCATTATTGCTACTATAACTGTTATTGGCGTTATTATCACTATATGATTATCATCATCATCATCATGACTATTATTATCATCATTATTATTCATCTCATTAAAATCATTAAAATCTTGCAGCAGCTAGACATGGCATATCTGCAGTCAGTGAAGAGGCTCAACATTGCCTATTAATGGTTGGTCACTGTTCGTGAGGAGTTCTGCTTCAAGATTTGACCATATCTGATAATATATATATTGTTCAGTCAGTTGAGGAGCATTTACGTAGCATGCTTTACAAATTGACAAAAATCGCAGACAGGGTATGTGTAGGCCATATATAACGTGAGAGTATTTGTACTAATGTGCCATGATTTTTCTGCATGAGTTATCATGTCATATTGATGCATCATAAACTTATATTTTTCTATCTTGATTTTCTGAAGTGAGAACTAGTTACCATGCTAAAATTTCTGAGCTGTTGGTGTTCATGCTTGATTCTAAGAGGTGTGATCAAGAGAAAGAGATGCACAATTTGGTCGTTACATCTTGTATTCAGAAGGAAATAGTGTCAATTCAGAGGAGGGCAAAGGAATTATATCAGACAAGGCAAGCTCTAGAGTCAGAGAGATCAAGGAAGCTGAACGAGGTTGAACATATAACCTTGATCTTGAAATTTTCATTCAAATGCCTTCGATATTGTTGTGATCTTTCTGTTTAGGAGAAGGGGAAAGCATCTCAAAGCAGTGGGACATCAAAGCAGCACGGTACTACCTTAGAAACTAAAGAAAAGAAGGTTGTTTGGTTTTCTAAGAATCATATAAATGTTGCATTCTCTAAGAGACTGTGTCTCATTAATGTTGGATTTGTGTTTGCACGGAAGGGGAATAAAGGGAAGCAAAGGGCAAGTGCTGCGAGTATGGCACCTGCATCAGCAAATGATATGTTGCTGAAGTGGGAAATGATGGCTGAGCAAGGACGACAAAAAAGAGAAGTTGAATCAGGTTCGTTTCCTTCCAGATGCCTTACAATATATACTCAATTAAATCCTCCAGCTGTGCAATTATCTGTTAATACATATAAGGGGCAGCAGAAATGTATTCTCAATTGAATTCTCCTACTTATACGATGGACCTAGGTAGCGGTGGGGCCACAGTAATAGCTGTAAAAATATTGACAAGAAAGCAGGTAATTAGGAAAAGCAGCTCCTGTTGATGGCACACCTGGAACTGGCCAACATGTGAAAAAGGCTTCTGGTATCTTCCTCATCATTGAACGTTTCTTTCCTAAACTCATCATTTGGGGGCCTGCCAGCGAATTCAAGATCATATTTCCTTATTTTCCATGCTTTCCATCTCTTCATTTAGTTCTACAACTATTGTTTCAACTGTGTATCAACAAAATCATTGTGGAATGTACAAGATTGTTTGTATGTTTCTTTCCTAAACTCATCATTTGGGGGCCTTCCAGCGAATTCAAGATCATATTTCCTTATTTTCCATGCTTTCCATCTCTTCATTTAGTTCTACAACTATTGTTTCAACTTTGTATCAACAAAATCATTGTGGAATGTACAAGATTGTTTGTATACGCTTTTCCTGTCTCTTTTCCTGTGTGACACAGGGATACCTTGCATTCTGTCATCACGATGACTTTATTACCTGATGCATAACTCTTCAGGTGAAGCAGAGGTAGTCCGAGGATTGGGGGATCTAACAAGAGTTTTAAACCAGCCAAAAAAGCCAACCCATGCAATAACGGTGAAGGATGTCATAGATTTCTTTGAGGCTGAAAAACAAATGGCAAAGTCTTCTTTACTCTATCGTTTCCAGAATATCGTCCACTCTCGCAAGTGAGTCAACAAACTTAAGCCATTGCCATTTCTCAGAGTGGCTTGCGTTTTCTGAACTCAATGAATGCCTTTGTCAGTTTTTGATGTGAAATGCATATGTAGTAAACAATATCACAGGCTACAGCTAAGAAGTGTTTCCTCCCAATGCTTGAGCTGTATTCTATGATATGAGTGTGAATGGATCTGTTGTTCTCCCTTCTCAACATGGAACCATGAATTTGAATTCATTTTGACAATCTGGATCAGCTAACACCTCGAATCTTTCCAAGTTGACATTTTGCACGAAATCAGCAGTCCTAAATTGAAATTCTTTGGGTGCCTTTGAACATATTTTACTGCCCTCACATCAGATGGTCCGAAGGTTGTTTGTAATTACCTTTCTTAAATTTGTGAGGTATTCTAGTTGTTTGTAACTATCTTGTTTTCTCGAAGCCTTCTTGTTCATGGGTAAGGGCAATCAAGCAAAGACTAAAATGAAATTCAGAGGAAATCGTGTACACAGTAAATGTTGATGGCTCGGAGTGCACATTATTCAAGCTATCTAGATAAACAAATTCTAAAGCCAGAATGTATAAAGACGTTGATTGAAGCAAAGTGTTTCATGTAAGATTGAGCATCTATTGGCCTCTAAATGGCTATTCAGAAGTCTGTTGCAAGTTATGCTAAAAAATCAGGAATTTCCAAGTGTTCAAGATTCTCTCTCATGCGTATGTGTATGTATCTATGCAAGCAACGAAGGAAGGAAATAGATACGAAGGATATGGGAAAGAAACCATCGGGGTAACTAAGAAAACAAGAAAGAAATCAAAAAGCATGGAAGTAACTAGCTGGACGATAATCCATTCATGTCATTCGAGTTAACCAATTAGGGTACTTATCATGGAGGAATATGTGTGGCAATTGTGATATGGACTTCATGCACCATCATTAATTACAAACCCTTTGTACAAGTTTACATATTAATTTTGATCTTTGAAACTTAGGGCATATCAAGTCAACTAGATGTTTGATTGCACCTTCATAATTCAAGATCATCACAATGGCCTATTTGATACTTCCAATTAGAAGTTTCTTTCTTCTTCTTACCTATTGTCTTATAATAGGGATATTGTATTAGATTCATCATTATGTAGATTTTTGCCCCCAAAACTATTTTGGATTTTGAATTTGCGAATAATAATCCTGCAATTTATCCCTCTCTCATACTCAAACAATCACACTTTTGTTTCATACCCACATTTATACCCACAAAAGAAAAGAAGTGTGTTGAAAGAAAAAACCGAATGGGAAGGCAAAAGGAAGATATATTTTACATAACACAATTATTTTTACGATGTTGGTTAAAATGGAGCGTTGTTAAAATGGAGAAACAAATGGAGCGTTGTTAAAAATTCGAAAATTCATTAATTTTCATTTTTAATTTTTTTTTTAAAATTTTATACTAGTGTGCATGCTTTTGAGAAACACGCGGGGAATATTTTATTTTATTTTCTTTTTATTTTATTTTTTCTTTTTATTTGTGAAATAAATTGTATATCATTTGCTTTCATCCCCGTCTCAAAAAAGTACTCCCTGATGGAGAAGAAGAATGTTGGCAAAAGTACCAAGAGGTAGACAAAATCATACCATAAATAAAGATTCCAAAAAGATTCCCTCTGTATGTCTGTGTAAAAAGTCTGATTTCTAGATATTTATTTTTCTTACCTCTAGAAATATGGATCCAAAGCATGTACAGCTCGATGCTTGGCATCGACTTTAAGGTGTAAGTCAATGCCAGGCATCGACTTAGGATTGCAAGTCGATGCCAGGCATCGACTTGCAGGTGCAAGTCGATGCCAGGCATCGACTTGTCGGTACAAGTCGATGCCTGGCATCGACTTGCACCTACAAGTCGATGCCTGACATCGACTTGCAGCCCCAAGTCGATGCCAAGCATCGACTTGGGGCTGCAAGTCGATGCCTGGTATCGAGTTTTCGGTGCAAGTCGATGCCTGGCATCGACCTGCAGCCCCAAGTCGATGCCTGGCATCGACTTACACGTGAAAGTCGATGCCAGGCATCGACTTGGGCCCAAAAGTCGATGCCAAGCATCGACTTGCCAACATCAACATGCACTGAAAAGTCGATGCCAGGCATCAACTTTAGGGTGCAAAGTCGATGCTTGGCATCGGCTTTTGGGCCCAAGTCGATGCTTGGCATCGACTTTTGGGCCCAAGTCGATGCCAGGCATCGACTTTGTGTGCAAGTCGATGCCAGGCATCGACTTGAGGGTAAAAGTCGATGCCAGGCATCGACTTGGCCCAAAAGTCGATGCCAAGCATCGACTCTTGCACCCCCAAGTCGATGCCTGGCATCGACTTTCACCCTCAAGTCGATGCCGGGCATCGACTTGCACACAAAGTCGATGCCTGGCATCGACATGCACTTAAACATCGATGCCTGGCATCGACCTGAAGCTCAAAATCAATGCCTGGCATGGACTTGGGCCTTTGAAAACCACATTTACGTTTGATCTGATATTTCCAAGTGCCTTCAGGGATGCGGAGTCCAAGGATGAAAGGCCCTTCAAGAAGCTCAGAGTCACCATGGGCTCTGGTGACCAGCAACGTGACAAAGGCATTGGTCACCAAGCAAAACCAAAGAAAATTATTGCACCATTATCCTCTGAGAAGGCCAGCAACCCACTAGGAACATCCTCAGGTGGACAGAGTAGCATAAAAATTCCTGAGGAGGATCCAAATATGAAGGAAAGGTCTAGGGAGACGGAGGTCATGAGGACAGATCGTCCACTTCGGGACATGACAAATCTAGAGTGGTGCCTTCAGTACATTGAAGAGAAGAATGCAGTCCTCCTTGTGTTCGCAGGGGCTTATGGCAGAGGAAAGATCACGACAACACAAGGTTTTCAGTATGGCCTTGTTTACAAACTGGATTATGAAGATGAAGATTCTGACAACCTGCTTTTCTTGGTGGAGACATCAAAAGGATTAAGAAATGTCATATGCAAGATGGATTTCTTGTGCCCAGAGTGCTGTGTTCCAGAAGGGCTAGCTCAGATATGCAGAGACTCAGTGAATTTCATCAAGGACCTGATGCCATGGATCCAGGGCAATATCATGCCAACACAACAGAAGAAGACGACCCCTGTAAAGGCAAGGGGTAAGCAGAGCGTGCAGAAAAAGCTCCAAAAGAAAAAGAAGATAATTTCAGAAGAGGAGTTTTCTGACTCAAGCTCTAGCTCTGGGGACATAATTGTTGCACCTGGTGGAGAGCTTGCATCTGGTGTTCTTGGTACTGAGCAAAATAAGATGAGGGAGGACATAGCTAGAAGAAAAGTTGTGAAGAAGGGGTAGTTGTTCCACCTGCCAATCAATATCATCCACAGGCCACCCGTAGATCCAGAGGGAGGAGGCCCCTTGAGATCAGGGAGCCACATAATTTGCACGTCCAGAATCTTAAGAAGAAAATGAAAATAAATCCTCATGCTACTGTTGTGCCATTCCTTGTCATGGTGGATCCGAATGAGTGCAGCTGTGTGGACGAGTTCAATGAGGGTTTGTTTGAGGATTACACTTATTATGTGATTGGAGGTTCACACTCTGCAGAGGCTCGTAGACAGTTAGTGAAGGAGCACCCTACTACATTTTTCTTTAGGTATGCAGTGTAAGATATATGCTGGTCTTACAACTGAGGAAGCCAAGCTTCTTGCTTGGGATCACAACAACGACAATGACTACAGGCAGAAAATGTCCTCCATAGAGAGAATTCGGTTCTTCCACCATGAATATGAAGATTGTCTTGTGAAGGAAGCTGGAAGAATACATCCCAATCTACGAAAGCAATGCCTTATTGAGGTTGGAATTGCATTGGATGAGAATAGAAAGTCTGATGCTTTGAGGAAATATGATCCATGGTTTCAACTGGCATTCAGATCAGGTGAGATCTGAGATCTACAGGATAGAATTTTCACAATGTGGGAGAACAAGGAGGTCAAGAGCCAGAAGCAACGAAAGTCGAGGCCAGACCCACAAGTTGATCTGAAGGGAAAGGGAAGGAAAGTTGACCTTTCAATTGAAGAGGCTCCTGAGGACATGAAGCTGACCCCATGGAGGGCCCTTCAAGGAATCAAGGATGATACATTGATCATATCAACTTTGTCAAGGGTAATCTCGAAGGAGTTAAGCCTGGAGGAGATGGTGACTGAGCTCAATAAGTATGTATGTTATTCTTAGATCCTTTTTCCCTCCTCCCATGCTTCTGGTCTAACCTAGTCTCTTTTATATTTCTGTGTCTGTAGTCATAAAGTGTACATGAAGATTCAGGAGGTGATGATGAAGAGGCTGGGTTGCTTTTCTTGGACAGAGGTCCAAGCAGACTATCCAACCACATCATCCTACAAAGCCTTATCAGAATATTTCATCCTGTTTCGTGATTGGGTAGGTTCTCTTTCTGAGGTTGTGCCTGGTTTGCCATTAAGTTAGATGCCTTGATTCACCTAACCAATTTGATGCCTTGCATGGCATCGACTTACAGCTAAATTCGATGCCTGGCATCAGTCTGCATGCAAAAGTCAATGCCTGGCATCGACCTGTAGGCAGAAGTCGATGCCTGGCATCGACTTGGGGGCATAAGTCGATGCCTGGCATCGACTTGCAGCATAAGTCGATGCCTGGCATTGACCTGCAACATAAGTCGATGCCTGGCATCGACCTCGTGGCAAAAGTCGATGCCAGGCATCGACTTATGTCCCAAAGTCGATGCCAAGCATCGATTTTCAGTAGAAGGTCGATGCCTAGCATCTACCCCAACAAGAAATCGATGCCATGCATCCGTTTCTTATGTTCTGTTTGCTGTATTGAAGAGCTCTTTTAATTGTCTTTCCAATTTTTTCTGCAGAAACCAAGGAAAAGTAAGTCTACAGAGGTACTAGATAATTGCCCCCCTGCATTCCTTGCTCACATTCAAAGAGCAAGGCATGAGAAATCTAGACTGAAAGCGAAGGAGATGGATTTTGATGATGAACCTGATCTTAAATGTTTCTCCAATCCCCTAGACCCCCTTAGGCCTGTATATTACAATGTGTTCTGTAGTGATGTAAATAATATTTGTTCTGTTGTGCCTAGAAAACATTTCTCCCTTCTCATAGCGGACATACCCTATGGATTTAGGATGTTGGGATCAGTTAATGATGATGAACCCTTCAAACACCCTCAGATTCGGAAGATGGTCACTGATTTTGCAGAGTTGACTATGTCTCCTTTTTGGAGGATAGTAATTTTCCATAGCAGAGACCAGTCTTTCTCTGTTTCAACTGCTCTGAAGGCAAGATGTCATGCTGTGGAGTGCCTCACTTGGTAAGTAATCTTCTTTCTATCTCCATGGCTTTAATGATGCTCTCTGTGACTCATTGTTCTTTTTTGCAGGGTGAAGACAAACGTAAATCACAGTCCTTTGCATCGGTTTGTGAGCGCCACTGAATGCATTACAGTTGGCTATTATGATGAAGTAAGCAAAAGGAGAGTCAGGGAGCATTGCAATGAGAATGGGATCTCAAATGTGCTCATGTTCCCAGCCATTACCAAGAAACTTCGTCATGTAGCTGGGGACATGACATTGGTTAACCCTTATCAGAAGCCACAAAAACTCATAATGAGATTGCTTCAGCTATTCTCCAATGATGATGACTGGGTCCTAGACCTTTTTTCGGGCACAAGTAATTTCAATTTTCACAATTTTCATTAGTCATGGTTGATTGAAGCCTCTAAGTGGTTTTCTGCTGTTTCAGGAACGACTCTGGCTTGCTCCTTAAAGATGTTTAGGCACTGCATAGCTGTGGAGAAGGATGATGCTCAAGTGAGCTTCATTAGAATGAGAATCAATGGGCTGAATGAATGCCCAGATGAAGACCAAGAGGTTGGAAGGAAGCACATTGCAGATACGGAGAGATTCCAACCAGCTTCAAGGGAGCCTGTTCCCCCACTTGCAGATGAACCGGGGGACATGGCTGACCTTGAAGAGCCAATCTTGGAGCAAGAGAGGCAAGATAGGTGTTCTAATGTGCCAGAGGATCCCAATATCCTTGAGCCTGAGGAAAGCTATGATCAGCTTCTATTGTAGATTCACATTACTCTTGTAGAACACATGAAATGTAAAAGATCATTTTAATGGAAATATAATTTGGAGTTCTGCTTCCACTTTGTATTCAGCTTGATTTATCTTGAGCATTTCTCTGATCATGTGTGAATGTTTCTTAGTATAATTTTGTTGAATATTATCTTCTCTTGGGAATGCTTTTGTGAAATGTATTTCATATTCTGTTAATATGGCCAGGCATTCAATGGGGATCTTAACCATACAAAGGGGATGATCTTAATTGCCTTGTTAAAATGCTCTGATTTTTGCAACACATGTACTCTAATTTTCGAGTAACTTTTAATTAGCTATCATCTGTGCTTGTTGAGGTTATAGATGTAATGAAGGAGCTTCGCGAATTCTTACTTGTACCTTTTCAACTCTAATCTATTGTCCAAGATCATGATGTGGGATTCTTGGTCATGCTCAGCAACTAGTTTTCATGGCAGCAAGAATTTTAGTATATCTATCTTGACTACTTGGGATATGAGATCAAGCTTCTAGTGACAATATTTACAAGCAAGACTCGTGATGCTTTCTAGATATTGTAAAATGCCCACTTTTTTGCTTCATATAATGGTCTTTAGGTAAAAAGAAAAAGAGAACATGTCTTTGTTCTCCTTTGTTGTGACTCAGTGTTATATATATATATATATATATATATATATATATATATATATATATATATATATATATATATATATATATATATATATATATATATATATATATATATATAGAGAGAGAGAGAGAGAGAGAGAGAGAGAGAGAGAGAGAGAGAGAGAGAGAGAGAGAGAGAGAGAGAGAGAGAGAGATACACATACACACCTACACACTTACACATACACACAACAACATACTTATACACATACACATACATATGCACATACATACATATACACACACATACACATGCACATACGTACACACACATGCACATACACACATATACATATGCATACACATGCACACACATGCACATATGTACACACACATGCACATACACTTACACATACATGACATGCACATACATACATATACACACACATACACATGCACATACACACACATATGCACATACACTTACATATACACATGCACATACATACATATACACACTTATACACTTATACACTTACACATACACATGCACATGCACATCTACACACACATACACATGCACATATGTACACACACATGCACATACATGTACACATACATATGCACATACATACATATACACACACACATACACATACACATACACATACACATACACATACACATACACATACACATACACATACACATACACATACACATACACATACACATACACATACACATACACATACACATACACATACACATACACATACACATACACATACACATACACATACACATACACATACACATACACATACACATACACATACACATACACATACACATACACATACACATGCACATACACATGAACATACACACACATATGCACATACTTTTACACATACACATGCACATACATACATATACATAAGACTACACATACACATGCATACAGACATACACTTGCACATACACATAAATATACATACATATACACACTCGTACACACACATACATGCATATACACACATACACATGCATATATACCTAAACATACATGTACATACACTTATATACATACACATATACATACACATGCACATACACACATATACATGCACATACAAATACACATAGACATACACATACACATACACATACACATACACATACACATACACATACACATACACATACACATACACATACACATACACATACACATACACATACACATACACATACACATACACATACACATACACATACACATACACATACACATACACATACACATACACATACACATACACATACACATACACATACACATACACATACACATACACATACACATACACATACACATACACATACACATACACATACACATACACATACACATACACATACACATACACATACACATACACATACACATACACATACACATACACATACACATACACATACACATACACATACACATACACATACACATACACATTGAAATGAGAAAATATAGAGAATATAAAGAAAAACTATATCAATGTAAAATATATATCCAGTGTAACATATCAGTCATCATGATCATCCTCATCCACATCATCCTGTAAGTCCCCACCATCATGATCATCGTCATGATCATCATCATGGTCATCATCATGATCATCCGCATGATCTAATGTATTTGTAGTGTGTTGCTCTAGCACAATGGTAAGTACCACGTTAAGAAGCTTCACCTCCTTAATTGTCAATCTGCAGAAGAGATAGGAGTGATATGAAGATCGTGAACGTGAGATGAAGTGAGAGTGAAGGTGAGAAGCACAAAGATGCACACACACATACACACACACTACGAAGAGACAAGCAAGACACAATGGAAGGTGAGAAATCAATTCTATTACTCAAGAACACTCTTACAAGTTCAAAATAGCTCTAAGCTCTTCTCTACTCAAACAAGCTAACCTCAAAAATGAGCTCTCTAGCTCTTTTTATAGTTTCTAGACTAGTTTTGACCGGTTTCACATCTAGTGACCGGCATAGTTAAAAATTAGGTCCTAGATGCTATTTGGAAGGGTAAACGGTATCTAAAAATAACGAAAATTGGTACGCGCATTTTACCTAAGCTCCTCAAGCTCGAGGACTCCTCGGCTTGCACAAAATGGAGCTATGGATTACAAAATGGGGTTTTCTATGTTACATATGTTACAATAGTGATAAAAATCACTGTTGGAGGTTTTTGGAAAGTATTTGAAAACATAATTATTTGAAAAACGATTCGACTGGCTCCCTAATTTGGCGCCGTTGCCGGGGATCGAGTCTAAGACGAATGTGTGATGGTAAGAGTATAGCAAGAAGTGGCGTTGGAAGGTAAAAATATCAGTTTTTGTTGTTGTTTTTACTTAGTTTTTAGTGTTTTTCACCTCCCCCACACTCCATCTTCATCACCGCATCATCATCTTCATCTCCAAAAAAATCAAAAAATTCACCATATCCACCCATTCTCCTCATTTCCCCTCATTTGTGCATGCGAGAGAGTGAGAGAGAGCTTTTGTGCTTGTGTGTACTTTGGTTTTCTTGAGTTTTCTTGCAGGTACAGAGCTCCAGTGCATCAGGAAGGCTGCAAAAAGGTAAAAACTTCAGTTTCTGTCAGAAATTTCCGTCTGTGTCAGACCATCGCGATGGTCTGCAAAGTTCGGAATTTGGAGAAGGCGACCACACCAGCGTGAAGAGCACACCTGCGCCTACAGGAATCCATAGCTGCATTCACAAAATTTGCATTTTGGTGGACCATCGCGACGGTCTCTGACCATCGCGATTGTGTCACACCATCGCGATTGGCTCACGCCATCGAGACGGCTTGGCCGGACCATCGCGACGGTCTCTGACCATCGTGATTGTGTCACGCCATCGCGATTGGCTCACGCCATCGCGCCGACGGTGCCACGTGGCAATCTAGACCATCGCGACGGTGCACTTCAGACCATCGCGACAACACCCTCACACCATCGCGACACTTCAAAAATTCAGACCATCGCGATAGGCTCACGCCATCGCGCCCAGACCATCGTGATTGGCTCACGCCATCGCGTTCAGACCATCGCGACGGTTCACTTTGGACCATTGCGATTGTCCACGTTGACCGTTGACTGACGCCATCGCGATTGTCCAATTTCACGCCATCGCGATTGTCCAATTTCACGCCATCGCGATTGTGCACTTTCACGCCATCGTGACGGTGCACTTTCAGACCATCGCGACGGTTCACTTTGGACCATCGCGATTGTCCACGTTGACCATTGACTGACGCCATCGCGATTGTCCAATTTCACGCCATCGCGATTGTCCAATTTCACGCCATCGCGATTGTGCACTTTCACGCCATCGCGACGGTGCACTTTCAGACCATCGCGACGGTTCACTTTGGACCATCGCGATTGTCCACGTTGACCGTTGGCTGACGCCATCGCGATTGTCCAATTTCACGCCATCGCGATTGTCCAATTTCACGCCATCGCGATTGTCCAATTTCACGCCATCGCGATTGCGCACTTTCACGTCATCGCGACGGTGCACTTTCAGACCATCGCGACGGTTCACTTTGGACCATCGCGATTGTCCACGTTGACCGTTGACTGACGCCATCGCGATTGTCCAATTTCACGCCATCGCGATTGTCCAATTTCACGCCATCGCGAGGGTCCCAGACCATCGCGATCATTTCACACCATCGCGATTGTGCACCCCCATCGCAAATTTTAGGGTTTCATTTTTTGGCCAATTTTGGGGCTATTTTTGGGAAATTTTTGGGTGATTAGACTCATAGGAGACCCCTTAGCTCATATTTGGAGAAAAACCTGTTTGTCAGTTTTTACCCCCCCAGGGCCTGAACGGTCATAACTTTTTCATCCGAAGTCCGTTTTTTGAGCTTAATAGCTCGTTAGAAAGCTCTCTACGAGTACTACGTGACCTCAACCGTTTTTTTCTTAAAGGATACGTTTATTTTTAGACAATATATTTTGAGGTTGACCTAGTTTTGGACTTGAAAGCTAGGGGGCAAACATTGAAAAGTGGGGCAAAAGGGAAGGGACTTAAAAGGTGTATATACTCAAGTGCTTGATCATCCAACTGTGAATTGGTCTAATATTGGATTTGTCCAGGTCTAGCAAGGGCAATCGAAGGCAACCAAGGCAAGGCAGTGAAGGGCATAAAGCTTGGGAAGCGCGGCTTCTTGGGCATCAGAGCAACCAGAAAAGCTGACTCGAGGTTGGAAGATTACTCAACCCCCTCAGTCAATTCTTAGCTTAGGCTAAACGGTAGTGTTGTGGATTAACGACGATAGGAACGCCTCAAGTTCAAGAGAGTTAAATTTATCAAGTCCAAGACTAAAGTAAAGGTGTGTGACGAAAACCTAAAGGAAAGAACCTAAGTCTGACGGAACGAGAACTCAAAATTGTAAAGGAAAGTCGAATTCCTGACGCATACATTAAGACAAGAATCTAAAGAAATTTAAAAAGAATCAAGACAGTAATAACAAAGAATCATTGACGATCTGAGCGAGTACCGAGTGTGCAAGGAAGAAAATTAATGAACCTTAGATCGGGCAAACATATAGGTAAGTCAGACCGACGAAGCCTTAGATCATCAGAGGCAAGTGTAAGAACTACTGCTCGATCGTGGGCTCAACAATTGAACACTAGTTATCCCTACGAGAACTCAGATACTAGCGAATCAGAATTGGCATTTAGCACAGAAAGACCAGAAGAAGGGTCAAATGTAGCCTATTTAGAAAAAACAGAAGGACCCTATAGAACACAACTAGAGTTTCTCCGAACCAACCGATTAGGTGCTCGCATCTATGAGGATGGTTTGCGAAGGCAAGTGGTGCAAACGCACAACCCCGATCAACCCATTGGATTGGAACGTCCAGTGGTGAAATTCGAGAGAGACGCGTACATAGACAAAGAAGGAACAATGTACATATTAAGTACGCAGCCAAAAAATACGAACGAGTTTGGCGTGATTCAACCAGAGACGGAAGCAAAATCTCAAGGAAAGGAACCATTAGAAGAGCCTAGAACACCTAGAGGGAAATCTGTACTGACACGAGTACTAATCCCAGACTGGATCCCTCAAGACAACAGAAGCATAGAGTTGTTTGTAAATAAAGAAACTGATGAAGCCTTTTAAGACAGAAATACTTAGTGAAGTAGGAATCATCACGATATACGAGTTCAAGGACCCGGATACACCTGGAAAGGTTGTATACCTGGATGAGACTTCAGAAAGAGTCTTTGTGGTACCTGACCGCGCTAAAAACACATACACATGGAGAGGTGAATTGGTATTCCCTCCATCTAGAACAAACATGAATACAAGTCAACAAGGGGCAGGAACATCCTCAGCCCATGGAAATCAAAGAGAGGGAAATAAAGAGAGACCGGAAGTAAGCTTCACTCATCCCATAGGCAGAGATAGAACAACCACGGACACTAATAGAGCGGATAGACAAAGAAATCATGGAATACTAGGTGGTAGAGATGATTTTCCTCTACCTAGACCACGCGAACACGCAAGAATATTGAGACCCACACAGTTAGTAAAATCAATGAAGAATTACTTTGATGGGACAGGAGATCCCTATGACCACGTCGCAGAATTCAAGCAAGTACTAAGAGCCGAACAAGTTGAAGACATGTTCACGCAATACAACGCATTTGGACTAACGTTAAAGAATACCGCTTTAACTTGGTTCCAACCTCTGCAACAAAGGCAATTTAGAGACATCCATCACTTTTTAGAGTCATTCATCACCGAATTCTCTAAAAGTGGGATTAGACATGACACGTCTTTGTTGATTCATAGCTTTAAACAGACCCCTCAAGAAACAGTAAGACTGGCAGGACGTAGGTTTAGACAATATGTTGAACGATGTCCAATGCAAGAGCTACCTTCACAAGCCAAACAAGTGTCATTATTCCTAGATGGCTTGTTGAGCTCTAAACTATGCTCCTACGTGTACCTAAAAGAACCCAGAACGCTAGAGCAATGTGTAAGAATTTGTATAGACATTGAGGACAACTTAGGAGACGAGTTGGAACTCTCAAAGGTCTATAAGGACTCAGACTGTTCATCTCTAGCATCCACAAAATTGTCTAGCTCAATAGAAGACCTTGCAGAAAAAGTGGCCCAAAAACTAGGAGTTTCTAGTAAACCTAGGGTGCTAACAAACAAGCGTTGTTACACCTGTGGTGGTGACCATATGGCAAATGTGTGCCCCAATGCACCACAACCACAAGCCAACCCTAATGGCCAATATTGTACAATTGAGAGAAGATACACGAATCATACGGCTCAGGACTGCCCATACAACAAACAGACCGTGCGACAGAACTACCCGCAAGCATACCCGCAGCCAGGTAGGTATCAAGGCCAATACAATGCTCAGCCTTATTACTATAGGCCTCCTCAGAACTACCCATACCAGGCTCAACAGAGACCTCAACCTATCTTAGCTCAGCAGCCACCCCCACCAGGGAATGTCATCTCAGTCAAATACGCTGCTGCAGAAGAAAACCTAAGTAGGGCCTTAGTTCCTTCTTCACCTTTGATCACAGAAAGTGACCCAAACTCAAACAGTTTTGACTCTACGCATGTAGATAGTCCACCCGCATATTACACAGTCACCAGAACATGTGGAGACATATCATTATGATAGTCCACCAGTGGAACCTAGTTGGGAGCCAGACTATGCTAATGTGATGTACACAAACCCAAATCCACAGCCCCAATTGAGACAACAAAGACCACAGGGCCCTAGAGGACCATGCTTTAGGTGCCAAGGAGATCATTTCATAAAGGATTGTCCACATCCTCCGATATCAGGACAATCACAGTACTATAACATCCAAGGCTTTTGTGCTGATTGTGGCAAAGAGCACATAATCAAAGATTGTCCTAAGAACCCTGCTAACGCTTCGAATGTGACACCGATCAACGTGATAGGTATTGTAAATAACGCAGATGGATCCAACCCTACATACGTGCCTATCCAAGCTATAACAAGAGCCCAGGCGCTCTTACAGAACCAAAAGCTTAATCAGGAGGAAGTAGTCGGAAGTAGTGAAGTTGCAGAATCTAGCTGTAAAAAGACAAAATCTTGGAAAGATTCTAGAGAAAGAATAAAGAGAAAGTGGAGTAAAAAGATAACGGAGTTGGAATGAGCAAAAACTACCCTTGAGCTGATCTAGAAATTGAGAGAACTAAACTTTGCATGAAGATGGTAGAACTAGCACAAGCTTTGTTCGAAGCCTCTAGATATCTTAATTGGAATAACATGACAAAACCGGAACTACACTTTCAAGGACTAAGGAATGCGCCATCCCTGTCTCAAGTACCCAATACAAAAAGTCAAGACAATTTGTCTTCCATACATAAATATTCACATGAATTTTTGAGAGAAATCCAAGAGGAGAAATGGAGAAAGGAACAAGGAACCCATCCTCCTATTCAAGAAATAGACGACTTGCAGGAACAATTTCCCCAAGACATTCCCTCTATTTACGATGATGTAGAGGAAGAACAACTGAGTGAACACACAAGATTTGAATCTAATTCTTTACAAGAATTACCTCAGTTCACAGGACCTTGGGAAGCAAAGTCTATTAGTATGAGAGCACCGACGATAATAGTGAGGAATGAAGAATCAGTAATCCCTAGAAACACGGAAGTGATCAAGAATACTAAAGTACAGTGTAATCTCACTCTGGAGGAGTTATTGAAGGTAAAACCAGACTTGTGGAAACATGTAGCAAATCAATTCCCCGAGCTTGCTACTACTCCCTCACAAATAGGATCACAAAATAAGGTACCAGAAATACCCGTAGAAAAGATTGGAGATGTGAGCGAAGGAGAGGAAGATAACACATATCTTCCGATAACCCATCAGGGCTACACCACGAAAGCCATCTTAGATTCAGGAGCCGGAGTAGCCATCGCTACCACCGCTTTATGGAAACGTTGGGGTAAGCCAGCATTAAGACCCACCAGGATGAAGCTACAAATGGCTGACGGACACATAGAAAAACCATTAGGCTTACTAGAAGGCATATCTCTCACCACTTGTGGTGTAGAATTTGAGCATACTTTCGCCATTTGTGACTTTGCAAAAAACCATGCTTACGAGATGATATTGGGACGACCATTCATGCGTCAGTTGCAAATTGTACAAGATTGGGGAACCAATTCGTGGTACTTGCAACATTTAGGAGTGACTACCAAAGTCAATCTTAAAGACTATTCACATCAAGATGTACCCCCAATACAATGGAATACCATCCATAAGACACCAGTAGAGACGGAATCCGTGCACTCATTAGAATCAGATCCTTCTTGGTTGCATGAGGATACTCATTTATGGATGTGTAAAGTAGCCAAACAAGAGGAAGAAAGATTAGAAGCCAGGACCTTAGGTGCAGAACAACATCCATGAACACTTCAAGATCCAGCCTACGCACCTGTAGTATTTCCAGACGAAGAGTTTGAACCCCATGGTTGGGCAGAAATCCTAGCAACCATGGATGTAGCCATCAATGAAGAACAATGGACACCCCAATGTGACGAGGATGGCTATGATATCTCAGTTTTCACGATAGAGCCAATTATGTGCGATGCAATTTTAGAAGAATGTGAACCTAGCACTGATGCATTCGAGGATGCAAGCGATTTTGATTTAGAATCAATTATCATGGACCCACCCTTTGCATCAGAGGAAGAATATTTCTTCGAAGTAGAGACTCACCCTCAGAGACACGAGGAAATTATGAATGAGGTGAGGTTAGCCACGGAAGTGACTAACAAGAGTGAAGGTAAGAAAAGAAAGAAGAAAGAAACCACGACAGAAAAAGAAGAATCTATGTTTGAAGTACCCGAGAACTTCAAGAAGTATGAAATCGAAGATAGAAGAATCATGGTACGAATGCCTAATAGAAAGGCAAATGACGGACAAGTATATGATAACGGAGAGAAAACCAAGAAAACAATAGTTGCTATAGAAGGAGAAGAAGAAAAATGTACATACATAGGGCATGATTTGACAACTGAAGAAGAAGAAGAGCTAGTTGCCCTATTGCGCGAATATAGAGATGTTTTTGCTTGGAGTTACAAAGATTTGAAAGGAGTAGATCCAGATATATGTTCTCATAGAATCCCTATGACTCCAGATGCAAAACCGACAAAACAGAAACCTTACACATACAATGATAACTACGCTGCGAAGATTAAAGAGGAGATAGATCGCTTGATAGAAGCAGGATTCATTTACGAAATTGAGCATACCGAATGGGTATCTCCCATTGTGGTTGTGCCCAAGAAGAATGGAAAATTGCGTGTGTGTATTAACCTTAAAAAAGTTAATGCCGCAACGATTAGAGACAGTTATCCTCTTCCTATCACGGAACATCTATTGGAAAGAGTTGCGGGCAAGGAAGTTTACAGCTTCCTTGATGGATTTTCAGGCTATAATCAAGTAGCCATTGCTCCAGAGGACAACCACAAGACGGCATTTGCCACTGAATGGGGCATATTTGCATTTCGTGTGATGCCATTTGGCTTAACAAATGCACCCGCCACTTTCCAGCGACTCATGTGTCATGTTTTTAAGGAATTCTTACGCAAGAGCTTGGAAGTTTATGTCGATGACTTATGTGCACATTCAAATGTAAGACAGACACATATCCCAGAGTTAAGACAAGTATTTGACAAATGTCGAGAATATCAGGTTTGTTTGAACCCAAAAAAGTGCGTTTTCATGGTCAGACAAGGCAAAATTCTAGGACACATTGTGTCAAAAAATGGAATCTCTACAGATGAGGAAAAAGTGAAGGTAATTGCAGAATTACCTAGACCAACTAATGTGAAAGAGGTATAGGCATTTATGGGCCATTGCGGTTATTATAGGAGATTCATACACATGTATGCAATCATAGCCAAGCCTTTGTACTCTCTTTTAACCAATTTTGAATGGACAGATGAATGTGAAAATTCATTCAATGAACTTAAACGACGCTTGTGCTCAGCACCTATATTGACAACCCCGGATTGGAGTAAGGCATTCCATGTACATGTGGATGCATCCAATTATGCCATAGGAGCTGCGTTCAATTGTCTGCTCGCGTAAGCTATGGGGAGATCTATGTTACCTTCATTCGTGGGTTGTGCTAACACACATCCTATGGCATAATTGGATGCATCCACATGTACATGGAATGGCTTACTCCAATCCGGGGTTGTCAATATAGGTGCTGAGCACAAGCGTCGTTTAAGTTCATTGAATGAATTTTCACATTCATCTGTCCATTCAAAATTGGTTAAAAGAGAGTACAAAGGCTTGGCTATGATTGCATACATGTGTATGAATCTCCTATAATAACCGCAATGGCCCATAAATGCCTGTACCTCTTTCACATTAGTTGGTCTAGGTAATTCTGCAATTACCTTCACTTTTTCCTCATCTGTAGAGATTCCATTTTTGACACAATGTGTCCTAGAATTTTGCCTTGTCTGACCATGAAAACGCACTTTTCTGGGTTCAAGCAAACCTGATATTCTCGACATTTGTCAAATACTTGTCTTAACTCTGGGATATGTGTCTGTCTTACATTTGAATGTGCACATAAGTCATCGACATAAACTTCCAAGCTCTTGCGTAAGAATTCCTTAAAAACATGACACATGAGTCGCTGGAAAGTGGCGGGTGCATTTGTTAAGCCAAATGACATCACACGAAATGCAAATATGCCCCATTCAGTGGCAAATGCCGTCTTGTGTTGGTCCTCTGGAGCAATGGCTACTTGATTATAGCCTGAAAATCCATCAAGGAAGCTGTAAACTTCCTTGCCCGCAACTCTTTCCAATAGATGTTCCGTGATAGGAAGAGGATAACTGTCTCTAATCGTTGCGGCATTAACTTTTTTAAGGTTAATACACACACGCAATTTTCCATTCTTCTTGGGCACAACCACAATGGGAGATACCCATTCGGTATGCTCAATTTCGTAAATGAATCCTGCTTCTATCAAGCGATCTATCTCCTCTTTAATCTTCGCAGCGTAGTTATCATTGTATGTGTAAGGTTTCTGTTTTGTCGGTTTTGCATCTGGAGTCATAGGGATTCTATGAGAACATATATCTGGATCTACTCCTTTCAAATCTTTGTAACTCCAAGCAAAAACATCTCTATATTCGCGCAATAGGGCAACTAGCTCTTCTTCTTCTTCAATTGTCAAATCATGCCCTATATATGTACATTTTTCTTCTTCTCCTTCTATAGCAACTATTATTTTCTTGGTTTTCTCTCCGTTATCATATACTTGTCCGTCATTCGCCTTTCTATTAGGCATTCGTACCATGATTCTTCTATCTTCGATTTCATACTTCTTGAAGTTCTCGGGTACTTCAAACATAGATTCTTCTTTTTCTGTCGTGGTTTCTTTCTTCTTTCTTTTCTTATCTTCACTCTTTTTAGTCACTTCCGTGGCTAACCTCACCTCATTCATGATTTCCTCGTGTCTCTGAGGGTGAGTCTCTACTTCGAAGAAATATTCTTCCTCTGATGCAAAGGGTGGGTCCATGATAATTGATTCTAAATCAAAATCGCTTGCATCCTCGAATGCATCAGTGCTAGGTTCACATTCTTCTAAAATTGCATCGCACATAATTGGCTCTATCGTGAAAACTGAGATATCATAGCCATCCTCGTCACAGTGGGGTGTCCATTGTTCTTCATTGATGGCTACATCCATGGTTGCTAGGATTTCTGCCCAACCATGGGGTTCAAACTCTTCGTCTGGAAATACTACAGGTGCGTAGGCTGGATCTTGAAGTGTTCGTGGATGTTGTTCTGCACCTAAGGTCCTGGCTTCTAATCTTTCTTCCTCTTGTTTGGCTACTTTACACATCCATAAATGAGTATCCTCATGCAACCAAGAAGGATCTGATTCTAATGAGTGCACGGATTCCGTCTCTACTGGTGTCTTATGGATGGTATTCCATTGTATTGGGGGTACATCTTGATGTGAATAGTCTTTAAGATTGACTTTGGTAGTCACTCCTAAATGTTGCAAGTACAACGAATTGGTTCCCCAATCTTGTACAATTTGTTGGTGCATATCAAGCCTTCACACATTGGCTTGAAACATTGGAAGCTTTGGAAGACTTGGCTTGATTATCAAACTTGTAGACCACACATAAAGCTTGAACCCTTGAAGGATATATTCACATGGAACAATGATCATAGAAACCAATGCTTAATTGGTTATTACCTTTTATCCTATGTAAAAGTCTATATGACTTTAATCACTCTTGTAAACTCACCTACTTGAGGAAGTCGTGGAAAAGTAGATGAATGATTGAGAGAATATCTCATTCACTTTTAGGTACAAGATTCTAGGAGATTGACATGAATTTGAAATTCAAAAATCTCACTCAATCTCTATAAAAATCATTAGGAAAAAATCACGGATATCCTTCACACTTCCCGAGGTATTTCTGAGTGAATTTCTGAGTGTGTGAGAGCTACACCATAGCCTACACCTCTGAGTACCATTGAGCATCACATCCTATGCCAATGGGAATGTACAATCATTAGATTTAATCAATATACTTACATTCATAATTTCTGGTTTCTCTGAGTGACTACCTTCAACTCTGTCAACTTCCAAGAGGCATATCTCAAGATCTACTAAACCAAATTGGATGATTCACAGTGCATTGGATTCAGCTCAAAGTCTACTATACACCTACAAAGTTTCAAGGCTATTGGATCTACCATCATAGAGAAATCTCAGTCGGGGTGCTCACTGGTCTGTGACTGTAAGTCTCCTAAAAAATCGGGGGTACACCTTATTTTGCTAAAGTGATTTCTCTGAGTTTAGATTATCATTTCCTTTCATTCCACTTGCAAATGGAAGATTACTAAGCTAATAGAATATCTCTAGAAGGAATTTTGCTAATTGTAACTACACTGGTCACACTGAGCGTAACACTGAGCAGGTATCAAGACCAAAATAGAAAGTTTTCAAGTCTTGTGATTTTCAAAGTAGTCTGTTTTGATCAAGTCATTACTCAAACTTTTTCCAAAGTACATATAGCATATTTTGGTATCATTTGGAAGTTCAAGGAGTCTACTAAGCATATCTGGAGTCAAAGGAGGGCAGGTGTGAAGCAGGTTTTGCAGCACCAACTGATCTTCTGAGTGCATCCAACCACCACTCCCAACAGTGGTATCAGAGCATATAAGGTAATCATGGGTGATGTTTTCCCTTCCTTCATTGACAAATTAGATAGGAACAACTACCAAGCTTGGTCTCTAAGGATGAAGACCTATCTAGAAGGGAGGAGCTTGTATGGATTCATATCAGGAGATGAGGAATTGCCCTCATTCAAAGCTAGAGGCCTACCCACCAAGGAAGAGCATGAGAGACTAAATCAATGGTGTGCAAAAGATGCTTTGGCAAGGTCATATCTTCTAAACTCTATTTCTGATTTCCTTCTACCACATATAAGGAATTGCAAAACTTCCCAAGAGACTTGGGAAACCTTGTCAACATATGTTTCATCAAGCACAAGAGCCAGAAAGAATCAGCTATGGATTGAGTTTACAACTCTTAGGAAGCAATCAAAACAATGTGTCTCAGATTTTGTCACCAAAGTCAAATATATTGCAGATCAACTTGCAAGTGTTGGAGAAGAAATTGAGGAAGAGCAAATAGTCAGACAAGTGATCAATGGACTAAAGGCAGATGACAAGTGGGAGAGCTTTACCACAGCAATGGACTTATACATGGACATCCAAGCACCTGATCTAACAACTCTGATTGGACAACTCTTTACACATGAAGCAAAGATCACAAAGAATGGAGAGCAATCAAAAGGTAACAATCCCTCTGCCCTATATACTGATAAGAAGGTAAAAGATAAAGGTAAAAGCAAGAAGGTTGATGAAGAAGGCTCTACCTCCCAAGCAAACTATGCAGGGAGAGGTAGATCTTCTAGAGGTAGGGGCAGAGGAGGTAAGTCAGGTAGGGGGAGACCCTACAACCAATCTCCATGCAGTATTTGTGGTTTGTCTAACCATACCACAGATGAATGCTACAAAAACTACAAGAACCAAAGAGGAAGAGGTCACCAAAGAGGAGGATACTCTCAAGGCAGAGGCAGATTCAATCAATCTCAAGGCTACCATGGCTACAACAATAATTATAACAACAACTACAATCACAATGGCAACTATCAAGGTGGATACAGAAATAGGAAAGACTACAACAATTATGCAGAGGAGCAAGATGATTCCTTGTTGATCATGAACATGACATCTAAGTCAGGTATCAATGATGATCATTTGTTCTATATTGATTCAGGTTGCTCTAACCATGTAGCTAGAAATGTTGCCTTACTCTCTGATTTGGAAGAACCCAAAGGCAAGCATCAAGTGCAGACAGGTGATGACACTAAACATTCAGTTGTTAAAGTAGGCAATGTCAAAACTAGTGATGGTAATCAGAATTTATTGAGCAGAGTGTTGTATGTTCCAACAATCACCAAGAATCTGATGAGTGTAGGTCAGATTGTGGAAAAAGGTCTACAGGTCAGGTTCACTCAACATGGTGCATATGTGGAGGATCCAAGACATGGATTCAGAAGGATAGCCAAGGGAGAAAAATCAGGTAGATTGTTTACATTTGAACTTGAAGACACTAAGAGTATTGCTTTGTACAACTATAAAGATCAAACCCTATCAGAATTGGAGATTTGGCACAAAAGATTAGGTCATATTGGAGAGAGGACCTTAAAGCAAATGAGTAGGGATCAATGTGTGCTTGGGATACCTAATGTATCCAAGCAACACATGATATACAAGTGTGGGGCTTGTCAATTTGGTAAGTCACATAGGTTGCCCTATACCAAGAAAGGTTTTATGCATGAAGATTATCTGGAATTGGTGCATACAGATGTTTGGGGACCTAGCAAGGAGCCATCCATATCTGGATCAAGGTATTATGTGTCCTTCATTGATGACTATAGCAGGTGGACTGTCTTATACTTCATGAAACATAAAGATGAAGTATTTAATTGTTTCAAAAGGTATCTTGCACTAGTTGAAAATCAAACAGGTAGACATTTGAAGAAACTAAGGTCAGATGGTGGTGGAGAATACTTCTCCAATGACTTTGAAGATTTCTTGCAGGAAAGAGGCATCAAGAGGGAGATTACTACAAGGTACTCACCTGAACAAAATGGGGTAGCTGAAAGGAGGAATAGAATCATTGTAGAGACAGCTAGGTCTATGCTAAATGAAAAGAAATTGCCAAATTATCTTTGGGCAGAGAGTGTATCTACTGCCACATATTTAATTAACAGGTTGCCATCAAAGACACTTGATGGAATGACACCCTATGAGGCTTGGCATGGTAAGAGACCATCTCTGGATCATTGCAAAATCTTTGGATGTGTAGCATATGTGCATATTCCCTCACAGGTAAGGGGAAAGCTAGACCCTAAAGCTGAAAATTTATCTTCATTGGTTATGATTTGAATCAGAAGGGATACAGATTCTACAACCCCTCAAACAAAGGCTTCAAGGTAAGCAGAGATGTCATCTTTGATGAGAATGATTCATGGTATGAAAATGAATGCAGGAAGGTTAGTCTACCTTATGACATGGAAGAAGACTTTCCCAAACTTATCAGGCAAGAACCAATTCAGAAAGAAGACACAAGCTCAGAGGATGAAGACACCATCAACATTGAAGAGTTCAAGGCTTGGAAATCCAAAGGGAAGATGAAGATGAAGCAACTAGAAGATAATCCAGAATCCTCAACTCAAGCTATGAGGAGATCTCAGAGAGAAAAGAAAAAACCTATTAGGTATGGGTATGATACTTCACTTGTAACCAAGCACTCTGTATATCTTGCAAAGGATCTCTTGAATGAAGAACCAGGTACATTTGAAGAAGCAATTACTAAACCAGAATGGAAGGAAGCAATGGATGAAGAAATGGAGGCTCTCAAGGAGAGTGATACTTGGGACTTGGTACCCAAGAAGGACTCCATGAAGGTGATAGGATCCAGATGGATCTACAAACTCAAGAGGAACTCAAATGGTACAATAAACAGGTATAAAGCTAGGTTGGTAGCCAAGGGTTTTGCACAAACCCAAGGCATTGATTATGAGGAGACATTTTCTCCTGTGGCCAAGATGCCAACTATCAGAGTTATGGTGAGTGTAGCTGCATCCAAGAATTGGAACATGTACCAATTGGATGTGAAGAATGCATTCTTGAATGGATGGATATCTGAAGAAGTCTACATGTCACAACCACCTGGCTATGAAGATCCCAATAAGGTAAATCATGTTTGTAAATTGAAGAAGGCTCTGTATGGATTGAAGCAGGCACCTAGAGCATGGAATTACAGGTTGACAACCTACCTCCTAGACCAAGGATTCATAATGAGTAAAGCAGATACTTCATTGTTTATCAAAAAGAACAATTCAGAGGTAATATACTTGTGTGTCTATGTTGATGACATCATTATTACAGGAAATGATGTTCAGGGAATAAGACACATCAAAGGACAGATGATGAAGGAATTCAAGATCAATGATCTTGGATTATTAAAGTACTTCCTAGGACTTGAATTGGTGTATACAAATTCAGGTATCTTTATTACTCAGAAGAAGTACATTCAGGACATGGTCAAGAAGTTTAATCTGCAGGAAGCTAAAAGCTCAAACACTCCTATGGAGGTTAACCACAAACTCAGTGCCCATGAAGGGGAAGAACTCCAAGATATCACAGGTTACCAAAGTTTGGTAGGTAGTCTTAATTATGCTACCCTAACCAGGATTGATATATCATATGGTGTTAGTGTACTTAGTCAATTTATGCACAAACCAAGAGTACCTCATTTGGAGGCAGCAAAGAAGATAGTAAAGTACCTAAAGGGAACACAAAATCATGGTTTGTACTTTCCTTATTCATCAGACATTGATATTAAGGTGTATTTAGATGCAGATTGGGCAGGTTGCAAGGATGACAGGAGAAGTACATCTGGTTACATATGTTTTGCAGGTGATAAACCAATTTCTTGGTCATCCAAGAAACAACCCACAGTAGCTTTATCATCTACTGAGGCAGAGTATAGAGGGCTAGCCAATGCCACTCAAGAAGCTATCTGGTTGAAGCTTCTTTATACAGAATTAGGTCTATACACAAGGCCACCAATCATATTTGGTGATAACACAAGTTCTCTTCACCTTGCAGCTAATCCAATTTATCATGCTAGGACAAAACACATAGAGGTTCATTACCACTATGTGAGGGAGAAGTTACTTAGCAAAGAAATTCAATTGTCATATGTGTCTACTAATATGCAATGTGCAGATTTGCTTACTAAAGCTCTGGATGGAAGCAAGCTATGCAGATTTAAATCCATGATTGGATTGCAGGAAGTAATTGAAGACTAAAAGATGAAGACTTGAGCCAAAGTGTTTGGCTTGAGGGGGAGCTGTTGGTGCATATCAAGCCTTCACACATTGGCTTGAAACATTGGAAGCTTTGGAAGACTTGGCTTGATTATCAAACTTGTAGACCACACATAAAGCTTGAACCCTTGAAGGATATATTCACATGGAACAATGATCATAGAAACCAATGCTTAATTGGTTATTACCTTTTATCCTATGTAAAAGTCTATATGACTTTAATCACTCTTGTAAACTCACCTACTTGAGGAAGTCGTGGAAAAGTAGATGAATGATTGAGAGAATATCTCATTCACTTTTAGGTACAAGATTCTAGGAGATTGACATGAATTTGAAATTCAAAAATCTCACTCAATCTCTATAAAAATCATTAGGAAAAAATCACGGATATCCTTCACACTTCCCGAGGTATTTCTGAGTGAATTTCTGAGTGTGTGAGAGCTACACCATAGCCTACACCTCTGAGTACCATTGAGCATCACATTCTATGCCAATGGGAATGTACAATCATTAGATTTAATCAATATACTTACATTCATAATTTCTGGTTTCTCTGAGTGACTACCTTCAACTCTGTCAACTTCCAACAGGCATATCTCAAGATCTACTAAACCAAATTGGATGATTCACAGTGCATTGGATTCAGCTCAAAGTCTACTATACACCTACAAAGTTTCAAGGCCATTGGATCTACCATCACAAAGAAATCTCAGTCGGGGTGCTCACTAGTCTGTGACTGTAAGTCTCCTAAAAAATCGGGGGTACACCTTATTTTGCTAAAGTGATTTCTCTGAGTGTAGATTATCATTTCCTTTCATTCCACTTTCAAATGGAAGCTTACTAAGCTAATAGAATATCTCTAGAAGGAATTTTGCTAATTGTAACTACACTGGTCACACTGAGCATAACACTGAGCAGGTATCAAGACCAAAATAGAAAGTTTTCAAGTCTTGTGATTTTCAAAGTAGTCTGTTTTGATCAAGTCATTACTCAAACTTTTTCCAAAGTACATATAGCATATTTTGGTATCATTTGGAAGTTCAAGGAGTCTACTAAGCATATCTGGAGTCAAAGGAGGGCAGATGTGAAGCAGGTTTTGCAGCACCAACTGATCTTCTGAGTGCATCCAACCATCACTCCCAACACAATTTGCAACTGACGCATGAATGGTCGTCCCAATATCATCTCGTAAGCATGGTTTTTTGCAAAGTCACAAATGACGAAAGTATGCTCAAATTCTACACCACAAGTGGTGAGAGATATGCCTTCTAGTAAGCCTAATGGTTTTTCTATGTGTCCGTCAGCCATTTGTAGCTTCATCCTGGTGGGTCTTAATGCTGGCTTACCCCAACGTTTCCATAAAGCGGTGGTAGCGATGGCTACTCCGGCTCCTGAATCTAAGATGGCTTTCGTGGTGTAGCCCTGATGGGTTATCGGAAGATAAGTGTTACCTTCCTCTCCTTCGCTCACATCTCCAATCTTTTCTACGGGTATTTCTGGTACCTTATTTTGTGATCCTATTTGTGAGGGAGTAGTAGCAAGCTCGGGGAATTGATTTGCTACATGTTTCCACAAGTCTGGTTTTACCTTCAATAACTCCTCCAGAGTGAGATTACACTGTACTTTAGTATTCTTGATCACTTCCGTGTTTCTAGGGATTACTGATTCTTCATTCCTCACTATTATCGTCGGTGCTCTCATACTAATAGACTTTGCTTCCCAAGGTCCTGTGAACTAAGGTAATTCTTGTAAAGAATTAGATTCAAATCTTGTGTGTTCACTCAGTTGTTCTTCCTCTACATCATCGTAAATAGAGGGAATGTCTTGGGGAAATTGTTCCTGCAAGTCGTCTATTTCTTGAATAGGAGGATGGGTTCCTTGTTCCTTTCTCCATTTCTCCTCTTGGGTTTCTCTCAAAAATTCATGTGAATATTTATGTATGGAAGACAAATTGTCTTGACTTTCTGTATTGGGTACTTGAGACAGGGATGGCGCATTCCTTTCCTGTGTCTCTGGGACAATAGGGTTCCTAGGCTGATCCTTTTTCTCTTTGCTTTCAATCAAATATTCTAGCCTCTCCATTAGTCCTTGAAAGTGTAGTTCCGGTTTTGTCATGTTATTCCAATTAAGATATCTAGAGGCTTCGAACAAAGCTTGTGCTAGTTCTACCATCTTCATGCAAAGTTTAGTTCTCTCAATTTCTAGATCAGCTCGAGGGTAGTTTTTGCTCATTTCAGCTACCTGAGGTCCCTCTTTTAATCTAGCCTGATATGCACGAAACATCATGTCTAGATTTTCTGGTATGGGTTCCGCTAAAACTGATCCTGATTTCTGAGCTGGATTCTCTTGATTCACTTCCTGTGAAGTCAATTCTTGGATTTTGGCTCTAGATTCCTTCAAACTTCCTTCCAACTCCGTTATCTTTTTACTCCACTTTCTCTTTATTCTTTCTCTAGAATCTTTCCAAGATTTTGTCTTTTTACTGCTAGATTCTGCAACTTCACTACTTCCGACTACTTCCTCCTGATTAAGCTTTTGGTTCTGTAAGAGCGCCTAGGCTCTTGTTATAGCTTGGATAGGCTAGTATGTAGGGTTGGATCCATCTGCGTTATTTACAATACCTATCACATTGATCGGTGTCACATTCGAAGCGTTAGCAGGGTTCTTAGGACAATCTTTGATTATGTGCTCTTTGCCACAATCAGCACAAAAGCCTTGGATGTTATAGTACTGTGATTGTCCTGATATCGGAGGATGTGGACAATCCTTTATGAAATGATCTCCTTGGCACCTAAAGCATGGTCCTCTAGGGCCCTGTGGTCTTTGTTGTCTCAATTGGGGCCGTGGATTTGGGTTTGTGTACATCACATTAGCATAGTCTGGCTCCCAACTAGGTTCCACTGGTGGACTATCATAATGATATGTCTCCACATGTTCTGGTGACTTTGTGTAATATGCGGGTGGACTATCTACATGCGTAGAGTCAAAACTGTTTGAGTTTGGGTCACTTTCTGTGATCAAAGGTGAAGAAGGCACTAAGGCCCTACTTAGGTTTTCTTCTGCAGTAGCGTATTTGACTGAGATGACATTCGCTGGTGGGGGTGGCTGCTGAGCTAAGACAGGTTGAGGTCTCTGTTGAGCCTGGTATGGGTAGTTCTGAGGAGGCCTATAGTAATAAGGCTGAGCATTGTATTGGCCTTGATACCTACCTGGCTGCGGGTATGCTTGCGGGTAGTTCTGTCGCACGGTCTGTTTGTTGTATGGGCAGTCCTGAGCCGTATGATTCGTGTATCTTCTCTCAATTGTACAATATTGGCCATTAGGGTTGGCTTGTGGTTGTGGTGCATTGGGGCACACATTTGCCATATGGTCACCACCACAGGTGTAACAACGCTTGTTTGTTAGCACCCTAGGTTTACTAGAAACTCCTAGTTTCTGGGCCACTTTTTCTGCAAGGTCTTCTATTGAGCTAGACAATTTTGTGGATGCTAGAGATGAACAGTCTGAGTCCTTATAGACCTTTGAGAGTTCCAACTCGTCTCCTAAGTTGTCCTCAATGTCTATACAAATTCTTACACATTGCTCTAGCGTTCTGGGTTCTTTTAGGTACACGTAGGAGCATAGTTTAGAGCTCAACAAGCCATCTAGGAATAATGACACTTGTTTGGCTTGTGAAGGTAGCTCTTGCATTGGACATCGTTCAACATATTGTCTAAACCTACGTCCTGCCAGTCTTACTGTTTCTTGAGGGGTCTTTTTAAAGCTATGAATCAACGAAGACGTGTCATGTCTAATCCCACTTTTAGAGAATTCGGTGATGAATGACTCTAAAAAGTGATGGATGTCTCTAAATTGCCTTTGTTGTAGAGGTTGGAACCAAGTTAAAGCGGTATTCTTTAACGTTAGTCCAAATGCGTTGTATTGCGTGAACATGTCTTCAACTTGTTCGGCTCTTAGTACTTGCTTGAATTCTGCGACGTGGTCATAGGGATCTCCTGTCCCATCAAAGTAATTCTTCATTGATTTTACTAACTGTGTGGGTCTCAATATTCTTGCGTGTTCGCGTGGTCTAGGTAGAGGAAAATCATCTCTACCACCTAGTATTCCATGATCTCTTTGTCTATCCGCTCTATTAGTGTCCGTGGTTGTTCTATCTCTGCCTATGGGATGAGTGAAGCTTACTTCCGGTCTCTCTTTATTTCCCTCTCTTTGATTTCCATGGGCTGAGGATGTTCCTGCCCCTTGTTGACTTGTATTCATGTTTGTTCTAGATGGAGGGAATACCAATTCACCTCTCCATGTGTATGTGTTTTTAGCGCGGTCAGGTACCACAAAGACTCTTTCTGAAGTCTCATCCAGGTATACAACCTTTCCAGGTGTATCCGGGTCCTTGAACTCGTATATCGTGATGATTCCTACTTCACTAAGTATTTCTGTCTTAAAAGGCTTCATCAGTTTCTTTATTTACAAACAACTCTATGCTTCTGTTGTCTTGAGGGATCCAGTCTGGGATTAGTACTCGTGTCAGTACAGATTTCCCTCTAGGTGTTCTAGGCTCTTCTAATGGTTCCTTTCCTTGAGATTTTGCTTCCGTCTCTGGTCGAATCACGCCAAACTCGTTCGTATTGTTTGGCTGCGTACTTAATATGTACATTGTTCCTTCTTTGTCTATGTACGCGTCTCTCTCGAATTTCACCACTGGACGTTCCAATCCAATGGGTTGATCGGGGTTGTGCGTTTGCACCACTTGCCTTTGCAAACCATCCTCATAGATGCGAGCACCTAATCGGTTGGTTCGGAGAAACTCTAGTTGTGTTCTATAGGGTCCTTCTGTTTTTTCTAAATAGGCTACATTTGACCCTTCTTCTGGTCTTTCTGTGCTAAATGCCATTTCTGATTCGCTAGTATCTGAGTTCTCGTAGGGATAACTAATGTTCAATTGTTGAGCCCACGATCGAGCAGTAGTTCTTACACTTGCCTCTGATGATCTAAGGCTTCGTCGGTCTGACTTACCTATATGTTTGCCCGATCTAAGGTTCATTAATTTTCTTCCTTGCACACTCGGTACTCGCTCAGATCGTCAATGATTCTTTGTTATTACTGTCTTGATTCTTTTTAAATTTCTTTAGATTCTTGTCTTAATGTATGCGTCAGGAATTCGACTTTCCTTTACAATTTTGAGTTCTCGTTTCGTCAGACTTAGGTTCTTTCCTTTAGGTTTTCGTCACACACCTTTACTTTAGTCTTGGACTTGATAAATTTAACTCTCTTGAACTTGAGGCGTTCCTATCGTCGTTAATCCACAACACTACTGTTTAGCCTAAGCTAAGAATTGACTGAGGGGGTTGAGTAATCTTCCAACCTCGAGTCAGCTTTTCTGGTTGCTCTGATGCCCAAGAAGCCGCGCTTCCCAAGCTTTATGCCCTTCACTGCCTTGCCTTGGTTGCCTTCGATTGCCCTTGCTAGACCTGGACAAATCCAATATTAGACCAATTCACAGTTGGATGATCAAGCACTTGAGTATATACACCTTTTAAGTCCCTTCCCTTTTGCCCCACTTTTCAATGTTTTCCCTCAAAAAACGGACTTCGGATGAAAAAGTTATGACCGTTCAGGCCCTGGGGGGGTAAAAACTGACAAACAGGTTTTTCTCCAAATATGAGCTAAGGGGTCTCCTATGAGTCTAATCACCCAAAAATTTCCCAAAAATAGCCCCAAAATTGGCCAAAAAATGAAACCCTAAAATTTGCGATGGGGGTGCACAGTCGCGATGGTGTGAGATGATCGCGATGGTCTGGGACCCTCGCGATGGCGTGAAATTGGACAATCGCGATGGCGTGAAATTGGACAATCGCGATGGCGTCAGTCAACGGTCAACGTGGACAATCGCGATGGTCCAAAGTGAACCGTCGCGATGGTCTGAAAGTGCACCGTCGCGATGGCATGAAAGTGCACAATCGCGATGGCGTGAAATTGGACAATCGCGATGGCGTGAAATTGGACAATCGCGATGGCGTGAAATTGGACAATGGCGATGGCGTCAGTCAACGGTCAACGTGGACAATCGCGATGGTCCAAAGTGAACCGTCGCGATGGTCTGAAAGTGCACCGTCGCGATGGCGTGAAAGTGCACAATCGCGATGGCGTGAAATTGGACAATCGCGATGGCGTGAAATTGGACAATCGCGATGGCGTCAGTCAACGGTCAACGTGGACAATCGCGATGGTCCAAAGTGAACCGTCGCGATGGTCTGAAAGTGCACCGTCGCGATGGCGTGAAAGTGCACAATCGCGATGGCATGAAATTGGACAATCTCGATGGCATGAAATTGGACAATCGCGATGGCGTCAGTCAACGGTCAACGTGGACAATCGCGATGGTCCAAAGTGAACCGTCGTGATGGTCTGAACACGATGGCGTGAGCCAATCACGATGGTCTGGGCACGATGGCGTGAGCCTATCGCGATGGTCTGAATTTTTGAAGTGTCGCGATGGTCTGAAGTGCACCGTCGCGATGGTTTAGATTGCCACGTGGCACCGTCGGCGCGATGGCATGACACAATCGCGATGGTCAGAGACCGTCGCGATGGTCCGGCCAAGCCGTCGCGATGGAGTGAGCCAGTCGCGATGGTGTGACACAATCGCTATGGTCAGAGACCGTCGCGATGGTCCACCAAAATGCAAATTTTGTGAATGCAGCTATGGATTCCTATAGGCGCAAGTGTGCTCTTCACGCTGGTGTGGTCGCCTTCTCCAAATTCCGAACTTTGCAGACCATCGCGATGGTCTGACACAGACAGAAATTTCTGACAGAAACTGAAGTTTTTACCTTTTTGCAGCCTTCCTGATGCACTGGAGCTCTGTACCTGCAAGAAAACTCAAGAAAACCAAAGTACACACAAGCACAAAAGCTCTCTCTCACTCCCTCGCATGCACAAATGAGGGGAAATGAGGAGAATGGGTGGATATGGTGAATTTTCTGATTTTTTTGGAGATGAAGATGATGATGCGGTGATGAAGATGGAGTGTGGGGGAGGTGAAAAACACTAAAAACTAAGTAGAAACAACAACAAAAACTGAAATTTTTACCTTCCAACGCCACTTCTTGCTATACTCTTACCATCACACATTCGTCCTAGACTCGATCCCCGGCAACGGCGCCAAATTTGGTGTTGCTCTAGCACAATGGTAAGTACCACGTTAAGAAGCTTCACCTCCTTAATTGTCAATCCGCGGAAGAGATAGGAGTGATATGAAGATCGTGAACGTGAGATGAAGTGAGAGTGAAGGTGAGAAGCACAAAGATGCACACACACATACATACACACTACAAAGAGACAAGCAAGACACAATGGAAGGTGAGAAATCAATTCTATTACTCAAGAACACTCTTACAAGTTCAAAATAGCTCTAAGCTCTTCTCTACTCAAACAAGCTAACCTCAAAAATGAGCTCTCTAGCTCTTTTTATAGTTTCTAGGCTAGTTTTGACCGGTTTCACATCTAGTGATCGGCATAGTTAAAAATTAGGTCCTAGATGCTATTTGGAAGGGTAAACGGTATCTAAAAATAACGAAAATTGGTACGCGCATTCTACCTAAGCTCCTCAAGCTCGAGGACTCCTCGGCTTGCACAAAATGGAGCTATGGATTACAAAATGGGGTTTTCTGTGTTACATATGTTACAATAGTGATAAAAATCACTGTTGGAGGTTTTTGGAAAGTATTTGAAAACATAATTATTTGAAAAACGATTCGACTGGCTCCCTGCTTTGTCGTTACATGCTTCTGTGTCGTCTGTGCCTCTGGCTGCTTCCAACATAGTGGCATCATGGGTAGAGGTGTGAGTGTAAAACTTTATAAAACATAAGAGAATTATAATTCATAGTAATATAAACTACTAATTTGTATACCTTTTGCTGAGGACATGATTCCTGAAGACATAGCTATCTGTGAAAAAACTTCCATGTCTCAGGTGGTATGTTAGGTCTTCTGTTATTTTGTTCCACCATACAATAACTCTTGTCATTTTAAACTTTATAAAAAAAGGATCAAAATATAAAAAAACTTTAAATTTATGAACATGCATATACAAACACACATACATACACTTACACATACATACTTACACTTATACACACATACTTACACATACATACACATACCCATACATATACATACACATACATACATAGGAAATACATACCCACACACATACATATATGCACACACGCATACATGTATACACATACACATATACATACACTTACACATACATACACTTACATATACATACATACACACACATATACATGCATACACATACACATACATACACACACATACAAACTAAATACATACCCACCCACATACATATACACACACACATACATGCATACATAGACACATACATATGCTTACACATACATCCATATACTTACATATACATACATACACACATACATGCATACACATACACATAGGCATACACTTACACATACATACGTACCCACATATACACATACATACACACACATACATGCATACACACACATATACATACACTTACACATACATAAATACACATACAAATACATACCCACTGTTGACACTCAAGGTTAAGGACAAAGTATGGAAGCACACCAAGGAAGTGGACACACAAGAAGAAGGAGCATGTAGGGAGCTCCAAGAACCACATGTCAGATTTTCAAAAGAAATCCCTATAAAAATAGTGATTTTCATCACCAAAAACCATTGTAAATACCATTTTCCATTTTTGCAAATCCATTTTGTTCAAGCCGAGGAGTTCTCGAGCTTGAGGAGTATTAGAATTATCTTCCTACCAATTTTCATAATTTTTAGACTCCGTTTGAGCCCCCAAATAAGCCCTGTAACCTATTTTTTAACTAGGCCAGAGACTAGGTTTGGAGAGGACCAAAACCACTCAAAAAAACTATAAAAAGGGCTGGAGAGCTCATTTTTGAGGTTAGCTTGTTGTAGATTTGAGCTCTTGTAAGAGATTTCTTTAGTAATTGAAGCTTTCCATTGTTTCACTCTTTGCTCTTACCTTGTGCATGTGTGCGTGTATGTGTGTGCATGCTTGTGTGCTTTCACTCTTGCACTTGTGCCATCACTTGCTCACGGTCTTCATACCGGTCCTCACGTCTCCACGGATTGACATTTATGAGGTGTATCTCTTCACGTTGGTACTTACCATTGTGCTAGAGTGACACCAAATTTGGCGCCGTTGCCGGGGAGAGAGCTTGGAGGACAAGCGTGTGACGGTAAGACGTAGAGTAACGATGTTGGAAGGTAAAAAATCACCATTTTCAGTTCAGTTTTTGAGTTTTTCTTCTCCTTCATCTTCGTCATCATCACCATCTCCACCCACCTTCATATTCTCAGTTTTTTTCCATTCACCTCGCTTTTTACTTGTGGTTGTGAGGAAGAGCCTTAGAGAGGGTGCAGGACTGAAACGCTGAAGAAATAGTACCAAAATAGCCGAAAATCAGAGTGAACAACCTCAGACGTGACATAACCTGCGCCAAGTATCGTGAGTGCAAGATCGCGGGTTTGAAGGGAGATTTGGCATCTACAGACACATAGGGGTGACAAGGAGGACACAAGGTACTCATATTTGCAAAAAATTTTGAATTTGGATTCCAAAAAATCCAAGTATCGTGTTCTCCCGCGGTTGAAGTATCGTGATACCTGGATATAGTGAAAACTCCTGTGGTCGAGTATCGCGATACTTGCAGTGGTCACATATCGAGTATCGTGTATCACTGAGAAACATTCACGATACTAAACAGATATCGTGTATCATGTATCGTGGAGTTGATTTTCGCGATACCTGGTAGATATCGAATATCGTCAGAAAAGTTCTCATGATATTGGTCACGTATCGAGTATCATAGAGACCTGAAAACGATACTTGAGGAATATCAAATATCGTGGGAATTCCAAGTATCGTGTATCGTGATTTTTTTCGTGATACCCACCCAATATCATGTATCATGACCTACAGTGTCAAGTATCGTGAGTCTAACTCTTGCCTAATATCGAATATCGTGTATCGTGGGATTCCTCTTGGCGATACCTGTGCAATATCGAATATCATGAGGGTCCTTCCGCGATACTTGTTGGATATCGAGTATCGTGATCTGTCTAGTTGGTTGAGTATCGTGTATCATGTGGACTAAGTATCGAGTATCGTGGACTTACTTCTATGTCAAGTGTCGTGTATCGTTTAGTGGAGATATCGTGTATCGTGGCAAGGCAAGTATCATGTATCGTGTACTTCCAAGTATCGCGATACTTGACAAGTATCGTGTATCGCCTGTTCTGCAGTAATCCCAGAGAGATCCTATTTCCCTATTTTAACCCCCAGAACCCTGAACTGGCATAACTTTCTCATACGAAATCCGTTTGCAGTGATTTTGGTTTTGTTGGATAGGGTATTTTGAAGTTGACCCTCAGGGAAACTAGAAAACCAAGGAGTTCCAAAGGATTTTGAGCAATATAAGAGAACTTTGGGACTAGAAGCCAAGGCTTATGAACCTGAGATCTGGTAGACACTTAGGCAAGGATAGACAAAGCATTAGATCATATGAGGCTAGTGTCAACCATACAGCCAAGTCTTGGGCTCAATAGCTTAGTGGGTATCCCTACACACTAAGTTCCAACACAAGTGATTCAGAAATGTCTTTTAGCATGGAGAGACCCACACGTAGTTCAGGCACTGCATATTTACAGACACCAAAAGGTCCATATAAGACACAATTGGAGTATATCAGGACCAACCACTTAGGTGCTCGCATCTATGAGGATGGTCTGAGATGATCAATGGTCCAACTCAAAAATCCTGATCAACCCTTTGGACTTGAACGCCCAGTGGTCAAGTTTGAAGAGGGTTCATACATTGATAAGGAAGGAACCATGTATGTGGTAACCAACTTAGTAGATAGGACAGATAAGTTTGGAAACATCATTCCTGAGAACGAGATAGGAGACCTAAAACAAGGCGAGAACCCAAGACCCCTAGAGGTAAGTCAGTCTTGACTAGGCTGATCACTCCAAAATGGATTTCCCAAGACAACAAAAGCATAGAGCTATTCTTGAATAGAGAAACGGAGGAAGCCTTTTGGAGATTTAGGCTAGATCAACCCAGCCCCGTAGTCAACATCTATGAATTCAAGGATCCAGAGACAGCAGGGAAAGTTTTCTATCTAGATCACACATCTGAGAAATTATTCTTGGTATCAGATCATGATAGACATGCTTACACTTGGCAAGGTGAATCAATTTTCCCTCCACCAAGATCTAATGTTTCCCATGGCCTCCAAGGAGTCGGATCATCCAAGGCTCATGAAACCCAGAGCACTCAAGAACCCTTAGACCCTCTCAAGTGGTTAAGACAATGAAGAACTATTTTGATGGGTCAGGAGATCCTTATGATCATGTGGCCGAGTTCAAGCAAGTGTTAAGAGCTGAACAGTTCAAGGACTTGTTCACTCAGTTCGAGGCATTTGGTTTGACTCTTAAAGGTACTGCCTTAGCTTGGTTTCAACCCCTAAACAATCGCAACTATCGAGACATAGGCCAACTGCTAGAAACATTCATTGTAGGATTTTCCAAGAGTGGTATAATGCATAACACATCATCCTTGATCCATAGCTTCAAGCAGACACCCCAAGAAATAGTGCGACTTGTAGGAAGAAGGTTTAGACAATACTTGGAAAGATGCCCTGTACCGGAATTGCCCACACCAGCCAAACAAGTGGCCTTGTTTTTAGATGGCTTACTGAGCACAAAATTGAGATCATATGTGTACTTGAAAGAACCTAGATCCATAGAAGAGTGTGTGCAAATATGCATTGACATAGAGGACAACTTGGGTGAGGAGTTAGGACTATCCAAACTCTATAAAGATTCTGACAGCTCTACTAGTCATACCTCTAGAGCCTCCAATGAGATAGATGAGATAGCGGAGCAGGTTGCCAAGAGGCTAGGAGTTCAAAATAGACAAATGCCAAGGGTCACCTCATTGAAACGATGTTACAACTGTGGAGGAGACCACATGGCTAATGTTTGCCCAATGATGGCTCAGCCCCAAGGAAACCCTAATGCTCTATATTGCACTATTGAGAGAAAATACACGAACCATACGGCTCAAGATTGTCCCTATAACAGGCAGGCTGTTAGACAAAATTATCAGCAACCTTACCAGCAGGGTAGGTATCAGAACCAGTACCAATAGCCATATTATAGGCCACAACAACAATATCAACCTTAATACTAGCAGCAGTATCAAGCACTAAACAGGCCACAGCCAGTCTTGGGAAGCCAACCACCAACTCCTGCCAATGGGATCCCAGTTAAGTATACGATGGCAGAGGAGAACCCTAATAGAGCATTGGTGCCACTAACCCCTTTGGTCTCAAAAAATGACTCTCATGCTCTTAATTCAGACTACTATCATGAAGGTAGTCCACATGCTTATTACATAGAGTCACCTGAGCAAAGTGAGATGTCTCCATATCAATATGAGACACCACTTATGGAACAAAATTGGGAACCAGAATACTCGAATGTCATGTATACGAATCCCAACCCCAGGCCCCAAGCGAGACAAGTAAGACCACAAGCCCCTAGAGGTCCATGTTTTAGATGTCAGGGTGACCATTTCATTCGTGAATGTCCCCACCAACCAGCTCTAGGACAAGGGAAAAACATCACAATACAAGGATTTTGTCCTGAGTGCGGCAAGGAACATCTCCCGAGAGAGTGTCCGAGAAACCCCCCTAGTGCACCCAAGGTTACACCCATCAATGTGGTAGGCTTAGTGGCGGATTCAAGTTCAAGTAGCAGTAATGTGGCTCCTGTACAGGCAGTTACTAGGGCACAGGCTGCACAACAAGCAAAACCATCTGAGCAATCGGAGTTAAGTGAGTCAGGAGAGCCTAGTAAGAGGAAACCAAGAACATGGAAGGATACTAGAGAGAAGGATAATCGCAAGTGGAACAAAAAGCTGTCCGAGCTAGAAGAAAGCCTAAGGGATAGCAAAACAAAAATAGAAGACATAGCATCTGAAAGCCCCTCGCATGTCGAAGCTCCATCCACTCCACTTCATCCCACCCCACCACCCATTGTAAATAGACCGCAATCAGGGTCTGTTCTTGCAGATCCAACCCTAGAAGGCTTGGATATGATGTTCAAGGCCTATCAGGCTCGTCTTCAAGAAGGGCCAACAACTGCGAACCTGGACAAGAGTTACCCTAGAGCAAACTTAGAGATTGAACGAACAAAAATGTGCATGGAAATGGTAGAAGTGGCTCAAGCTATGCTCGAGACTAGTCAAAAGTTCAATAAGACAAACTCTATCTAGCCGGATTTGCATTTCCAGGGCTTACTAGAAAGATTAGAGCAGTTGGTAAACAGGCCATAGGTTTCTTTACCTCCACAGGCTCAACTGGTTGTTGAAAGAGAGATTTCACCACAAATGAAAACCTATGTTCCTGATTCCATCGACGAGGGAGCACCTCTTTCAATTCAACAGTACTCTCAAGAGTTCTTGCAGGAAATACAAGAGGAGAAATGGGCCAAGGAGAAGGGTAATCCCCCTCGTATTCGTGAGATTGATGATCTTCATGATCAATTTCCCCAAGACATTCCGTCTATCTATGGAGACCCAACAGAGCAACATGAAGATGAAAGATTAGATTTTGAATCTAATTCTTTACAAGAGTTGCCACAATTCACAGGCCCATGGGAATCTGAATCTCTTCAGATCAGAGCTCCCACAATATTGGTAAGAAACGAAGACTTAGTGGTTCCAAGGAAACTGATGTCATGAAGAACACTAAGGTTCGGTGTCATCTCACTGTGGAAGAGCTGCTCAAAGCAAAACCTGAGCTATGGAATCATGTGAAGGCTCAGGTTCCAGAACTTGATTCCAATATGCCAAAAGCAAGCTCTAAGCAAAAAGTTCCAGAGATACCTCTAGACAAGATAGGAGACATGAGCGAAGGTGAAGAAGGTAATACTTATCTTCCGATCACCTATCAAGGTTACACAACCAAAGCAATCGTAGATTCGGGTGATGGTGTTGCTATTGCGACCACCTCCTTGTGGAAGCGATGGGGCAAACCTACATTAAGACCAACTAGAATGAAGCTTCAAATGGCTGATGGTCATTTTGAAAGACCTCTAGGATTGCTTGAAGGGATAACTCTAACCACTTGTGTAGAGTTTGAACACACATTTGCTATATGTGACTTTGAAAAAAATAATGTCTACGAGATGATCCTAGGAAGACCCTTCCTATGACAATTGCAAATAGTACAGGATTGGCGAACCAACTCCTTGTACTTACAGCACTTAGGGGTCACCGCCAAGGTCAATCTGAAGGATTACACCTTCAAAGATGTACCACCCCTACAATGGAATCTTATCCACAAAGAAAAAGAGGATTCAATCTCTGTGCATTCTGGAAGTTCACCTGATCCATCATGGCTGCATGAAGATACTCACTTGTGGCGCAAGGTTGCAGAGGAAGAGGAAAAGCACCTAAAAGCAAGGGAAGAAGGAACTTCCCCAGGAGATAGACCAATCAAAGACCCAACCTATACATCGATGATATTTCCAGATGAGGAATTTGAGCCTCATGGTTGGGCAGAAATCTTAGCTACCATGGACATTGCAGTCAATGAAGAACAATGGACACCTCATTGTGATGAGGAGGGTTATGATATTTCAGTGTTCATGTGTCAGCCCTTGTTGGAAGAATGTGATCCTAGTGAGTTCATAGAAGAAGAAGAGAATGACGATGATCTAGAATCCATTGTGATGGATACTTACTTTGACTCAGAGGAGCACTATCTAGAAGATGTAGGAGTATTGACTCAAAAAGAAGAAGAACCCCTCACAAGCATTAAAATTGTAAATACAAAGGATGGAAGTGAGGATAGTCAAAAGAAAAAGAAAAGAAAAGCAGTAAAACAAGAAGAGGAGGAATCGTTGTTTGAGGTACCAGAAAATTTAAAAAAATATGAAGTTGAGGATAGGAAAATTTTGGTACGGATGCCTAAGAGAGAGGCCATTATAGGAGAAGCATATGACAATAAAGAGAAGACCAAAAAAATTGTAGTGAGCATTGAAGGGAACAAAGAGCAATGTACGTACATAGGAGATGACCTAAGTGAAAAAGAAGAAGCAGAGCTTGTAGCTCTATTAAGGGAATATAGGGACGTGTTTGCGTGGCACTATAGAGACTTGAAGGGAGTATATCCGAAAATTTGCTCTCATACTATCCCCATGACGCCTGATGCCAAGCCCACCAAACAAAATCCCTACACATATAATGACAATTATGCATCTAAAATAAAAGAGGAAATTGATAGGTTGATTGAAGCTGGATTTATCTATGAGATTGAGCATACTGAATGGGTATCCCCCATTGTAGTGGTGCCGAAGAAGAATGGAAAATTGCGAGTGTGTATTAACCTTTAAAAAGTTAATGCTGCTACGATCAGAGATAGTTATCCGCTTCCAATCACTAAACATTTATTGGAGCGTGTTGCAAGCAAGGAAGTTTATAGCTTCCCTGATGGATTTTCAGGTTACAACCAAGTAGCCATTGCCCCAGAAGATCAACACAAAACGGCTTTTGCCACAAAATGGGGAATCTTTGCATTCCGGGTGATGCCATTTGGGCTCACCAATGCACCTGCAACATTCCAAAGGCTCATGTGTCATGTCTTCAAGGAGTTCTTGCGAAAGAGCTTGGAAGTATATGTGGATGGTTTATGTGCTCATTCTCAAGAAAGAAGATACCACATCCCTGAGCTCAGACAGATTTTCAACAAGTGTAGAGAATATCGAGTTTGTCTGAACCCAGAGAAGTGTGTATTCATGGTACGACAAGGTAAAATCTTAGGTCACATTGTTTCTAAAAATGGGATATCTATAGATGAGGATAAAGTAAGAGCCATAGCAGAGTTGCCCAGACCAAGGAATGTTAAAGAGGTACAAGCCTTTATGGGCCATTGTGGGTATTACCGTAGGTTTATCCACATGTATGCCATCATAGTTAAACCTCTTTATGGGTTGTTGACAAATTTTGAGTGGAACGATGAATGCAAAAATTCCTTCAATGAACTGAAGAGACGTTTGTGCTCAACACCAATACTAACCACTCTTGACTGGAGTAAACCATTCCATGTCCATGTGGATGCATCCAATCACGCAATAGGATGTGTGCTAGCACAACCCGCAAGTGAAGGAAACCTAGATTTGCCGATAGCATATGCTAGCAGGCAATTGAATGCTGCTGAACGAAACTATACCACAACTGAGCAAGAAGGTTTAGGCATGAAAAAGTTTAGACACTACTTGTTGGCCAACAAGTTCAAGTTTTTCACCGATCATCAAGCTTTATTATATATTGGTCAATAAACCTTGCAATACAGGCCGCTTAGTAAGATGGTTCCTCTTACTAATGGAATACGACTTTGAAGTTGTTGTCAAGAAAGGTAGAACCCACCTTAGGGCGGACCATCTTTCTCGCATCACTTCAAGAGAGCCACCGCAAGGAGTGTCTGATGAACTACCTGACGCTTATTTGTTCAATTTAGAAGTTGTTCCTAAATGGGCAAATAAGTTAGTACCAGTCCTAACCTTCGGACCTGCAAACAAGAATGTAAAAACAAACAAAGAAGAAATTGTAAGATCACAAAAATATCAAATATTGGCAGGAAGCATATACAAACAAGCTACAAAGGGTGTATTAGCTTGTTTTGTCGAGGATGATGAGCATAGTAGTTGGTTGCAACAAGCCCATGAGGGATTGTTAGGAAATCACTACTCTAAACAACGAACATTGCAAAATCTTAAACGTTTAGGAGTGTATTGGCCTAGCATGGACAAAGAAATACAAGAATGGATTAAGAATTGTCCTGTATGCAAAGAAAGACCCCCTATGGAGCATGCTACTCTTTATCACGTATCCTTAATTCCAGAATGGAGCACTCCACTGGTAGAATTTATGAAATCAGGGACACTGCTGAACGAGGCTAGTCTAGCAAGAAGACGAAGCATGGAGCAAGAGACTCAAGACTATGCTTTAGTAGGAGACAACCTATATCGAAGAGGTAAAGATGGTTATCTGAGACTATGCGTTCATGAATCAGATTACTTGAAAGTCTTAGAAACTGCACATAACAGTGTTGCAGGTGGGCACTTCGGGCCTGATCGAGTAATTAAGACCATCTTATTCTCAGGACTCTGGTAACCCACTCTTCATATGGATGCACATACCTATGTGAAGAAATGTGACACATGTGAACGGGCACAATATCGGATTAGAAAAGATGAGATGCCTTTGAGGCCAATGATGGGAGGACGTGCATTCTCAAAGTGGGGTATAGACTTTGTTGGTCCTATTAACCCCCCAGCTAGAAACTCCCATGCGGAATACATTATTGTAGCCACTGATTACCTTACCAAATGGGTGGAAGTAAAAGCCACAACAAAGAATGATGCTCAAATGATGGCTAAGTTCTTATTCGAAAACGTGTTCACTAGATATGGGTTACCAATAGAGTTGGTTAGTGATAGAGGTACGCACTTCTTGAATGGGGTCATTGAAAATTTCCTTCAAGAATTTATGGTGATAGACAAGAAGTCTACCCCTTATCATCCACAAGCCAATGGACAAGCCGAGAGCACGAATAAGATCCTATGTAACGTATTGACAAAACTTGTAAATAATAAACGCTCTAATTGGGACAAACAGCTTCATCATGCTGTTTGGGCTTACCGAGTTGCGTACAAAACAGTACTCAGTGCCACCCCCTTTCAGATGGACTTCGGAAAGAATGCTGTGCTACCATTGGATTTCCTAATTCCAGCCTTGAAAGTAGCACAAGAGCACGAGTGGAATGGACACGAGTTGTCCTCCAGGATCTTTGATCTAGAACGCTTGGGTGAGACGAGGCTACGAGCAGCAGCAGACATCTATGCTGCAAAGAAAAGACAAAAGGCATACTTTGATGCCCATGTAAAGGACAAAGGATTGAAGGAAGGAGATCTGGTGCTAGCTTATACGCTAAAGCAATATGCCCACAAATTGGAGAAACGAGGATATGGACCCATGATCATTAATAGAATCTCCACTAGTGATGCAGTTCAATTGGCCACTTTAGAAGGTGATATCTTGCCAAACTATATAAGTGGTTGTCGAGTCAAGTTATATCAAGAACCTCTTACAGAGGAAATGCTAAAGAGACTCAATACTGCTAAGATGCGAAAAGAAGAGGAGTTAAGGGTTAGAGAAGAAGCACAAGTAGAGGCTAGAGAGCGCTTTAGAAGAAATAAGTTACGGCGATTAGGCCTAGATGTCAACAAAAAAGCTCCAAAATATCACATGGACATGTGCCAAAAATCAGACCTAACTACTTGTCGAATAATTGATCGACGCCCCTTTGTGACCATAGAGGTAGGACAAGGAAAGAGTGTAAGGACTGTGAGAGCATTGGTTGACTCAGGTGCAGCAACTAGTGCAGGTAGACTTTCACACTGCCAAGACCTGCAATTGGACATCAAGCCCATAGAAGCATATCTCATAGGATTGGGAGGCATGGAAACCCCTTGTTTGGGCGAGGTGGAACTTCCCATCTACCTTCAAGATGTTCCAATGAAAGTCAAAATGCTAGTGTGTCATGATGAAGACCTTACAGAGCCACTTGTCCTGGGTCAAGATTGGATTTATGACCATGCTGTCAACTTGAACCTAAGAAGTCAACTTCTTCAAGTTTGGGTACATGAACAATGCATTACATTAGAATTAGAGAATTGCATGCTATCCAAGCGGGCTACTCACGACAAAAGAAGCAGCAAGAAACAAGGACAAGCTCAACCACCAGGTCTCCGACAAATCTGGGTGCCTAAGAAATTAGTTGCAGCTCAACAAGGGCGATTACAAATGTGGGTACCTAAGAAGCTCTTACACACACAACGGCCTATGCTCCAAACACCATGCTAAAGGACTCAGCAAAGAAGCCAAGGAGGGAAAAGGGTAAGAACAGAGCACAAAGACCAAAAGAAGATAAACTCAACCCTTCGACAAAAGTAAGAAGACAATTATCAAGGATATGGGTTAGGAAGCCTAAGGTACCAGTGGCATCCACAACACCAAAGAACGAACCACTCCAGATACAAAATTCAAGCAATAAACCAAAGATGAAGAAGTCAACAAGGACTCGTACGCACACCAACACTATTCTGAAATGGATTCCTATAAGGAGGATTACATCATTGCCAGATTCAGTCGACAACTCCAAACAAAGACTGCATCAAGTCTACAAGTAACATCAAAAGCCTCGACCAGCAACAACCATGTGCCTTTGGCATAAACATGTCTTTTGCATTATTCCGGTCATGCATTTCCAAAGTATGCATCAATGTAGGGCCACATTACATGGCCGAGCATAGACACACTTGAGAATCCCAGACACATGATACACATATGAAATATTTTGTTGGTACTAACCTCTTTCTTCCTGTTTTGTCATTGTTCCACAAAAAAAAAAAAAGAAGAATAGGTCCATGCGCTCGACGACACTCAATTATGAACCATCAACAAGGACGTTCATCAACCAGAAAGACAAGCCAATCTTCAATCATCGTGATGGGCATACAAGACAAAAATCGACTGACCTTTCACCATGGTAAGCACAACCTACTTCGGCAACATGCTCACCATGATAGATTAGGAAGCCTCTTCGTCAGCATACCCTTGAGCACTTAGCTCAAGATCCAATCTCTTGCACCATACTTCTTCCCATGCATTTTCCAAGTACGCATACATAGGGCCACATTACAAGGCCGTGCACAAGGCACATATCTTTTTCAACCCATGCACTAATGCACGTACCCATCATCCATTATGGGTTATAAGTACTTGGCATGAAAACTATAAGAGCCATCTTTGGAAGAAGTAGAGGAAATCAAGGTGACAACAACAAGTGCAAGGAAGAGATCCACCGCCGAGAGTTGCTCATAATCAACATTGACCACCTCTTTTGAGCAACTAGCAATTTTGGAAAGCTCACAAATGCACCATCAAGCTGGGATACAAGGAAGAAGTACATACAAAGGGACTCCAACCTGCAAGGGCTAGCAGTGACAAAATGAAGAACCAGACAACTCACGAAGCTACATTTGGCAGACGGACTGCTCTTGCTGGTACATGCGGGACACTACCTCTCCACGCACTACATGGAACAACCTCTACAACAAGGGTCTGTCAGCGACGACAAACTTTAGAGGGGGGGAGTATTGACACTCAAAGTTAAGGACAAAGTATGGAAGCACACCAAGGAAGTGGACACACAAGAAGAAGGAGCATGTAGGGAGCTCCAAGAACCACATGTAAAATTTTCAAAAGAAATCCCTATAAAAATAGTGATGTTCATCACTAAAAACCATTGTAAATACCATTTTCCATTTTTGCAACTCCATTTTGTTCAAGCCGAGGAGTCCTCGAGCTTGAGGAGTATTAGAATTATCTTCCTACCAATTTTCATAATTTGTAGACTCCGTTTGAGCCCCCAAATAAGCCCTGGAACCTATTTTTTCACTAGGCCAAACACTAGGTTTGGACAGGACCAAAACCACTCAAAAAAACTATAAAAAGGGCTGGAGAGCTCATTTTTGAGGTTAGCTTGTTGTAGATTTGAGCTCTTGTAAGAGATTTCTTTAGTAATCGAAGCTTTCCATTGTTCCACTCTTTGCTCTTACCTTGTGCCCGTGTGCGTGTATGTGTGTGCATGCTTGTGTGCTTTCACTCATGCACTTGTGCCATCACTTGCTCACGGTCTTCATACCGGTCCTCACGTCTCCACAGATTGACATTTGTGAGGTGTATCCTCTCACGTTGGTACTTACCATTGTGCTAGAGTGACACCCACACATATAGATACACACATACATACTAAATACATGCACACATACACATACACATACACATACACATACACATACACATACACATACACATACACATACACATACACATACACATACACATACACATACACATACACATACACATACACATACACATACAAATACACATACACATACACATACACATACACATACACATACACATACACATACACATACACATACACATACACATACACATACACATACACATACACATACACATACACATACACATACACATACACATACACACACACACACACACACACACATACACATACACATACACATACACATACACACACACATACACATACACATACACATACACATACACATACACATACACACACACACACATACACATACACATACACATACACACACACATACACATACACATACACATACACATACACATACACATACACATACACACACATACACACACATACACATACACATACACATACACATACACATACACATACACATACACATACACATACACATACACATACACATACACATACACATACACATACACATACACATACACATACACATACACATACACATACACATACACATACACATACACATACACATACACATACACATACACATACACATACACATACACATACACATACACATACACATACTGTTAGCCCGGGAATTGGCTGGTTTTGATGCACTAATATGTTTCTGTTTGGCAGAAGAATATAATTGATTTCAGGTACTTCAAGGGTGATTAGGTGATTGATGGGAATTATCTAGGGTGCATTGTTGCCATCGAGACATGGATTTGCTCTTCCACATTTATGAAAAAGGCCTTTTCGCAGCACATATTGCGCAAGTATCGGAAGGCTCTGAAATACTTCGATATCTGTCGCGAAAAGGGAATTATGGGCGAAGGGGGTTCCTTTCCATCGTGTTATTAAAGGTTTTATGATACAAGGTGGGGACTTTTCTGCTTGCAATGGCACAGGAGGACAAAGATTTTCCAATACTAATAAACTCCATAATTGCTGGCCGCTACCATGTGACTGAATATTTGGGGTCTGCTGCATTTAGCAAGGCTATATAAGCCCATGATTTGCACACAGGAATGGATGTCTGTATGAAGATTATTAAAAATAACAAGGACTTTTTTTTTTATCAAAGCCTTGATGAAATTAAGCTTTTGAAGTTTGTGAATATGCATGATCCTGTGGACAAGTATCATATTCTAAGGCTATATGATTTACTTCTACCACCGGGAACATCTTTTTACCATGTGTGAACTGCTGCGAGCAAATCTATATGAGTTTCATAAATTCAACAGAGAGTCTGGGGGAGAAGTGTATTTCACCATGCCTCGGCTGTAGTCAATCACTCGTCAGTGTCTCGAAGCATTGGAATTTCTCCATAGACTTGGGATCATTCACTGTGATTTGAAGCCTGAGAACATCTTGGTGAAAAGCTATAGTCGATGTGAGATAAAGATCATAGATCTTGGTAGTAGCTGCTTTCAACCAGATCATTTGTGTTCATATGTGCAATCCAGGTCATATCGAGCACCCGAAGTTATTCTTGGGCTTCCGTATGATTCAAAAATAGACATTTGGTCACTTGGATGTATTTTAGCGGAACTCTGTACTGGAAATGACTGGATTCGAGGAGGTCTTAATTTTAAATTGTGGTGAACTTAAAGAGGGGGAGGTTATTCTGTCAGGATGCAGCGGGCAGGTCCGTTTTGTTGCAGGTCTGACGAGCGCACCAGAAAAGAGATAAGGGGGGTGTACCTGCAGTCTACAATGATCTTTCGAAGCAACTGCAGGCTTTTCGGGCGAGCAAGTACAGGCATGAAGTGCAAGCAACTGCAGATTTGAAGTTCTATGCTGAGCGGGTGGATCTAAATTCCTACAAAAGGACGTTTTTGTGCGGGACGACAAAAGGGGGTTTTTTACTTCGCCATTCCCTTTGCCCATCAGCGTGTTTTCCAACGAGTCCATGGCTGGCACATTTGTCTCCAGGCGCGGCCATCAGTTTTTGCTGATGGAGGCAGACCCTTCTATGTGCACGATTTCAATGCCTATTTTCTCATGGCCATAAGTGCTGATTTGTCCTCTCGATCCAAGGTCGTGGCTCTCCTTGATGACGCTGCAGTTTCTGGTTCCAATGTCGCTCGCACCTGGGCTTTCAACGATGGTGGATACCAAGCTCTCAAATCCTCCCCGGGTGTCTACGATGAGCACGTGTTCCAGGATTACTAGGAAGAGAGAGGAGAAAAAAGTTGCAGCTTGGAGAAAGGGGAATTGATTGCAGGAGACAGGGAGAGATGAAGCTCTTCGTCATCCGAGGTGCTCATCGATTGGGAGCTAGGACGGAGCTCAGACCTAACAGAGAGGACCAACAGGCTATGACCGATTAATGGATGTGGGTGCTATGAGTTCAGCCGAAAAGAGAATTGCCCTGAAGGAATAAAGAGATACGCATTAGGTAGAGCAAATGGGGGGAAACACATTTTCAGAACACGGTTTTTTTCAGCTATGGCAGTCATTGCTGCTAGGTTCATTGTGATCTCCCTTCAGTTTGCCTCCTTCAGTTCCCCTAATTGTCGACGACAGATTTCGTTTGGATCTATTTTGTTAGAAATACAAGCATTGTTTGCTCATGTCTTCCTGCTTGTAGTAGCATGAAATATTTTGGTGCACAGATGTACCTCTCGTTATAGGACAACGTTTTCTCTACTTGTTTTTGCGCCCTAGCTTTTATCTATCATCTACAACACCAGTATTGGAGATTAGTTGTGAATTAAGTATATCATATTCATTGCGCATGAAAGAAGGGCATTTGGCATGTGAAGTTGAATCTATTGATCTATTGAGGATGGGAAAAAATAGCCCTAGCACCACCTATGACGCCTCTGCAGCATGCTTCTCCAAATCGGTTACCTCTACTTCTGTTGCATTTTCAAGAGTGCTTCAAGATCTGGTCCGGTTTTAGTGATCGCTTATGAAGAGCCGATCGAGAGGGGAAAATTTCTCTGTATGGTGTGTTGCGTCGGGCAATAAAGCACATGAAGCTATCTCTCAGCAGACAACCATTTCTCTCAGTGACTGAAGGAAAAGGGGGGGGAATGGATTGATGGGTCGATGAGTGTTTATGTTGACATAGTACATGTGAGGAACACAGTTAGTTCTAACTCCGTTTAAGACCTGGTCCCAGAGGACAGCGAGCAAACCTCATGTGTTTTCGAACACATTGACTCTTTGTTTCCAGATGCAATTGCACTTTATTCACCCTCTTAAGGCATGGAGATTTGTACTCCCATAAATGATCTTTCTGCTTAGAGGCAAATCTTCCTAGAACCTTATGGTACTGAAACCGGACACGGCCTAAGCTTGAGGTCTTCGTGGCTACTAGTAATTATGAGGTTCTTCACAACTTGCGAATTCGAAAGCAATCCATGTTATATATTCTGTGTTGCCACCGAGTGGTGAATTGAGAGATCAAGAGATCTCTAGACCTTAGAACGAATGCTAAGGAGCATGTCCAACTCCTATACGGAAAGAGATATCTAGTATCCTAACAGCAAGAGCCAAAGTAAGTAAGAATGGAGCTCTAAAATTGCCCACGATCAACAACCACTCTTGATAGCTTCAGTGATATGTACTTGGAGTTCTCTTCAAGCCTACAATTTCTATGATTCCGTGTATGTTCCTTTGTAAATACCCCATTTCGGTCCTCTCTTGCGACATGACGTTGAGATGAAAATAGTTTTAGACTAAGTTCTTAGCTCACGCCTTCATAAAGCTTTGATTCAAAATATTTAAGACGGCGGTTTCAATGGTGAGCGCATACTTTTAATGAACTACAAACATGATCGTGTATTTTTGAGAAAGAGAAAGAGAGAGAGAGAGGGAGAGAAGTAAGGGTGTGAGTTGAGCTGTGGGTGCTAGAGTGGGCAAGTGGAACAGAGGGGAGGGACAAGGAGAGAAAGTAGATAGGAAGTGTAAATAGAGAATGTTTCCCAAGGTCCACCTTGAGAGTCGATATCAGGTTTGCATCTTTTCGTTCTTTCTTCTCGACATCTTTATTTAAGTATTCTCTCAAGGACTTAGAGGAGGACAAAGAGGCCAATCTCAAGGAAATTGAGCACACTATAAGAGGGTGCGAGCCACTTTTTCCTTGGGCTCAAGAGCCTTTCATTTTGGTGCGTTTGCCGGGAACATATGAGCTAGTGCATAGACATAGGAAGAATCCATTTCGAGATAATTGTGGGCTCTAAGTAATCCAAGTAGACCGATTGCGAGGGATTAAACCAAATAAAGTCTCGTATAATCATTTTTTCATGGGGCTTATGAGCCTTTCATTTTGGTGCGTTTGCCAAGAAATAGCTTGGTACGTCTCTACAAGAGAGTGCCATAGGTTCGCCTAGCGCCACAGGTTGGCCGAGCTTGTGGACCCCACGATCTAGTACATGAGCGAGGGGAGCTCATCATCAGGAGCAACACAAACTCAAAGAGAGGAACGCGCTCAGAGAAGAGCCCTTGAAAGAGAAAGGAGAAGGTGGGAACCGCCAGGTGAGTGGACCTCGATTGGCTCGAAGAAATCAGTCAAAAACGTGTACTCCCGTAGGAGAGTCGCGAGTCAAGTACAGAAGTTTGAAGGAGGGATCCTGAGGCCACGTGCATTAAATTTCTGGGATCGAAGTGATATCGACATCACACCTCTGTTCGAAATGGCTCAGCGGATTTCAGTTCACTTGGGGGACTTCACCAAGTTTTCAGGTACTTGGGACAAAGATCCGGATAGTTTTATCCAGTTGTTTGAGGTTACTTGTGAGGCCAATGACGTAGTTGACCAGGATCAAAGGTTGAGAATTTTTCCGGCTATTCTCCGTGATGAGGCAGCCAATTGGTATGGGAATCTGACACCACAAGAGCGTGGAACTTATCAGATGCTCAAGGAAGCCTTCTTGGCAAAGTTTCAACGACAAGGCTTCCAAGAGAGATTGGCCCAACAAATGGATTATTTGCGACAAGGAGTCAATGAGAGCATCGATAACTATATTCAGAGAATGGAAACGTTGGTAAGAAAGATGGGCCCGAATGCCCCGAACGATGAGACATTGAAACGAAGCTTCATTTCGGGATTGCGAGATCCTACGGCACAGCAGCATATCAGCCTGACAAGACCTGCGACCTTAATGGATGCTAAAGAGCAAGCGAGGCTTTGGGAGGAAGTACAATTATGCCAACAAAGGAAGATGGAACTCTTATATGAGCCTATGGGAGGCCCAGGAAACATACCGATGAAAGATCCTGGCCAAGGAAGTCCCGCATTGACGACCCCAGCTTTTGTAGCTGCCACTAGCACGCCAGGCGAGGTAAAGCCTGCGCTAACTGAAGAACGAATATTGGAGTTGGTCACACAAGCTATAAAAGCTGCCACAATAACCCAGGAAACATATACAGTAAAATCAGAGGTGACTACAAACCCGAATCAAGTGTTTCGATCAAATACATGGTGTGGAAAGTGTCATGGTTACAGCCATTTGGCTTCAGAATGCCCTACAATCTCGAGAGTATTCACAGATAGGTCGCCACCTAGGATGCGTTGTACTTTTTGTGGAAGAACAAATCACACGGAGGACCGATGTTACAACAAGAGAGCCTATGAAGAGAGGACCATGAAATCAGGAGATACAAGAGAAAGACCTTACACGGGATTGCCCGCTCAAAGCGTCCCACCTACATCTCGTTGGGAAAACAGACCGACTTATGGATATGGTGCTCAGGGTCAAGGAGGAGACTATCCAAGAGGAGCCGTACGTGATCAAAGAAGAGATGGTCCAATCCAGTGCTGGAGATGTCATGGCTTTGGCCATACTCAATCTAGGTGTCCAAACGAAAAAACTATACCCCACTATGTAGGTACTGTAGTGGTGAGGGCCACTTTGATGAAGATTGTCCGAAACGAAGAGCTGCCGTCGGCAAGGAAAAAGGACCAGTAGGGTCCTCGAACTATGTTGATACTCAGATGCATCCCACATCAAGAGCTCAAGAGCACGTTCCTACGATCGGAGTAGTGTTCAAGACACCGAACCCTCAAGAAGGCTCTAGCTCGTCAATGCACTTTGTGGATGCTTACGAGGCCAAGAAACCACACAAAGATCCAACTGTGGCAGTAGTCACAAGGACTCAAGAGTACTCGAAGAAGAATCCAGGAGGCGAAGGTGAAGAAGGGAGTCAAGAGAGGATAGCTGAACACGAAGAGGTAGAAAACCAAGTTGGAGGATTTGTTGAGCAGCAAGAGCTTGAGGATGGGGAAGAGGTTGAGATCCTTCCACCAGTAACCAAGGAGTTTGTGCCGGGCATAGCACCATTCCCTGAAAGATTGAAAGCTCCTAAGATTAGAAAGGAAAGACAAGGTTCGGAAGAAGTAGATATTGTAAAGTTGCTCGCTGATACGGAAGTCACGCTGGATATTGGCACATTGCTAAAATGTTCACCTGTTTATAGGAAACAATTCTACAACGAATATATTAAGAAGCCGAGGAAAGCTCGAGATAAAAATAGACAAGATAAAGATGTCCAAGGGATCATTCAAAGTATTACGACGCAAATTGATTCGAATGCTCCAGCTGTGACGGTCGAAATTAAAGGATATGCAGTCCCTGGTGCTCAGTTAGATAGTGGAGCCGAAGTCAACCTTATGACTGAGTTCATGATGAAAGCTTTGGGCCTCAACCACATGGAAGAGACGCCGATGTCTTTGAGAATGGCGGATCAAACACAAGTGAAGCCTGCGGGTCTTTTGAAGAATGTAAGCACAGTTGTGGGCGATCTAGAGTTTAAAGTTGATTATCTGATAGTAAGACCAAGGACCTCAGAGGCTACCTTCTCGATCTTACTTGGACGGCCATGGTTGGTGCAAGCCGAATGTGTGCATGACTGGCGCACAGGTTTTATTTCAATAGGGCCAAAGTCTGATCGGATTCAGTTGCAAGTATCCCCACCCTCGAGCAACAAGAAGAAGACAATAATAGTCGATGAGATGGACAAGAAGGAGAAGGAGAAAGCAAGGCACGAGATTGCACGAGCTAGGTTTTCCTTGAACACAGACAACTACAAGAATCTGCTTCAAGACGGGTTCAACTTGCAGCTCTTTAAGAATCAAGACACGAAGATGGGAGAGTATCAAAATCCACTGCTCTATAACGACGATTCCGATCACGAGTTGCTGGGATGGTTGACGCATACAAGAGAATTTGAGTGCTACATGTTGAGTATAGACGCAAGTAAAAACAAAGTTACTCAATCCCTGGAAAAGGGAACTTCAAGGGAAGAGCTGAAACTAGAGTTAGCTCCGACAATGGAAGTGCAACAGTTGAGAGAAAGAGTTAGAATGCTAGAAGCAGAAATTCTAAAGAGAAGTCGAGAATGGGAAAAAGAAGCGAAGAGTAAGACTAAATTGTCGGAAGCCATTGCAAAAGTTGCATTAAAGAAATTAGGGTCAATCGAAAGAGAACAAGACAATGATTTACTGGCCAACCATGCACGCGTGATTGGAGAGCACGTTCCAATCACAGTGTCATCGAGAAATAAGGACTATTCGCGAGAAGCTCAGTTGGAAAAGTGGGAAGTCTTTCCAGAAAAGTTCTTGAGCGTGGGATCAGAGCTACCAGACAAAGTACGAGATTGTATTAAAATGACACTCAAAAATTTCAGCAAGGCCTTTGCATGTTCATACAGTGATCTGAGAGGAATTGATCCCCGAATCTGCCAACATTATATAGACTTGGAAGAAGGCACACGACCAATATGTCAACGACTTAGGCGGACAAATCCAATCTACTCGGAATTGATCAAGTTGGAATTGACCAAATTATTGGAGGCAGGATTCATATATCCCATCGCATCCAGCGAATGGGTATCACCAATTGTAGTGGTTCCGAAGAAAAATAAGAAAATCCGTATTTGCATAGATTATCGAAAGTTGAACGAGCACACGAAGAAGGATCATTTCCCCTTGCCCTTTACTGATCAAATCTTGGACAGAGTGGCTGGCCATAAATTGTACTCCTTTTTGGATGGTTTCAGTGGGTACAACCAGATCCAAATCCATGAAGAGGATCAATCAAAAACTACTTTCACGACAGAATGGGGTACGTACGCATATCGTGTGATGCCATTTGGATTATGCAATGCACCGGCCACATTCCAGAGAGCAATGATAGCTGCATATCAAGACTACCTGCAGGATTGGATGGAGATATTTCTCGATGATTTTGCAATCAGAGGCAATGATGAAAACATGATGGAGAGGATCGAAGCAATTTTAAGAAGAAGCATTGAAAAAGGCATCGCATTGAATCATGAAAAGTGTACATTTGGAGTACGAAGAGGATTGCTTTTGGGACATGTGATTTCCGAAAAAGGAATCGCAGTTGACGAGGATAAAGTGGAAAAAATCGGACAACTTCCACCTCCTCAAAACTTGCGACAACTCAGAGGATTCTTGGGCCATGCGAATTATTATCGACGTTTTATATTAAATTTTGCATCAATAGCGGCACCACTGACGAATCTTTTGAGGAAAGACCAACAATACCAATGGACTGAAGAGTGTCAAGTTGCATTCGACTTGATCAAGGAGAGATTGATAAATGCACCAATCTTGGTAGCACCCGACTGGACGAGAGAATTTCATGTGCATACCGACGCTTCTCATACTGCGGTTGGAGTAGTACTATGCCAAGCCGATGAAAAGAAGTTGGACCATCCTATTTACTATGCAAGTCGAAATTTGAATAGCACTGAGAGAAACTACACGACTACGGAGAAGGAATGTCTCTCGATGATCTTTGCGGTGAACAAGTATCGGCATTACTTGATGGGAAAGCATTTCACTTTTTATGTGGATCATGAAGCCCTTAAGTATATTATTAATAAACCAGAATTATCAAGGCGACTGATGAGGTGGATGCTACTTCTCCAAGAATTTCAGTTCACAGTAGTGACCAGACCAGGCAAAGCGCATATATTGGCTGACCATTTATCTCGAATTGTTAATGAGGAGCCAATCTCTGGTGTGCCCGACGATGCTCCTGATGGACATCTATTCCAGGTTGATGCGAAAGTACCTTGGTATGCCGATTTGGTGAATTTCTTGTGCACTACTAAATATCCGCCAGGAGCAAGCAAGAGAGAGAAGCAAAAACTGCTAGCATTGGCGAAGCACCATAGCATCATTGGGAGGCAACTCTATCGATATTTTGTTCATGAGAGCATTTATTGGAGGTGTCTCGAGGAAGAAGAAGCAGCCCTAGTTTTGAGGGCATTGCATGATGAACCCTGCGGTGGGCACTTTGCTGGTGAATTGACGGCGAGAAAGATCTTATTGGCCGGGTATTGGTGGCCAACACTGTTCAAGGACTCACATACATACTGTAAGAAATGTGACAAATGCCAACGAATGGGCAAACCCACATTAGCACATGCTGCTCCTCTCACGCCGGTGCTCGCTCTTAAGCCGTTTGAGAAATGGGGAATTGATTTTGTGGGGCCTATTGATCCTCCCTCACGACGAAGATCCAATAGGTATATCTTGGTCTGTACTGACTATGTTACCAAGTGGGTGGAAGCCAAAGCTCTAAAGACTGACCGAGCTGTTGATGTAGCTAAATTTTTGTACGAACAAATTATCACTCCATTCGGATGCCCGTTGGAGATAGTGAGTGATAGAGGGACCCATTTTGTCAACGAACTGATCGAAGAATTAATGGAATTATATAAGATCAAACATAGAAAAAGCACTCCATATTATCCAAGGGCAAATGGACAAGTGGAGGTCACCAACAAAATTCTTGAACAGATTCTGACAAAGACAGTAGCTGTGCATAGGAGAGACTGGGATGAGAGACTTTTGGAAGCTTTGTGGGCATATCGAACATCCTACCGAGTGACGACAAAGAGCACTCCGTTCTCCCTAGTATATGGCGAGGAAGCCATCTTCCCCATCGAAAAAGAAGTTCCGACATTAAGAGTGGCCATCGAAGTCAGGTTGGGCAAGGAAGAGTCATTAAAGGAGAGGTACATACAACTGGTCAAGCTGGAAGAAAAGAGACTCATTGCACAACAAAGTTTGGAAGCTATTCAGAAGAGACGTAAGGAAAGGCATGACAAGAATCTCAAAACCTATGCGATTCAAGAAGGGGATTTGGTGCTAGTTTACGATAGTAAGTATTATAAATTCCCGGGGAAGTTACAGACAAGATGGGCAGGACCGTTTAAGGTGGTGGAACTCAACTCTAATGGTTCCATGCAAATTCAAGATTTAGGAGAAGAATATGCGCCCGTGAAAGTTAACGCGCTTCGAGTTAAGCCATATTTCAAGTGATATTAGGACGAGAGAAGCCAGACGAGATCCAAACGAAGTGACAAAGTAGACCCCTTGTACATACATGTATAGTTATATATATATATATATATATATATATATATATATATATATATATATATATATATATATATATGCGCATGTGTAAGCTATGATTTGTGTGTCATAAATATTCTTCCTTGCTAGCTCAAGAATTTTGGACTTCTAATTATTTTTCTTGTGTTGCGCAGAGACTGTTAGGAGTTAAGTAACGAAATGGCAGATCAAATAACGCAACTCTACTTGTACGAGTTAAGGATATATTTCTCGGACCAAACATTCGCCCGCATGGACATAGATGTCGACGACTTTGAGACGGAATATGATGTTGAGGAAGCGCATTGGCTGGTATGCTTTATAAATCAGGATTTGGGTGTTGCATTTTACATTGAGTGTTTTGAGGAGTACCTAGCTCGACATGTAGGGTGGGCGGGAGATCGATATTACTATTTTGATCCTTCGAGGGAAATGCCTAACGAGGAAAACGATATCACATGGGCTTGGGCAGATGTGCTAACGCTAGGAAGTGATGACGGAGCTCCTGAAGTTGAGCCTGACTCGCCCTAGGGAAGTTGTCGGGATGCGAGTACGATGTGAGACTACATGAGACATCCCAGAGACTCACATTCTAGGACACCTAAGGATAGGTATACGAGGGACTAAGGCATAGCTGGCTGTAGTTACCTAGTGAAAAGTCAAATCGATGAATACATATGTAGTGTCTGTAATTGAGAGAATGGAGTGAAAAGGTGGTTGATCTGTCAAAGGCTAGAGTGTATATGTTTGCATGTAGGTGAGGGAACAGTGGGAAAAGTCCCTTTCTTCCTCTCCCTAATTCTCAGGACTTGGGTGAACTAATTAACTATGAAAAAACGAAGAAAAGAAAAGAAAAGAAAAAATTGTGTTACTGTGATCGTACCAATGCGCTATGGTGGGCTAGTAGGTGGGTGGATTTATCCTCGCCGGGTGGTTAGGACCACGAGCCGCAGCTAGTTTCGCCATAGGCTTGGGATGTATGTGATTGTGTCTTAGCTACGCGCCATAACGGGTTGGTAGGTGGGTGGAGCCATCGTGGCTGGGTAGTCACGTCCACGAGCCGTATCCAGCTTCGTTATGGGCTAGCTAATATATGTTATGTGTTATCATTTTGTGTTTGTGTGTTGTGCGCTGCATTGCATTGGTAGATGGGTGGAATCAACCTGATCGGGTGGTCAGGACCACGAATCGCATCCAGTGTCAATGTAGGCCAACGTGTGATTAAAATAAAATTTTCATATGAAGTTATTCCCCACTCCTGAGGGGGAGAGAAAGAGAGGAGAGGGCGATGATCGCCTGGAAGGGAACGTTATTTGCTTGTGTGATTGGTATATGTTGGCTTGCGACAGATCAGCCCACTTTGAATCAACATTCTTGAAAGCGCAGATATTCTATATGTACTTATGGATGAGGCTTTAGCGAGGTAATGCAACGGTATTGCTTTATAACCTGTGTGCTCTATCTAAGGGTTTTCTAGTGTGTGGGACACTCTAGGGTTCTGATGTATGTCTTGACTTGCACTCGAGTTTCGATGGCTTTTGTAGGACGGCGATGGGGATTCTTCGGGAATGTCTAGTCATGGAATGATTGTACATAGCGAATAGTAGGTGCAATAATGGGGTATGCATTTTGGGTATTTTTGCATCTCCGATTGGATTCATTTCAGTTGTTGTTGTTTATTTTGGTGTTTTCTTTTTTTGTTTTCCGTAATGGTAGTTGCATGTGTAAAACATGGAAAGGTGTGCATGTATTATTTTGGTTGAGACCATTTTTCATAATGGAATGTATGAGCAAATTGATGCATGGCTGAAATGGAATTGCATATATGTGCATGTTCTTGGATCATTTTGGAAATGACTGATTTGTATGTATTCATGAGTGATTTTTTTAGCACTAATAGCCTCAATGAGTGCAGGTCCACTTGGAATGAGCTCGATGAAAAGGTATGCAAACCAATTGGAAATTGACATGTTCATGATTGTTTGGATTTTATTTTAGCAATAGTGGCTCGTCGAGGACGACTTCGCAAATAAGAAGAGGGAAGTATGTTAGCCCGGGAATTGGCTGGTTTTGATGCACTAATATGTTTCTGTTTGGCAGAAGAATATAATTGATTTCAGGTACTTCAAGGGTGATTAGGTGATGGATGGGAATTATCTAGGGTGCATTGTTGCCATCGAGACATGGATTTGCTCTTCCACATTTATGAAAAAGGCCTTTTCGCAGCACATATTGCGCAAGTATCGGAAGGCTCTGAAATACTTTGATATCTGTCGGGAAAAGGGAATTATGGGCGAAGGGGGTTCCTTTCCATCGTGTTATTAAAGGTTTTATGATACAAGGTGGGGACTTTTCTGCTCGCAATGGCACAGGAGGACAAAGATTTTCCAATACTAATAAACTCCATAATTGCTGGCCGCTACCATGTGACTGAATATTTGGGGTCTGCTGCATTTAGCAAGGCTATATAAGCCCATGATTTGCACACAGGAATGGATGTCTGTATGAAGATTATTAAAAATAACAAGGACTTTTTTTTTATCAAAGCCTTGATGAAATTAAGCTTTTGAAGTTTGTGAATATGCATGATCCTGTGGACAAGTATCATATTCTAAGGCTATATGATTACTTCTACCACCGGGAACATCTTTTTACCGTGTGTGAACTGCTGCGAGCAAATCTATATGAGTTTCATAAATTCAACAGAGAGTCTGGGGGAGAAGTGTATTTCACCATGCCTTGGCTGCAGTCAATCACTCGTCAGTGTCTCGAAGCATTGGAATTTCTCCATAGACTTGGGATCATTCACTGTGATTTGAAGCTTGAGAACATCTTGGTGAAAAGTTATAGTCGATGTGAGATAAAGATCATAGATCTTGGTAGTAGCTGCTTTCAACCAGATCATTTGTGTTCATATGTGCAATCCCGGTCATATCAAGCACCCGAAGTTATTCTTGGGCTTCCGTATGATTCAAAAATAGACATTTGGTCACTTGGATGTATTTTAGCGGAACTCTGTACTGGAAATGACTGGATTCGAGGAGGTCTTAATTTTAAATTGTGGTGAACTTAAAGAGGGGGAGGTTATTCTGTCAGGATGCAGCGGGCAGGTCCGTTTTGTTGCAGGTCTGACGAGCGCACCAGAAAAGAGATAAGGGGGGTGTACCTGCAGTCTACAATGATCTTTCGAAGCAACTGCAGGCTTTTCGGGCGAGCAAGTACAGGCATGAAGTGCAAGCAACTGCAGATTTGAAGTTCTATGTTGAGCGGGTGGATCTACATTCCTACAAAAGGGCGTTTTTGTGCGGGACGACAAAAGGGGGTTTTTTACTTCGCCATTCCCTTTGCCCATTAGCGTGTTTTCCAACGAGTCCATGGCTGGCACATTTGTCTCCAGGTGCGGCCATCAGTTTTTGCTGATGGAGGCAGACCCTTCTATGTGCACGATTTCAATGCCTATTTTCTCATGGCCATAAGTGCTGATTTGTCCTCTCGATCCAAGGTCGTGGCTCTCCTTGATGACGCTGCAGTTTCTGGTTCCAATGTCGCTCGCACCTGGGCTTTCAACGATGGTGGATACCAAGCTCTCAAAACCTCCCCGGGTGTCTACGATGAGCACGTGTTCCAGGATTACTAGGAAGAGAGAGGAGAAAAAAGTTGCAGCTTGGAGAAAGGGGAATTGATTGCAGGAGACAGGGAGAGATGAAGCTCTTCGTCATCCGAGGTGCTCATCGATTGGGAGCTAGGACGGAGCTCAGACCTAACAGAGAGGACCAACAGGCTATGACCGATTAATGGATGTGGGTGTTATGAGTTCAGCCGAAAAGAGAATTGCCCTGAAGGAATAAAGAGGTACGCATTAGGTAGAGCAAATGGGGGGAAACACATTTTCAGAACACGGTTTTTTTCAGCTATGGCAGTCATTGCTGCTAGGTTCATTGTGATCTCCCTTCAGTTTGCCTCCTTCAGTTCCCCTAATTGTCGACGACAGATTTCGTTTGGATCTATTTTGTTAGAAATACAAGCATTATTTGCTCATGTCTTCCTGCTTGTAGTAGCATGAAATATTTTGGTGCACAGATGTACCTCTCGTTATAGGACAACGTTTTCTGTACTTGTTTTTGCGCCCTAGCTTTTATCTATCATCTACAACACTAGTATTGGAGATTAGTTGTGAATTAAGTATATCATATTCATTGCGCATGAAAGAAGGGCATTTGGCATGTGAAGTTGAATCTATTGAGGATGGGAAAAAATAGCCCCAGCACCACCTATGACGCCTCTACAGCATGCTTCTCCAAATCGGTTACCTCTACTTCTGTCGCATTTTCAAGAGTGCTTCAAGATCTGGTCCGGTTTTAGTGATCGCTTATGAAGAGCCGATCGAGAGGGGAAAATTTCTCTGTATGGTGTGTTGCGTCGGGCAATAAAGCACATGAAGCTATCTCTCAGCAGACAACCATTTCTCTTAGTGACTGAAGGAAAAGGGGGGGGAATGGATTGATGGGTCGATGAGTGTTTATGTTGACATAGTACATGTGAGGAACACAGTTAGTTCTAACTCCGTTTAAGAGCTGATCCCAGAGGACAGCGAGCAAACCTCATGTGTTTTCGAACACATTGACTCTTTGTTTCCAGATGCAATTGCACTTTATTCACCCTCTTAAGGCATGGAGATTTGTACTCCCATAAATGATCTTTCTTCTTAGAGGCAAATCTTCCTAGAACCTTATGGTACTGAAACCGGACACGGCCTAAGCTCGAGGTCTTCGTGGCTACTAGTAATTATGAGGTTCTTCACAACTTGCGAATTCGAAAGCAATCCATGTTATATATTCTGTGTTGCCACCGAGTGGTGAATTGAGAGATCAAGAGATCTCTAGACCTTAGAACGAATGCTAAGGAGCATGTCCAACTCCTATACGGAAAGAGATATCTAGTATCCTAACAGCAAGAGCCAAAGTAAGTAAGAATGGAACTCTAAAATTGCCCACGATCAACAACCACTCTTGATAGCTTCAGTGATATGTACTTGGAGTTCTCTTCAAGCCTACAATTTCTATGATTCCGTGTATGTTCCTTTGTAAATACCCCATTTCGGTCCTCTCTTGCGACATGACTTTGAGATGAAAATAGTTTTAGACTAAGTTCTTAGCTCACGCCTTCATAAAGCTTTGATTCAAAATATTTAAGACGGCGGTTTCAATGGTGAGCGCATACTTTCAATGAACTACAGACATGATCGTGTATTTTTGAGAAAGAGAAAGAGAGAGAGAGAGGGAGAGAAGTAAGGGTGTGAGTTGAGCTGGGGGTGCTAGAGTGGGCAAGTGGAACAGAGGGGAGGGACAAGGAGAGAAAGTAGATAGGAAGTGTAAATAGAGAATGTTTCCCAAGGTCCACCTTGAGAGTCGATATCAGGTTTGCATCTTTTCGTTCTTTCTTCTCGGCATCTTTATTTAAGTATTCTCAAGGACTTAGAGGAGGACAAAGAGGCCAATCTCAAGGAAATTGAGCACACTATAAGAGGGTGCGAGCCACTTTTTCCTTGGGCTCAAGAGCCTTTCATTTTGGTGCGTTTGCCGGGAACATATGAGCTAGTGCATAGACATAGGAAGAATCCATTTCGAGATAATTGTGGGCTCTAAGTAATCCAAGTAGACCGATTGCGAGGGATTAAACCAAATAAAGTCTCGTATAATCATTTTTTCCTGGGGCTTAGGAGCCTTTCACATACACATACACATACACATACACATACACATACACATACACATACACATACACATACACATACACATACACATACACATACACATACACATACACATACACATACACATACACATACACATACACATACAACACATACACATACACATACACATACACATACACATACACATACACATACACATACACATACACATACACATACACATACACATACACATACACATACACATACACATACACATACACATACACATACACATACACATACACATACACATACACATACACATACACATACACATACACATACACATACACATACACATACACATACACATACACATACACATACACATACACATACACATACACATACACATACACATACACATACACATACACATACACATACACATACACATACACATACACATACACATACACATACACATACACATACACATACACATACACATACACATACACATACACATACACATACACATACACATACACATACACATACACATACACATACACATACACATACACATACACATACACATACACATACACATACACATACACATACACATACACATACACATACACATACACATACACATACACATACACATACACATACACATACACATACACATACACATACACATACACATACACATACACATACACATACACATACACATACACATACACATACACATACACATACACATACACATACACATACACATACACATACACATACACATACACATACACATACACATACACATACACATACACATACACATACACATACACATACACATACACATACACATACACATACACATACACATACACATACACATACACATACACATACACATACACATACACATACACATACACATACACATACACATACACATACACATACACATACCATACACATACACATACACATACACATACACATACACATACACATACACATACACATACACATACACATACACATACACATACACATACACATACACATACACATACACATACACATACACATACACATACACATACACATACACATACACATACACATACACATACACATACACATACACATACACATACACATACACATACACATACACATACACATACACAACACATACACATACACATACACATACACATACACATACACATACACATACACATACACATACACATACACATACACATACACATACACATACACATACACATACACATACACATACACATGCACATACACATACACATACACATACACATACACATACACATACACATACACATACACATACACATACACATACACATACACATACACATACACATACACATAAACATACACATACACATACACATACACATACACATACACATACACATACACATACACATACACATACACATACACATACACATATGTTAAAAGTCAAGCTTCAAGCTAAAAATTCGTGGGGAATCTTTTATGGACATGTGGAGCAATCAAAGGAAGCCAAAAGCCATGAGATTCCATCAAGAAAAGTCACTCAACCACTCCCCAAGTCATCTCAACTAATTCCTCCAAGTTAGGAGGCTGATTTGGAAAGGTAGTTCCTAGATTTTAGGGGCACACCTCTCACTATAAAAGGAGCATGTATCCTGACTTCTTTTGGGCCATCTTCTTGGAGTTTTAGCTCATGTAAAGTGAGCACTAAGTGCTGGAGTTGTGATAAGCAAGCCCCTTGCTTAAGCAACCCCCTTGCTTGCTTGTTTGTTTTCTTTTAGTAGGCATATCTATGTGTGTGCGCAGGCAGTGTTGCAACTCTCTACCCCTGAGTTGTTAGCATTGATTCTCCCTCATATGGTATCCATTTGATGTAATTCTTGTCTCATTGGATAGCTATAAGAGTATATTTTATTCTTACCAATTCTCTGGAGCATTCTCTGAGTAAGCTGGGAGCAACATTCATTTTAGTGAAGTTGTGTGATTGATATCTCTCTCTTTGTGTAGGCTCTGTTGGAAATATTTTGCTCTCTGTTGTAAGGGCTGTTTCTCCTTCTCTATGTATCCATTTGCTATGATTTTGGTGTCATTGGGTAGCTATTAGGGTGTTCTAAAGTTGACTCAAGTTTGAGATTCATTATCTGTAAAATCTCGGAGAAAAAGTTGCTGGAGTGAAGTGAGGTCTCTGCTTGACTAGCAGTTGTGAGCATTCAACTAGCTCATGTTGTAGACATTGTTTCTCTTTGTGTAAGCATCCATTTCAAGTGAAATTTGTTTTGTTGGAAAGCCCTTGGTGTCTACTACAGGTCTACAAAAGCTCACTAGAGTTCTTTGCATAAGCTCTGAGTAAGAGCATTTTTGGTGTGCAGAGGTCAAAGAAGGATACCTGTGGAGGTCATTCGCGCTTCATCGTTGCTTAGGGGTTGAGATACTTCCCCCATCAGTGGTATCAGAGCATTTGGGCATCTTGGAGGTATCACATACAAGCAAGAAGACCTCTTGGAGTTGGTGGTTGAAGAGTTGCATCAACAAAAGCTTCTTGGAGGTAGCTCACATCAAGGGGGAGCTATTCTACTCAAATTTGCAAGAGCACAAGGTGTCCATCTAAGGAAAGCTTTGGATTGAGGTAACCTCAGAGCCTCATTTTCCTTTTACACACATTGGAGCATTAGCCAAGGGCTAGGTCAAGTATCAAAGACTAGATATGAGAGACTTCAACACTCAAATTGAAAAGCTAGACAAAGGTAACTATCAACCATGGAGATTTAGGGTCTCCAACTATCTTATGGGCAAGGGCCTTTGGGGGTTGATTAGTGGAAGTGAACCAAGACCTAGGTTGGATGAGAATCCAACCAATGACCAGAGAAGGGCCTTTAGGGAATGGAATGAAAGAGACAAGAGGGTTATCTTTATTCTTTCCCAACACATTAGCAATAGCATGATCGGCCATATCCAAGACCTGGATTCAAGCATGAAGGTATGGGAGACACTTGAAAGGCTTTATTCAACAAGCACCAAAGCAAGGAAGATCCAACTCAAGAATGAGCTCAACAACCTTAGGAAGAGCTCAGGGAGTAGCATAAATGACTACATACTTAAGGTCAAGGAGTTATCAGATGCATTGGGATCCATTGGAAGCCACGTAGACGATGACGATCTTGTGGCTTATACTCTCAATGGTTTGAGAGATGATGAGAAGTGGAAACCCTTTACCACTTCAGTTTATGTAAGGGATAATCTTCCCGATTTTGAGCAATTGGTTGCTCTCATGGTCACCGAAGAAATGAACATAGGTGGAAGCTCAACTAAAAGCAAAGATGCACAAGTTTTCTATGCAGGTAATCAAAGGGGCAAAGGAAGACAAGGACAAGGAAGGGGCAAAGGAAGGTTTGGAGGAAGGCAAGGCCACTCAAGAAATCAAGGACATGACCAAGGCACCTCATCACAAAGAGGGAGAGGAAGATCAAGAGGAAGAGGAGGACGACATCAACAAAACAGGAATCAAGATGGCAAAGGATGTTACATATGTGGCAAGTTTGGCCACTATGCTAGAGATTGCTACCAAGGAGGAAACCAAAGGAACTATAATCAAGGTTCTTCATACAAAGGCCAAGGTAATTATGCTTCTACAAGTTCAGAAAATGACAATCTCTTGATGATGCACATGAATGGGAATTCAAGCAAAGTAGATAACACTTGGTATATTGATAGTGGATGTAGCAACCATATGAGTTGCAATGCTTCTTGGTTTACTAATCTACATTTTCCCAAAGGTAAAGGACATGTAGAAACAGGTGATGATACAGCCCATGAGATCTCCCATGTTGGAGATGTAGCTTTGGATGACAAGGAGGAAGGAAGATGTCTCAAGGATGTCTTGCATGTACCTACCATCACAAAGAACTTGGTGTCCGTTGGGCAAACGGTTGAAAGAGGCTATCAAGTAAGGTTCAACAAAGGTGGATGCTTTGTGGAGAACCCTAAGCAAGGTTACAAGTGTTAAAAGTCAAGCTTCAAGCTAAAACTTCGTGGGGAATCTTTTATGGACATGTGGAGCAATCAAAGGAAGCAAAAAGCCACGAGATTCCATCAAGAAAAGTCACTCAACCACTCCCCAAGTCATCTCAACTAATTCCTCCAAGTTAGGAGGCTGATTTGGAAAGGTAGTTCCTAGATTTTAGGGGCACACCTCTCACTATAAAAGGAGCATGTATCCCGACTTCTTTTTGGCCATCTTCTTGGAGTTTTAGCTCATGTAAAGTGAGCACTAAGTGCTGGAGTTGTGATAAGCAAGCCCCTTGCTTAAGCAACCCCCTTGCTTGCTTGTTTGTTTTCTTTTAGTAGGCATATCTATGTGTGTGCGCAGGCAGTGTTGCAACTCTCTACCCCTGAGTTGTTAGCATTGGTTCTCCCTCATATGGTATCCATTTGATGTAATTCTTGTCTCATTGGATAGCTATAAGAGTCTATTTTATGCTTAATAATTCTCTGGAGCATTCTCTGAGTAAGCTGGGAGCAACATTCATTTTAGTGAAGTTGTGTGATTGATATCTCTCTCTTTGTGTAGGCTCTGTTGGAAATATTTTGCTCTCTGTTGTAAGGGCTGGTTCTCCTTCTCTATGTATCCATTTGCTATGATTTTGGTGTCATTGGGTAGCTATTAGAGTCCTCTAAAGTTGAAGTAAGTTTGAGATTCATTCTCTGTATAATCTCTGAGAAAAGTTTGCTGGAGTGAAGTGAGGTCTCTGCTTGACTAGCAGTTGTGAGCATTCAACTAGCTCATGTTGTAGACATTGTTTCTCTTTGTGTAAGCATCCATTTCAAGTGAAATTTGTTTTGTTGGAAAGCCCTTGGTGTCTACTACAGGTCTACAAAAGCTCACTAGAGTTCTCTGCATAAGCTCTGAGTAAGAGCATTTTTGGTGTGCAGAGGTCAAAGAAGGATACCTGTGGAGGTCATTCGCGCTTCATCGTTGCTTAGGGGTTGAGATACTTCCCCATCAGTGGTATCAGAGCATTTGGGCATCTTGGAGGTATCACATACAAGCAAGAAGACCTCTTGGAGTTGGTGGTTGAAGAGTTGCATCAACAAAAGCTTCTTGGAGGTAGCTCACATCAAGGGGGAGCTATTCTACTCAAATTTGCAAGAGCACAAGGTGTCCATCTAAGGAAAGCTTTGGATTGAGGTAACCTCAGAGCCTCATTTTCATTTTACACACATTGGAGCATTAGCCAAGGGCTAGGTCAAGTATCAAAGACTAGATATGGGAGACTTCAACACTCAAATTGAAAAGCTAGACAAAGGTAACTATCAACCATGGAGATTTAGGGTCTCCAACTATCTTATGGGCAAGGGCCTTTGGGGGTTGATTAGTGGAAGTGAACCAAGACCTAGGTTGGATGAGAATCCAACCAATGACCAGAGAAGGGCCTTTAGGGAATGGAATGAAAGAGACAAGAGGGTTATCTTTATTCTTTCCCAACACATTAGCAATAGCATGATCGGCCATATCCAAGACCTGGATTCAAGCATGAAGGTATGGGAGACACTTGAAAGGCTTTATTCAACAAGCACCAAAGCAAGGAAGATCCAACTCAAGGATGAGCTCAACAACCTTAGGAAGAGCTCAGGGAGTAGCATAAATGACTACATACTTAAGGTCAAGGAGTTATCAGATGCATTGGGATCCATTGGAAGCCACGTAGACGATGACGATCTTGTGGATTATACTCTCAATGGTTTGAGAGATGATGAGAAGTGGAAACCCTTTACCACTTCAGTTTATGTAAGGGATAATCTTTTCGATTTTGAGCAATTGGTTGCTCTCATGGTCACCGAAGAAATGAACATAGGTGGAAGTTCAACTAAAAGCAAAGATGCACAAGTTTTCTATGCAGGTAATCAAAGGGGCAAAGGAAGACAAGGACAAGGAAGGGGCAAAGGAAGGTTTGGAGGAAGGCAAGGCCACTCAAGAAATCAAGGACATGACCAAGGCACCTCATCACAAAGAGGGAGAGGAAGATCAAGAGGAAGAGGAGGACGACATCAACAAAACAGGAATCAAGATGGCGAAGGATGTTACATATGTGGCAAGTTTGGCCACTATGCTAGAGATTGCTACCAAGGAGGAAACCAAAGGAACTATAATCAAGGTTCTTCATACAAAGGCCAAGGTAATTATGCTTCTACAAGTTCAGAAAATGACAATCTCTTGATGATGCACATGAATGGGAATTCAAGCAAAGTAGATAACACTTGGTATATTGATAGTGGATGTAGCAACCATATGAGTTGCAATGCTTCTTGGTTTACTAATCTACATGCTCCCAAAGGTAAAGGACATGTAGAAACAGGTGATGATACAGCCCATGAGATCTCCCATGTTGGAGATGTAGCTTTGGATGACAAGGAGGAAGGAAGATGTCTCAAGGATGTCTTGCATGTACCTACCATCACAAAGAACTTGGTGTCCGTTGGGCAAATGGTTGAAAGAGGCTATCAAGTAAGGTTCAACAAAGGTGGATGCTTTGTGGAGAACCCTAAGCAAGGTTACAAGGTCATAGCAAGAGGAAAGAAGCAAGGGAGACTCTTCACTTTGGAGGTAAATTCTCATTCTACTCAACATGTTTACTTCACATATGGAAACAAGAGGATTTCGGAGTTGGACTTGTGGCACAAGAGGATAGGTCACATCAACATACAAAGAATGAAGGAAATGCAATTCAAGAGGCTCGTTGAAGGTCTTCCCAACTTCCAAGGACAAGGTATGAAGCATTTATGTGAATCTTGTCAACTAGGGAAGCAAGCGAGACTTCCATTCAAGAAGAGTGGCTACATAAGCCAACATCCATTGGAGTTGATACATACAGATGTGTGGGGGCCAACGAAAGAGCAATCCATTGGAGGTAACAAGTACTTTGTCACTTTTATAGATGATTGCACAAGGATGGTTTGGGTTTATTTCATAAAAAACAAATCAGATGTGTTTACATGTTATAAAGCATTCAAGGCAATGGTAGAGAAGGAAACAGGTACATATATCAAGAAGCTAAGGTCCGATGGAGGGGGAGAATATTTCTCAAATGAGTTTTCTGATTTTTTAATGGATCAAGGCATCAAGAGGCAAGTAACATGTAGGTACACACCCCAACAAAATGGAGTAGCAAAGAGAAAGAATAGATACATTGCCGAGATCGCTAGAGCAATGCTTAATGAGATGAATGTACCTAACATGTTTTGGAGTGATGCAGCAAATACCGCCGTGTATCTAATGAATAGGGCTCCTACCTCAGGGATCCATGGCTTGACACCATATCAAGCCTATTATGGTAAGAAACCTGATCTTTCCCACTTGAAGATATTTGGATGTACATGTTATGTACATGTGCCAAGTGAATTGAGGCACAAGCTACAACCAAAGGCAGAAAAGTGTGTGTTTCTAGGATATTCAAATGATCATAAAGGTTACAGGTGCTTCAACCCAAATACAAAGGACTTGAGGATATCAAGGGATGTAGCATTTGATGAGCTACTCCCTTGGTATAAGAAGTATGATTGTATGCAGGACTATGAAGAAGAAAAGCATGGACATGATGAAGAACAAATCGACCTAGAGCTAAGCGGCCCAAGGTGTTCCATCAATGAAGATAGTTCAAGCATGAACTCACCATGGAGGGGGAGATATTCATCAAGCTATGAAGCACAATCAATCAACAAAGGCAAAGCAACATTGGTGGAGTTGGATGAAGAAGGTAATGAAGTTGAAGATGATGAAGGACACATGATGGAGAAAGAAGCCACGTCAAAGAAAGAGATCAAGATCCCAAGGCAAAGGAGGTTTATTCCTCCAAAAGGTGAAGAAAGGAAGTCTTCTAGAGTTAAGTATCCAACTCAAAGGTTTACTTATGATTCATACATGGCAACACATTATGCATATATGAACAAAGTAGTAGAAGATCATGAGCCCGATTGCTATGAAGATGCAAGCAGGTACACCGAATGGAAAGAGGCAATGCAAGAAGAGATCGACGCACTTGAGGAAAATCAAACATGGACTCTAGTGCCCAAGAAGGAGAACATGAAGGTAATAGGTAATAAGTGGGTGTATAAAGTAAAGAGGAATTCAGATGGATCTATTTCTAGGTTCAAAGCAAGATTGGTGGCCAAGGGTTTTGCACAAACCTATGGAGTGGACTTTGAAGAGACATTCAGCCCCGTGGCAAAGATGAGCACCATTAGGACACTCATTGCAATGGCTGCTAGCAAAGGATGGAAGCTCTTCCAATTGGATATCAAGAATGCCTTTCTCAATGGAGACTTGGAAGAAGAGGTATACATGGAGCAACCACTAGGTTTTGTTCATAAAGAGTTTCCACATCATGTTTGTAGGTTGAAGAAGGCACTTTATGGCCTAAAGCAAGCTCCAAGGGCTTGGAACCAAAGATTGGTGGACTATTTGATCAAATGTGGTTACAATCAATGCAAGGCGGATCCATCTCTCTTCATCAAACAAAGAGGAGAACTTGTGGTCTACATGTGTGTGTATGTAGATGATCTTATCATTACAGGTAATGATACAAAGGGCATTGAGGAGATCAAGGCAAAGCTTGGAAAGGAGTTTAGGATCTCTGATCTTGGAGATCTTAGGTATTTTCTTGGCATTGAAGTTGTATACAAAGAAGAAGGTATTATGCTCATACAAAGGAAGTATATTCTAGACCTACTTGAGAGGTTTGGGATGCTACATTGCAAGCCTATTTCAAATCCCATGGAAGTTAATGTAAAGCTAAGCTCCATTGATGGAGAGCCATTAGAGGATGTAACTTTGTATCGATCTATTGTAGGCTCTTTCAATTATGCCACAATAACCAGGCCTGACATAGCATATGGAGTTGGAGTGTTATCACAATTTATGCATAGTCCAAGGACTACACACTTGCAAGCTGCAAGAAGAATGTTGCGATATCTCAAAGCCACTATAAATGAAGGATTGTTCTACTCATTTGATGATGATATGCAGGTCAAAGCTTATTCCGATGCCGATTGGGCCGGTTCGAAGGAAGATAGAAGGAGTACAAGTGGTTACCTAGTCATGCTAGGTAGCAAGATCATCTCATGGATTTCAAAGAAGCAACCCACGGTGGCATTATCTTCCACCGAGGCTGAGTATAGAGCTTTGGCTCAAGTCACATGTGAGCTAATGTGGATTAAGAAGTTATTTATGGAGCTTAATTTGCAGGTTGACACATATCCAATTTTTTGTGACAACATGAGTAGCATTCATCTAGCATCGAACCCTGTCTATCATGCTAGAACCAAGCATATTGAAGTGCACTATCACTTCATAAGGGAAAAGGTGATATCCAAGGAAGTTTCAGTACATCATATTGGTACTAAGGACCAAGTTGCGGACATGTTTACAAAGGCTTTGGATGGGATGAAGATTTCAAAATTCAAGCAATGCATCAACATGAAGGAGCTTGGATGAGGATGAGGAATTGAAGCTTGAGGGGGAGTGTTAAAAGTCAAGCTTCAAGCTAAAAATTCGTGGGGAATCTTTTATGGACATGTGGAGCAATCAAAGGAAGCCAAAAGCCACGAGATTCCATCAAGAAAAGTCACTCAACCACTCCCCAAGTCATCTCAACTAATTCCTCCAAGTTAGGAGGCTGATTTGGAAAGGTAGTTCCTAGATTTTAGGGGCACACCTCTCACTATAAAAGGAGCATGTATCCCGACTTCTTTTGGGCCATCTTCTTGGAGTTTTAGCTCATGTAAAGTGAGCACTAAGTGCTGGAGTTGTGATAAGCAAGCCCCTTGCTTAAGCAACCCCCTTGCTTGCTTGTTTGTTTTCTTTTAGTAGGCATATCTATGTGTGTGCGCAGGCAGTGTTGCAACTCTCTACCCCTGAGTTGTTAGCATTGGTTCTCCCTCATATGGTATCCATTTGATGTAATTCTTGTCTCATTGGATAGCTATAAGAGTCTATTTTATGCTTAACAATTCTCTGGAGCATTCTCTGAGTAAGCTGGGAGCAACATTCATTTTAGTGAAGTTGTGTGATTGATATCTCTCTCTTTGTGTAGGCTCTGTTGGAAATATTTTGCTCTCTGTTGTAAGGGCTGGTTCTCCTTCTCTATGTATCCATTTGCTATGACTTTGGTGTCATTGGGTAGCTATTAGAGTCCTCTAAAGTTGACTTAAGTTTGAGATTCATTCTCTGTATAAGCTCTGAGAAAAGTTTGCTGGAGTGAAGTGAGGTCTCTGCTTGACTAGCAGTTGTGAGCATTCAACTAGCTCATGTTGTAGACATTGTTTCTCTTTGTGTAAGCATCCATTTCAAGTGAAATTTGGTTTGTTGGAAAGCCCTTGGTGTCTACTACAGGTCTACAAAAGCTCACTGGAGTTCTCTGCATAAGCTCTGAGTAAGAGCATTTTTGGTGTGCAGAGGTCAAAGAAGGATACCTGTGGAGGTCATTTGCGCTTCATCGTTGCTTAGGGGTTGAGATACTTCCCCCATCAACAAGGTCATAGCAAGAGGAAAGAAGCAAGGGAGACTCTTCACTTTGGAGGTAAATTCTCATTCTACTCAACATGTCTACTTCACATATGGAAACAAGAGGATTTCGGAGTTGGACTTGTGGCACAAGAGGATAGGTCACATCAACATACAAAGAATGAAGGAAATGCAATTCAAGAGGCTGGTTGAAGGTCTTCCCAACTTCCAAGGACAAGGTATGAAGCATTTATGTGAATCTTGTCAACTAGGGAAGCAAGCGAGACTTCCATTCAAGAAGAGTGGCTACATAAGCCAACATCCATTGGAGTTGATACATACAGATGTGTGGGGGCCAACGAAAGAGCAATCCATTGGAGGTAACAAGTACTTTGTCACTTTTATAGATGATTGCACAAGGATGGTTTGGGTTTATTTCATCAAAAACAAATCAGATGTGTTTACATGTTTCAAAGCATTCAAGGCAATGGTAGAGAAGGAAACAGGTACATATATCAAGAAGCTAAGGTCCGATGGAGGGGGATAATATTTCTCAAATGAGTTTTCTAATTTTTTAATGGATCAAGGCATCAAGAGGCAAGTAACATGCAGGTACACACCCCAACAAAATGGAGTAGCAGAGAGAAAGAATAGATACATTGCCGAGATCGCTAGAGCAATGCTTAATGAGATGAATGTACCTAACATGTTTTGGAGTGATGCAGCAAATACCGCCGTGTATCTAATGAATAGGGCTCCTACCTCAGGGATGCATGGCTTGACACCATATCAAGCCTATTATGGTAAGAAACCTGATCTTTCCCACTTGAAGATATTTGGATGTACTTGTTATGTACATGTGCCAAGTGAATTGAGGCACAAGCTACAACCAAAGGCAGAAAAGTGTGTGTTTCTAGGATATTCAAATGATCATAAAGGTTACAGGTGCTTCAACCCAAACACAAAGGACTTGAGGATATCAAGGGATGTAGCATTTGATGAGCTACTCCCTTGGTATAAGAAGTATGATTGTATGCAGGACTATGAAGAAGAAAAGCATGGACATGATGAAGAACAAATCGACCTAGAGCTAAGTGGCCCAAGGTGTTCCATCAATGAAGATAGTTCAAGCATGAACTCACCATGGAGGGGGAGATCTTCATCAAGCTATGAAGCACAATCAATCAACAAAGGCAAAGCAACATTGGTGGAGTTGGATGAAGAAGGTAATGAGGTTGAAGATGATGAAGGACACATGATGGAGAAAGAAGCCACGTCAAAGAAAGAGATCAAGTTCCCAAGGCAAAGGAGGTTTATTCCTCCAAAAGGTGAAGAAAGGAAGTCTTCTAGAGTTAAGTATCCAACTCAGAGGTTTACTTATGATTCATACATGGCAACACATTATGCATATATGAACAAAGTAGTAGAAGATCATGAGCCCGATTGCTATGAAGATGCAAGCAGGTACACCGAATGAAAAGAGGCAATGCAAGAAGAGATCGACGCACTTGAGGAAAATCAAACATGGACTCTAGTGCCCAAGAAGGAGAACATGAAGGTAATAGGTAATAAGTGGGTGTATAAAGTAAAGAGGAATTCAGATGGATCTATTTCTAGGTTCAAAGCAAGATTGGTGGCCAAGGGTTTTGCACAAACCTATGGAGTGGACTTTGAAGAGACATTCAGCCCCATGGCAAAGATGAGCACCATTAGGACACTCATTGCAATGGCTGCTAGCAAAGGATGGAAGCTCTTCCAATTGGATATCAAGAATGCCTTTCTCAATGGAGACTTGGAAGAAGAGGTATACATGGAGCAACCACTAGGTTTTGTTCATAAAGAGTTTCCACATCATGTTTGTAGGTTGAAGAAGGCACTTTATGGCCTAAAGCAAGCTCCAAGGGCTTGGAACCAAAGATTGGTGGACTATTTGATCAAATGTGGTTACAATCAATGCAAGGCGGATCCATCTCTCTTCATCAAACAAAGAGGAGAACTTGTGGTCTACATGTGTGTGTATGTAGATGATCTTATCATTACAGGTAATGATACAAAGGGCATTGAGGAGATCAAGGCAAAGCTTGGAAAGGAGTTTAGGATCTCTGATCTTGGAGATCTTAGGTATTTTCTTGGCATTGAAGTTGTATACAAAGAAGAAGGTATTATGCTCATACAAAGGAAGTATATTCTAGACCTACTTGAGAGGTTTGGGATGCTACATTGCAAGCCTATTTCAAATCCCATGGAAGTTAATGTAAAGCTAAGCTCCATTGATGGAGAGCCATTAGAGGATGTAACTTTGTATCGATCTATTGTAGGCTCTTTCAATTATGCCACAATAACCAGGCCCGACATAGCATATGGAGTTGGAGTGTTATCACAATTTATGCATAGTCCAAGGACTACACACTTGCAAGCTGCAAGAAGAATGTTGCGATATCTCAAAGCCACTATAAATGAAGGATTGTTCTACTCATTTGATGATGATATGCAGGTCAAAGCTTATTCCGATGCCGATTGGGCCGGTTCGAAGGAAGATAGAAGGAGTACAAGTGGTTACCTAGTCATGCTAGGTAGCAAGATCATCTCATGGATTTCAAAGAAGCAACCCACGGTGGCATTATCTTCCACCGAGGCTGAGTATAGAGCTTTGGCTCAAGTCACATGTGAGCTAATGTGGATTAAGAAGTTATTTATGGAGCTTAATTTGCAGGTTGACACATATCCAATTTTTTGTGACAACATGAGTAGCATTCATCTAGCATCGAACCCTGTCTATCATGCTAGAACCAAGCATATTGAAGTGCACTATCACTTCATAAGGGAAAAGGTGATATCCAAGGAAGTTTCAGTACATCATATTGGTACCAAGGACCAAGTTGCGGACATGTTTACAAAGGCTTTGGATGGGATGAAGATTTCAAAATTCAAGCAATGCATCAACATGAAAGAGCTTGGATGAGGATGAAGAATTGAAGCTTGAGGGGGAGTGTTAAAAGTCAAGCTTCAAGCTAAAAATTCGTGGGGAATCTTTTATGGACATGTGGAGCAATCAAAGGAAGCCAAAAGCCACGAGATTCCATCAAGAAAAGTCACTCAACCACTCCCCAAGTCATCTCAACTAATTCCTCCAAGTTAGGAGGCTGATTTGGAAAGGTAGTTCCTAGATTTTAGGGGCACACCTCTCACTATAAAAGGAGCATGTATCCCGACTTCTTTTGGGCCATCTTCTTGGAGTTTTAGCTCATGTAAAGTGAGCACTAAGTGCTGGAGTTGTGATAAGCAAGCCCCTTGCTTAAGCAACCCCCTTGCTTGCTTGTTTGTTTTCTTTTAGTAGGCATATCTATGTGTGTGCGCAGGCAGTGTTGCAAGTCTCTACCCCTGAGTTGTTAGCATTGGTTCTCCCTCATATGGTATCCATTTGATGTAATTCTTGTCTCATTGGATAGCTATAGGAGTCTATTTTATGCTTACCAATTCTCTGGAGCATTCTCTGAGTAAGCTGGGAGCAACGTTCATTTTAGTGAAGTTGTGTGATTGATATCTCTCTCTTTGTGTAGGCTCTGTTGGAAATATTTTGCTCTCTGTTGTAAGGGCTGGTTCTCCTTCTCTATGTATCCATTTGCTATGATTTTGGTGTCATTGGGTAGCTATTAGGGTGCTCTATAGTTGACGCAAGTTTGAGATTCATTCTCTGTATAATCTCTGAGAAAAGTTTGCTGGAGTGAAGTGAGGTCTCTACTTGACTAGCAGTTGTGAGCATTCAACTAGCTCATGTTGTAGACATTGTTTCTCTTTGTGTAAGCATCCATTTCAAGTGAAATTTGTTTTGTTGGAAAGCCCTTGGTGTCTACTACAGGTCGACAAAAGCTCACGGGAGTTCTCAGCATAAGGTCTGAGTAAGAGCATTTTTGGTGTGCAGAGGTCAAAGAAGGATACCTGTGGAGGTCATTCGCGCTTCATCGTTGCTTAGGGTTGAGATACTTCCCCCATCAACATACACATACACATACACATACACATACACATACACATACACATACACATAGAAATACACATACACATACACATACACATACACATACACATACACATACACATACACATACACATACACATACACATACACATACACATACACATACACATACACATACACATACACATACACATACACATACACATACACATACACATACACATACACATACACATACACATACACATACACATACACATACACATACACATACACATACACATACACATACACATACACATACACATACACATACACATACACATACACATACACATACAGATACACATACACATACACATACACATACACATACACATACACATACACATACACATACACATACACATCCACATACACATACACATACACATACACATACAGATACACATACACATACACATACACATGCACATGCACATGCACATACACATACACATACGCATACACATACACATACACATACACATACACATCCACATACACATACACATACACATACACATACACATACACATACACATACACATACACATACACATGCACATACACATACACATGCACATGCACATACACATCCACATCCACATCCACATCCACATACACATACACATACACATACACATACACATACACATACACATACACATACACATACACATACACATACACATACACATACACATACACATCCACATCCACATCCACATCCACATACACATACACATACACATACACATACACATACACATACACATACACATACACATACACATACACATACACATACACATACACATACACATACACATACACATACACATACACATACACATACACATACACATACACATACACATACACATACACATACACATACACATACACATACACATACACATACACATACACATACACATACACATACACATACACATACACATACACATACACATACACATACACATACACATACACATACACATACACATACACATACACATACACATACACATACACATACACATACACATACACATACACATACACATACACATACACATACACATACACATACACATACACATACACATACACATACACATACACATACACATACACATACACATACACATACACATACACATACACATACACATACACATACACATACACATACACATACACATACACATACACATACACATACACATACACATACACATACACATACACATACACAGACACAGACACAGACACAGACACAGACACAGACACATACACAGACACATACACATACACATACACATACACATACACATACACATACACATACACATACACATACACATACACATACACATACACATACACATACACATACACATACACATACACGTACACATACACGTACACATACACGTACACATACACGTACACATACACGTACACATACACGTACACATACACGTACACATACACATACACATACACATACACATACACATACACATACACATACACGTACACATACACGTACACATACACGTACACATACACGTACACATACACGTACACATACACGTACACATACACGTACACATACACGTACACATACACGTACACATACACGTACACATACACGTACACATACACATACACATACACATACACATACACATACACATACACATACACATACACATACACATACACATACACATACACATACACATACACATACACATACACATACACATACACATACACATACACATACACATACACATACACATACACATACACATACACATACACATACACATACACATACACATACACATACACATACACATACACATACACATACACATACACATACACATACACATACACATACACATACACATACACATACACATACACATACACATACACATACACATACACATACACATACACATACACATACACATACACATACACATACACATACCTTATCAAAGTGCAAGATGTGTAGGCAATATGTGACAAAGCGGGCATCAGTAGAAATGAGTATACTGCAATGTACACCGTTCTTAGGCAAGCCTTACGAGCACAAGGTATTTCTCAAAGTATATTACCATGCCCATATAAAGTGTCTATCAAAAAAAAACTTCAAATGAGGATTTGACTCGTACTATTGGACAATATTTATTCATTGAAGACACTATGCCTGCCTCTGTTTATCATCCAAATATTCCCAAGAAGCAATCAAAGATCCTATCTACACAAGGATTTACTTACACTAAATTCAACAATATATTTGTGGATCTTCAGAAGCTTCAACAAGCAATGGTTCACTTTTATAGTTCAACAATCAAAGATACCCCTACTACATTTTATTTGGTGTTGAAGTTTTATTGCATTCAAATGTCATATAAGATAATGTTTTCTCTTTTGTGCAGACTGTAATGTTAAGTTAAAGTTCATACTAAAGCTTGATGAGTGTCAAATCATAAAGGGTCGACGACTAGAAAGGTTAAGTGTGACGCTAATGAATGAAGTTATGGACCATGCAATGAGTGATGAAACTTTAGGATCCACTTCCCATTTGACTTACAATGTGCAATCAGAGAGAGATATCTGGTGGCTAGGTGCTATAAAAGTTCCCAAAGAAACGAACAATGTTATTTCGTGGATTTTTAGTAGACCTTAAGAGTATAAAATGCATGTTAGTTTGTAAACAAGGAGCATCTTCTCTCTATCCTTGCCCATATTGTACACAAGGTTACAAAGGATCTATGAGATAGTCTAAACCTGCAAGGGCATTTATGAGAGTTGATGACTCTGAAGAAATTGATGAAACAGACTCATCGAATTGCAAGGAATGGGAGATATCACTTTTGAGGTTTCCAATGTTACAAGAATCGACTCGTGATAAAATAAACAATGATTGGAACCCCATTATTCCATTTCCATTAGTCAATGTTCACTTTTGTACTTTGCATGCATTCATGAGGATCTTTGATAGGCTTTTGAAGCTCCATGTTGAATATGCATTTGCAATGAAACCATTAGAGAGGTCTACAACAGCAATCCAAAAAATAGAAGATCTTTTGAATTCTATTGGTTGTCATGGTGGCCATGGGCCATGTATCTTTAGTTGTTAAGACGTATGGTGAGTCTCAAGAGATTTTACAACAAATTTCAATGACTGGGAAGAAGGCAAGACATTTCTTTAAAAGAGATGTGAATAGTCAAGATGATGGGAAATGGGAGCTTTGGAAGGACCTCTGTTCAATTACGACAGACAATGATAGTCAAGTTGATCTTATTAACAAGCGAAAGAAGGTTTGGTCATCGTTAGATCAATTGTTACATTTGATGTGTTTGGTTTCCACTAATGCTTCACAACGAGAATTATTCCAAGTGACTTTGAAGGAGTTTACACAATCATTCATCTTATCTTGGGGGGAAAGCAACATTACACATTACATTGTAAGTTTTGATGACATTTTTTATTTGGTCTTAAACACCATGTGTATATCTTATTGACCAGATCATAGCATATTCTTTTTGCACATGGAGCATATTTTATGAATCAATATGGGTCACTTGACATTTTTAGTACACACGAAATGGAGAAGTCACATTACAGGGCTAGAGGTGTTTACTTTAAAAAACACTCATCATGGGGATGGTCTACTCCAATCAAACTATTTAGAAGAAATGTTCAGCTGGTTTTTTCGTGCCACATTCGCTAGAAAATATGTAATGGAATGAGCATGTGAGTCACGAATAGCAAAGGTTACACGAAAGCTACAACATGATATTGCAAGAGAGAAGTGGATTTCATCATTAGGACCGCTACATCATGCACAATGGCGTGCACAAAGAGTCCGTGAGGGTTCTGCTCGGAAATGGTTTCCAAACTCTTAAAATGCATTATTTTTTTCAAGGTTTTTATAACTCCTTTCACTTCAAATAAACTTTCAATGTTTTTGCGAATATACTTTTAATTTTTTAAAACTAATTTTTATCCAGTTAAAGGTGAACAGGCCAATTCTTAAGTGAAAGGCTATAAATAAAGGTGTCCTTCCTCATTTTACCACTTTACAACCTAAGATAATGGCATGCACAAAGCAGATTGCTAGAAAGGATCATGTTGTCTACCCTAGCCATGTGCAAGGAACTCAGCGCCCAACATGGATGACACCCCACAAGAAGCGTCGAACCACAAGCCACTCTTCTAGAAGAAACTTGGGTGTAGGGACACACTCTAGTAGCATTCCATCGCGGGGGGATGAAGCTTCACAAGAGAGAGATGTAACAAAAGAAATAAATTATTCCCCTCCCACATTTGATGATGAGCCCGCAGTGAAGACACCACTCAAGGCAAGGCCCAAACAACGAGGACAGATGCAAGTTGTGATGGAGACTACATCAAATTTAGAGAGTTCCCCGGATGAAGAAAGTGTTAACGAGTCACCATGGAACCATGATCATATCCCTGTGAACCATCGAGTAACACAAGGAGGCAAGACACTCTCCGCAGGACAAGGACAAAGACCAACCGATGAAGAAAGAGAGCAAAGTTGGGCAGAGCAAGTAAATGATGAGGTAGGACCATCTAGGCGTGCTCCAAGAAGAAAGAAAAACAACTGCATCGTAGACCACAACGACCACAATCCAACATCCCCCCAAATGCAAGAGCACCACAAAGGCGCAGAAAGCAAACCAGAGCCTTTGCTGAGATTCGACACTATGAGAAGTTTGTGGAGCTTCTTATTCCACGAAGGTCATTTGCAAGAGTTGTGAAGGAAGAGATCCAAAGCTATTGTGTTGGACTTTGTATCCAAGGGATAGCCATTGAAGCCCTCCAAGAAGCTGTAGAGGTGTATCTTATCTCAATGTTGGAGGACTCTAACCTGTGTGCCATCCATGCAAAGAGAGTGACAATACAACCTAAAGATCTACAGCTAGCTAGAAGAATTAGAGGGAATAACCCTTAACAAATATTTGTACTCCCTTGTTTGGAGAACTTTTTGTATATCCCAAATGATGAATATTTTGTAAATCCCAAATGATGAATATATTTGCTCTCCCAAGTGTTTATCTCTTAGTGTACATGTTTTGAAGTCTATTTCTCTTATGTATCTAGGTTTCTTTTTCCAGTGCCTCTTTGAAGTGTTTTGCATAGTTTAATCACTCATTTTACTATATTTCTTGTAAGTGGTGATGCTATAAAATGCATGCAATGGCCTAAGAATGCAAAAAAAAGGCCTGCCACAGAAACGGGGGGATGTGCACTGCAAAGGTTTTGGAGGGCACATCCCCGCGTTTCTGTGACATGCCTTTTTTTTGCATTTCTAAGCCATGAAACCACATGCCATGCACATTGGAGCATATGATTGGCCTTAGATAGGGTGCAATGCATAGAAGAAGGACATAAAATTTTCAATATAGGGAACCTAATGCAATTGAGGGACGTAGAATTCCAATATAGGGAACCTAGTGCATGGGATGGCCTAGGAATGCAAAAAAAAGGCCTGACACAAAAACATAGGGATGGGCCCTGCAAAACTTTTGTAGGGCCCATCCCCTCGTTTTTGTGGTAGGCCGTTTTTTTTGCATTCCTAGGCCTTTGCATGCATTTTGGGAAACAAAAATAACAAGAATGATTGGAAAAAGACTGATTAAAGTGTGCAAAAGTTAAGAGATTGTAAAAAACATAAAGACAATGCACATGGAAATTGGAAAAACAATAATTGGTATTATAAAGTTTTTACAATTGGCTCTTGGCCTTGAGCCTCTCCACTACATTCTTTCTTCTATGAAAAGACAGTGGCAATTGGTAAGTCAAAACTGATTGGGATATTAACTAAGGGTCTTTCAATCCAAGACCTAATCCTATTCCTACTTGACCTAATATTTTTCCTCTAAACTTAACTCCTAGGGTAGTAAAGGCAAAGGACTTCCTAACCAGAAATATATAATTGGTCCCTTGCATTATTGTAGATAGGCACAAAACTTTGCTCAAGGCCTTCAGACACCAAGTCATGAAGTGCCCTTGAGGGGAAAAGTCCTTGTGGATTATGAAAAAATCTTCCTTTGGCAATTTTCCAATGTAATGTGCCAAGGAAGAGCCATGGCCACGGGCAACACGGTCACCACCACTCCTTGCTGCAAATTTGTCCACTTCAATTGCTTCTTGCACATAGACAATCATAAAATTAAATAGATACATCTTGTATGAATATGAGACAACCATAAATATCATTAGATACTTACATCTTGAAGCTTATCTTCATCCTCTCCTCTTCCCATTGCATCTAGTGGAATCGATGAGTGAGCCATGCCACTTTGCTCCACAACATGGGATGTTGGAATCTTCTTCTCCAAAATTCTTTCCCTTGTTGCAGCCAGATCTTCTTTGGTGGCATTTTGGTTGGCATGGCTCAAAATCTCTTCACACACAAATGCAATGGTGTTTGCAACTGAATCACCAAGTGGAATTATTGTCTTTTCGATAATTTCAAAAGTGTTGTCCATGGGAACATCCGAAGTTGAGCAAAAAATACTAAGACATTTGTCGAGGCGTAGACCGAATGCCTTCTCAATATCATACAGGAACAAAAATTCCTCTCCGTCAACAAGTACAAATGAAAAAAATTCCATCTCTACCTCTGATAGAGTGGGTTCCATGGGCTCTAAGTTGGAGGGTGGACTATTCTGTGTACAGGCTTCCTTTAATTTGTCCACTACTCCTTGTGGAAATTCTCTGCAAATTTTTTGACTCTCTTCTAATAAGTTGAGAGCTTCTATCTGGGGTTCCTTCTTGTCATCTACAAAACCCCCAGTAACAAGATGGGGTAGGTCCATGGGTGTAGGTTCGGGCTCCTCATTGACAAAAAAGATGGTTGTTGCAACATAGGAAATATATTTTCTTCCCATTTTCCTTTTCTTATTTAATTGTTTAATTAAGGGCACTTTATCATCTAACAGGTGCCCTGCATCCTCAACAACAGCCATGAAACGCTTTAAGCACTTCGCAAACGCCTCATCTTCTTTATGAATGTAGAAAAGTAGGTCACAGGGGACCCATTTACACTCATATGCTAGAATATCTATAGCATATCTTAATATATAGAATTCCATGATATATGTGATCTCATCGATCACATCAGAGCTCATGGCTATTGTCCCTTCAAGATTAGGGACTCTACAGACTAGGTCATACAAATCTGTACGACCCCTGTAGTCTGTAGTATCCAAAAACTCCATGAATAGATCTCGAGGAGCTTTCATGGGAGTGGAAGTGCTAGCAGCCATTGCTTGCGCGCGAGAATTCTATCGGCTTGTCTGTGCTTTGTAGCTCTTTGAGAGTGCAAATGTGAGAAATGAGCACATAGAAGCCATTTTTATAGCAATTTCAAGTTTTTAAATTGACTGGGCCCACTTTTAAAAGTACAGAATAAAGTAGTGCAATTTCAAAAAATGTGTTTTTGATGACAAAATAATGCACAAAACACCGAAGGATATGATTTTTTTTGCTTCAAAGCAAATGTCTAAACATAACACAACAAAAAACATGAGCAACCACATTTCAAAGTAGTGAACATAGACTTTTTGACATTCCAAAAGTTTTGAAATTACCATTGCAGAGAAGAAGGCATATACAATATCTAATATTAATTGATTGTCCTACTTTTTACAAGGTTCTTGAAAGTGCAAAAACCATGAGATACAATGACTAGGGCCCAAGAAGTGACATTATCAGGTTGCAAAAGAACTATGACAATGAGAGTTCTGTTCCATTTTTGCTCCAATCTATAGGGACTTTCATTTTGTATTCCAATCTTCTGCCCACCTGTAATCAATTTGCAAGAAATTGAAGTTATTAAAGTAAGGAGGCAATAATGAAAAGATTACTTTAACAAAAGCACAAAACATTTCTCACTTGATGTCCTTGTATTTTGAATTTGGATTGAGTTAGTCCTTCAAACCCCATAATCACCAAGTGTTCTCTCAGATTAGCCAAGGTCCAATGATTATTCACTAAAATAGTTTCTGTTTCATTGTTGGGCAATCTAAGATTTATTTTCAAATGAATGTAAAGATCCCTCTGAACTTTGAAATGGTATCCATTTGCCAAGTTTGCACATCCAACGATCATAGTAGAATCTAATTTATAATGAAGTACATTGCTTCAAATATCAAAATCCTATACCTGTTCCACCTATTTTACAAATATATTTATCACCTTTTGCAATTCCTTCCATCAAACCCCAATTTTCACCAAGAAGACTTTCGACTTGCTCATATGTGATATCCTTACACATGAATATGGTGGAAGTCCCTTGGAATGAGAATCCTTGGAATAAATATACAAAACAATGAATGGGAAAAGACCAGTGCAAACCTATTGACCTAGACACTTTTGTGAATTTCAAAGAGTTATGTATATCCATTACCATCTTGTGCTTCAAAGATTATACGGGCCATATATCAGGTTTTGGCCACTCCAAGGTAAGAAGAGAATGTACTTCAGTTCTCTCTAAGCTTCCAAAATCATTCATTGTAGAGGGTGCAACATATCTATGTATGTAAAAGAAAACTCTATCATGGTAAAGTTGAGCAGGAGATATTTCTAGAAAGACTAGTGCACCAACATCTACATGCAATGCCTGGAAAGTACCTCTAAGACTATGAAGTGGTTGCTCTTCCACCAAAGTAGAAGGAAATATATCTGAAACAAGAAAAAACATATCTAAATAGTTCAGAAATATATTCAACACAAGAGACATACAATATTATAGAGTAATACTTACAATTCACAGGATATCTCATTCTACTAGAGTTTTCAAGTTTCATAGTTGCCATTGTAAAAACATGTTGTACAATAGCAACCATCCCGTTGTCTCTGTGCTTCTTGAAGCCAAGTAACTTTCCCTTCCAATGAAGATCTAAGTTTCCACTATCTCTAACTCAATGAGGCCCAACTCTAGAGGGTTGCATGTACACCCATGCACCTTTGGAGTACTAATGTGATAGCTGTTGTCCATCTGTGGCTTTGATATTGTGACATCGTAATGTGAGGATGTCATCTTTCGGTCGCCTAGAAGCTTTAGATGTTGCCATTGAAGCTAAAGGTCTTCAAGTTACAACAGTAATTCGAGATAGGAGATGCAGGTAGGGTGGAGTGTAGAAACAGGAGCTTCAATGGTGTGCTACAGAGTGACAGTAGTGGGAAAAGATGACTTTTTGAGACCTGGGTATGAAAATGTGAGGTTTAGGAGGGAAATAACTCTTTTTTGGGTATCTTTGAAAAAACCCATTTTTTTAGCTCAAAACATGCACGGATTTTAGATTTGAGGTAAAAAAGAGTACTTTTGACCCTAAAAAATAATGGGGGTCCATTCTCAAGTGTTATGATGAGATTTTTAACTTTTTAGAAATTTTGAATTTTTGGGCCCAACTAAGTTACGAGATTCCTTCTCTCTCTAGAGGCATCTCATTAAATAAGGGAGAAATATGTCCCCTCTCCCCCCTTTAGCCTAGTATTTTATAGGGCATAGACTGTGGCCACCACCCTCTTCTGATTGGTCCATTACTAATCACTCCTTAATCTAAAAGGCCCATTCAGGGTTCATTTTTTCCCCTAATGAGTTGATCATTTGATGTCATTTAAAGTGGTATAGATCCAACATATTGTCTACCTCATAGCTAGAAAGTTTCATTGTCATTGCTTTTCTCAATCTTGAGATATCTTCACAACTCTGCTCACTGATTTGCATAGTGTTGAAGCCCGAAATTGTCGGGATGGTCCTTTGATTTGCTAAAAATAATTCTCACAGTACACGATCCTTTCAAGTGAAATAACTTGTGATTGGTAGCTATCTTATTCAATTAGATACCCCAGAAAGGAATTTGATCAATTGCTAGTAGGTTGAGAACACTGTTCATTTTACTAGACATGTGTAGAGACCAAAGTAACAAGTCTTGGCTCATAGTTAAATTTTCTACTCATCTGTTTTGATCCATTGATTAAAGGATCATGCTCCAAAGAACTTAGGTGATTATTTGCGATTGTTGGGAAGTGCAAAGGGTATACTCTACAGGATTTTGGACCACCACTTCATCTGTGGAATCTATCCACCATCTCCTCCAACAGTGGTGTCAGAGCAACATCAAGCAAAATGGGAGATGGATTTCCATCATTGATTTACAAACTAGACAAGAGAAACTATCCAACATGGTCCCTAAGGATGCAAGCTTATCTCCAAGGAAGAAGATTATATGGATACATCTTTGGACATGAGGAAATGCCTATATTTAGAAGCAAACATCAACCTACAAGAGAAGAGCAAGAAAGGCTAACCACATGGTGTGCAAAGGATGATCTAGCCAAGTCTTATATACTTAACTCAATATCTGATATCTTATTACCTCACATTAGGAATTGCAAGACCTCCCAAGAGACTTTAAAAGTACTTTCTTCATACTTCTCATCAAGTAAAAGGGCTAGGAAGAACCAACTTTGGATGGAGTTCACAACATTGAAGAAGCAACCAAAGCAAAGTGTGGCTAACTATGTAACCAAGATGAAGGATATAGCTGACCAACTTGGGAGCATTGGAGAAGAAATAGAAGAGGAGCAGATAGTAAGGAAAATCATAAATGGCATCAAAGCTAATGATAAGTGGGAGTCCTTCACCATAGCAATGGATCTATATACTACTACATGGAATATGGGCGCATAGCGATGGTTAACGCGACACAATTTTGTTGCTATAAAAGCACATAAAGCATCGCAACAAGCATTGCACATGGGACGTCGGTTAAACAATGAAAAATTTGACATTTTTATCGATGTGTGGTATGACCGGATATGCAATGCTCACATTGAGCATCGCTGAAGCGATGATTAAAAAGATCATCGCATAAGTGATGCTAATTTGCATTGCATAAGTGACGTTATTAATCATCACTTATGCAACGCTAATTGCACGAGCATTTATGATGCCTTCGCATCACTTACACGATGGTTTTTGACGAAGAAAATTAAAACATTGGAGACTCTTCGATCGGCATCTACACACATCTGATGGAAGAGCTCTCCAATGTTCGCAATTGCGCTGCGCTTATGAGTTGAAACAATCACTTGCAGAATTGTTGTTTTGTCTAATCTCTATCTGATTGTCTCTCTCTATCTTTGTTTCTCTCTTTCTACCTCTTTCTCTCTTTGAATTATCTCACTCTCTCACTCTCTCTCTCTCTCTCTTTATTGTAGGCTATTCAAGAAGCTAACCAAGCAAAACATATGGCTAACTATTGTAAGTACAATTTACATTCTTTATATATCATTTGAATTGTGTTATTTTCATTATTTAGCATACTCACACTTATTGATATGCACATATACACTTATACATGATGAAGATGCACATTCACACATATACACATATACACATATACACATATACACATATACACATATACACATATACACATATACGCATATACACATATACACATGCACATACACACACATATACATGCATATGCACAAACATTTCTACAACCACATAAAAAGACTTGCATGCATGCATTATTTGCATATATACATACACATACACACATTAACATATATTTAAATACATGTATATGCACATCCACATGCATGCACATGAATGAAAATGGAAATGCATCCACATGCACATGCATGTTTCATACATATACACATGCATATACATACACTTGTATATGTTTATACACATACACATACACATACATATGCACATATGTATATATACACACACATACACATATATACACATATATATGGACATATGTACACACACATATGCACATAAACACACATGCACATACATACATATACCCATATACATGCATATACACACATATACACATACACTTACACATATACATGCACATACATATACACACACATACACATGCACATGCACATACACATATATACACATATACACTTACACATGCACATGCACATACATACATATATACACATATACACATGCATATGCACATGCACATACACATACATACACATATACACTTACACATGCACATGCACATACATGCATATACACATATACATATGTACATACATTCATACACACACACATATTACACACAATACATGCACATACGTACACACACATATTACACATATATGCATGCACATACATACATATACACACATACACATGCACATGCACATGCACATACACATACATATGCATATACACTTACACATGCACATGCAAATACATGCATATACACAAATATATATGCACATACATACATGAACATATATACATAGATACATACATATACATGCATATAGACACACTTACACATATAGATATATACCTACATGTGCATATATACATTTTATATACACACAAGGACACATAAATATGAATGAATAAAATAATTAAAGTAATAAAACACATGCTTAATATGAACAATAATAAAAATCAATAGAACAAGACTTTTCATTACTTAGTACCATAAACACAATTCAGAACATAACTGAAATGAACAATATATAGATTATATATATATATATATATATCAATGTAAATACATATCCAATGTCATAATAAAAAATCCTAATCATCATCATCATCGTCATCATCATCATCATCATCGTCACCATCATCATCATCATCATGATCATCCTCATCCTCATCATCACGATCATCCGCATGATCTGATGTATCTATGTGATCACCTTGTGACGATTGAGATCATCCCTCTTGTGTCTATCTCTCCTCCTCATCCATATGTGCCTCTCCATAATACTCCTATATTACATATAACAAACATAAATAAGTAACACAATTAAAACATCCATAAAAATAAAATAATTATTTGAAATTTAATAATACTCACAAATGCATCCAGATGATCTCGCATATACTCGCTCAAATGCTGATATCCGAAATGTGTAGCATACTCGATCTCATGTTTCCTAGGATATTGACCATGATCCTTTCGCTACATTGAAACAAATAAAAAAGATTAGTTTCTTGCATTTTAACTAAAATAAAAAATATACTTAAAATAACACATAGTTATTTTAATCTCAAACAGAAAAAAAGAGTCAGAATACATACACATATATACACACACATACACATACACATACCCATATACACATATACATGCAAACCTATACACATGCATATATGCATACATGTACACATATACATACATATAACATAAACACACATATACATATCCACATATATACATACACACATACACATGGATGCAGATACACTCCTTCATACAAAATGCATGCATTTATCCCACAATAATGTGTATATGTGAATATGTGTGTATGTGTAAATGTGTATATGTGTGTATGTGTAAATATGTATATGGGAATGTTTATGCATGTAAATAATCAGATTATTAATATCAAAGGCCATTATTTATAGATTCTGATCAATCAGATGGAACTCCACCAACGTCTCCTAATCAGTACAAACATATGATAGAAGAAGATATGGAGGATGGAATAGTGGACCACTTCCTTTAGATGGGGAGGTTTTTAACTTTTGGGGTAATCAGTTTATGATTGCTCCATCCACTATTACTAATGCTAATCCTGGTCTCTTTATTGTAGAGGATTTGTATGTGCCTCTGGACTCTGAAGTCACTCTTATGCCATTTTGTGCTCCCATATATGGATGGGGAGATCGGCATCGACTTGCACATTATGTTCAAAGCATGAGAACTTATGGAATATGCTTGAATGCAACATCCCTTACTAGTAGAAGAATTTCACATGCAGAAAATGAAAGATTATATATTAATGGAAGACCTTACATGCATGGAAATATAGCACGTTTAATAAATAGTAGTCGAGGGTTACAAAATAGTTCAAGGACTAATTTCACATTTGAGGAGCCTGAAAATAGTCATGAATCACCATACATGAGTAGAGATGTATCAAGATAAATAACTTTCAATGTTATTACTACATTACATGCTGGTGATGAAATATTAATGAATTATGGATGGCATAGACCTCCAAGAGCACCTTTTAGCTAGAGAGAGAATGGAAATTTTCTATCCATATTTAATTACTTATATATTTAATTTTATGTTTAAAGTTTACTTTTTATTCATTTATGGAATATTAATGTTTTTTATTCATGTGTGTAGATTCCCACATATGATGTTGATGATATTCCTCCACACCATTCACAATTGCCAATAAGACCTCATATATCAGAAGCTTCTACGAGGAGGCTATGCAAAAGTGATCCTATGGAATATGCAAGGTTGAGAGACCTATACTCAAAAGAAGATAAATTAAGTACAAGATTTGTGCAACAATGATGAAGATGATGGCATAGTAGATTTTATTAAGGATTGGTATCAAAATGATAGCGAGAGCATTGATACTTCTAAAAATGAGAAATATCTTCATGAGGAATGTCTAAAGCATGTATATGAAGGAAGTCAATTGACACAACTAAGTGCGAGCTTACTTATTCTCAATCTTCAAAATCATTTTGGATGGAGTAATGTATCTGTTTCGACACTATTAAGGTATGATTTTTAATTTTCTATCTATTTATATATATACATGCATAAATATATACCTATAAATACATGCATACATAGACATACACATATATATACATGAATGTATACACACATATAAACTAACACACACATATATGCACACAGACATGTTATGAGAGTAAAGTCATCATACATGTATCAAATGAAGATATTTTATCCATCTAGCCTTTGGAATTGTCTGCCCAACCTTTAGAATCTTCCTGACACATCAACTTCTCATATTCTAGTTGACCTAATACTTGCGCTGCTAACTCTTTTATGAATTTTGCATACAAATATTAAGTATGAGTTAGCTATGGCGGTATTAAGCCATTTGAAAAATAGGAGAAGTAAATTTATCTCGAAGATTTTGAAGGATGGAAGAATAACTTTAAAGGATGGGTGCACACAAATTGTCCATTCAGTGCAGGTTTTTGTTTTTACCTTAGCTAAGGTAAGAACAAGAACTTGCATTGAATGAACACTTTCTATCTGCCCATACTTTAAAACTATTCATCCATCTTCCAAAATCTTCAAGAGAAATTTGCTTGTCTTATTTTCCAAACGACCTAATACCTCCATAGTTAATTGATACTTAATCCTTGTAAACAAATATGTAAGCATTAGTTAGCAAAGGAGGTAAAAGATTGACTATAAAATGGGAGAAAACCAAACGATTAAGTGGTCTAGATATCCATATGAAAGTCTGCAAACCACAATAAACAAAAAAAATTAAAAACAAAATCAAATATACATAGCTACACATGCATACATACATATACATACATACATACATACACATTCATACATACATACACATACATACATACATACATACATACATACATACATACATACATACATACATACACATATATACACACATACACATACATATATGCATACACATATGCATATGTATATATACATACATATACACATATAAAACATATATACACACATACATACATATAGACATACGCATACGTATATGCATGCACATGCATATACACATCCACATACACACACATAAGCATACACAGATATAAAATTATATGCATATATATACCATAGTTGGTACTCGTACCAGTACGAGTAGATTCGTACGTACCTCTCGTACCGTACGTACTCATACGTGTTCGTACCAATAGGTACCAAAATTTTTATTTTCCATTTTGAACATTTTGACTTGAATTTATTAAGAAAATACATTGGTTTTGCAGCTATGCTAGTTAGAGAATAATTATCTTCATGCATAGATACAATATTATGCATATTCATGGCAAAAAGTACCCTTCATATGTGTACACTCCCACGTACATGAAAATATGGAAAAAAAAAATCGTACTAATATCGTACGGATTCGTACCTCATGATTAGTACGTACCTTGCATCGTACTATTACGTACCATACCTATCGTACGGATCGTACCTGACCAACTATGATATATACATATATATATGTATATTTATTTATATATTTTTATTAATATGTATTTTTTTTAATGAAGTTACACGTTATTATCTAAACTTTTTTTACCAAGTCAGAATATTCTTCCTCCCTCACATGATGAAATGAAGAAGATAATCAATAATCTTGGTATAGATTATCAATGTACACATGCATGTCCTAACGATTGTATTTTATATAGAGGTGAATATGTAGACTCTTTGACATGTCCAAAACGTCAATTTCCTCGATATAAGGACGAAGAAGGTAAAATCCCAAAAAAGATATTGAGACATTTTTCATTGGCTCCACGGATTATACGTATGTTTCAAAGCCCCGATTATAAAAGCTTTTGACATGGGGACATGATCATAAAAGTACTGATGGAATAATTAGAATTCCTCATGATAGTGTTGCTTTTCAGCATATTGATTCTACATGGCCTGATTTTGCACAAAATCTATAGAATCTTTAGATGGGGTTAATCCATTCTCCATGAAATCCAGTAAATGGTCAACATGGCCAATGGTAGTCATAAACTACAATCTTCCACCATATCTTAGCATTAAAAAGGAACATTTAATACTTTCACTTTTAATCCTAGGAAAAAGACACTACAACATATGAGGGGCATACCGATGCTGCATATACCGACGGTCACAGTCGGCGTCGGTATGGGCCTCAGAAAATGTCACTTAGAGATACCGACAGTCAAGTGATCGTCGGTATGACCGTTTTAAACGGATCGTCGGTGTGGCCCGCAGCCGTCGGTATAGGCATCGGTATGGGCATCGGTATAAGCATCGGTAATTTATTGGAATTATCAACGCCCATTACGACACCCATACCGACGCCTATACCGGCGGCGAGTTTTAAACATACCGCGAACCCGAGAGCAAAACTTCACATTTTTGCACGTGTTTGAGTACTGTTGGTCTTCTGTTGAACTTGCGTGTGCAAACCGAATTGCGACCTGCATTGTCTTGTGCACACACACACACACAGATCTCTCTCTCTAGACACACACACACTCTCTCTCAGCTTAGATCTCACATCTTGGTAAGTGCTGCGCGTACTGTTAGCATTTGTGTTTCTCTATGCTTTAGGTTTTATAATTTCTCTTTTCTTTGATTTTGCAGAAGTTCTTTGGTGTCGATTGTTTGGAATTGGACGATAGAGGACATACATTATGCTTTGACGACAACGATCCAAAATAGGGGCATACTTGTAAGTGATTGTTTTATTCTCTATTGATAGAGAGAGAAGGAGAGAGAGAAAGAGAGAGAGAGAGAGAGAGAGAGAGAGAGAGAGAGAGGGAGAGAGGGAGAGAGAGAGAGAGAGAGAGAGAGAGATAAAGAATAATGAAAGAAAGGAAGATAGAGATAGGAAAATAGAGCATACATACACACACACATACACACACATTTACACATTTACACATGCATACATACACACATACATGTACACACATGCATACATACACAAATACATGTACACACATGCATACATACACACATACATGTACACACATGCATGCTTACATACACACACCTATACACACATGCATGCTTACATACACACACACATATACACACATGCATGCATACACACACATATAAATTTACACACATGCATACATACACACACATGCATACACACATACATACACACACATATATACACATATGCATACATACACATACACACATACATACACACACACACATATACACACGTGCATGCATACATACACACACATGCATGCATACACACATACACATATACACACAGGCATACATACACAAACATGCATACACACATACATACACACACATATATACACATATGCATACATACACATACACACACACACATATACACACATACATATATACACACATATACATTCACACACACACATATACACACATGCATGCATACACACATATACACATATACACATATACACATATACACATATACACACATGGATACATACACACACATGCATACGCACATACATACACACACATATATACACACATGCATGCATACAATATATACACACATACACATACACACACATGCATGCATACATACACACACATACACATACACACACATGTATGCACATGCATACATACACACACATATGTACACATGCATACATATAACACACATATATACACACATGCATACATACACACATATACACACATGCATGTATACATACACACACATACACATACACACACATGTATACACATGCATACACATACAAACACATACACACACATACACACACATGCATGCATACATACACACACGTACACACACATGCACACACATGCATGCCTACATACACACACATACACATACACACACATGTATACACATGCATACATACAAATGCACACATGTACACATGCATACATACACACACATATATACACACATGCATACATACACCCATATAATCCTATTTTTATTTTGAAGTTTTTTTTTACATCAAAAATATAAAAATAGGATTAGGGTTTTTACGCTATTTACACATACATACACATACACATATAATATATATATATACATGTATACAAAAATATACATATTTTAGGTCTAAATATTTAAGATTAGGGTTTTAGGGTTTGGGCATACATATCACTCAATTATATTTATATTAAGAAAAAATATAGAGAAAAATAAGAAAAAAACTGAATATATAAATAAATATATATATAAAATATGATTAGGGTTTTAGGATTAGGGGTTTAGATTTTTATAGGTGTTTAAGTATTTAGGTTTTAGTATTTCAGATTTAAGTCTAAGTCTTTCTGATTAGGGTTTTAGGGTTTTAATACGTAGATAACATATATACACAAACACACATATACATATAATACAGACATACATGTAGATACACATGCATACAAAAATATACATATTTTAGATTTAAATCTTTAAGATTAGGGTTTTAGGGTTTTAACACCTACATAACATATATGCACACATACACATGCACATATAATACATATATACATGTATATACACATGTATACAGAAATATACATATTTTAGGTCTAAATCTTTAAGATTAGGGTTTTAGGGTTTATACATACATATAACTCAATTATATTTATATTAAAAAAAAATAGAGAAAAATAAGAAAAAAAATCTGAATATATAAATAAATATATATATATAATATGATTAGGGTTTTAGGATTAGGGGTTTAGATTTTTATTGGTGGTTAAGTATTTAGGTTTTAGTATTTCAGATTTAAGTCTAAATCTTTAAGATCAGGGTTTTAGGGTTTTAACACCTACATAACATATATACAGACATACACATACACATATAATACATATATACATATAGATACACATGCATACAAAAATATACATATTTTAGATCTAGAATTTTAAGATTAGGGTTTTAATTAAATATATATAATTAAATATATAAAATTAAATATATAAAAATAGGATTCCGTAAGGAAAAAATCTGAATATATAAATAAATATATATATAAAATAAGATAATTATATACATAAATAAATATAAAAAGAACTAGTGTTTTACATAATTTAATTAAATATATAAAATTAGGATTACATAAGGAAAAAATCTGAATATATAAATAAATATATATATAAAATAAGATAATTTTATACATAAATAAATATAAAAAGAACTAGTGTTTTAAATAATTTAATTAAATATATATAATTAAATATATAAAAATAGGATTACATAAGGAAAAAATCTGAATATATAAATAAATATATATATATAAAATAAGATAATTATATACATAAATAAATATAAAAAGAACTAGTGTTTTAAATAATTTAATTAAATATATATAATTAAATACATAAAATTAAATATATAAAAATAGGATTATGTAATGAAAAAATCTGAATATATAAATAAATATATATATAAAATAGGATAATTATATAGATAAATAAATATAAAAAGAACTAGTGTTTTAAAGAATTTAATTAAATATTTATAATTAAATATATAAAAATAGGATTAAGTAAGGAAAAAATCTGAATATATAAATAATATATATATATATATATATATATATATATATAAGGTAGGATAATTATATAGATAATAAAATATGATAAGAACTAGTATTTTAAATAAATAAATGAAATATATATGATTAAATATATAAAAATAGGTTTAAATTTAATCATTTTAAATAGAGTGAATATATATACAATACATAAACACACATACTTATACACCTGTCTATATGCACATATATATACATATACACATATATATACATATACACGTATATATACATATACACATATATATACACATGCATACATATATATACATGTTTTAGGTCTAGGTCATTTGGATTAGGGTTTTAGGGTTTTAACACCTACATAACATATATACACACATACACATACACATATAATACATATATACATGTATATACACATGTGTATAGAAATATACATAATTTAGGACTAGATGTTTGAAATTAGGGTTTTATGGTTTAGGCATACATATAACTCAATTAAGAGGAAAAAAATCTGAATAAATAAATAAATATATATATAAAATAGGATCAATCAAGAAGAAATCCGAATATATAGATAAAATAGGATAGCTATATAGATTAGGGTTTTAAAATTAGGTTTTTAAGTTTTTTTAGGTATTTAAGTATTTAGGTTTAGTATTTCAGATTTAAGTCTTTAAGAGTTAGATTTTTAGGTTTAATAAAAAAACAAATGTTCTAAAATGTCCATATTGTAGTAGATGGCTTCTTTGGATCCTCAAGAGAGAATGGCATGTCCTTGCACACAGTGCAAGTATCAAATTTATCAAAAAGGAAGGATTTGTACTGCACATGTTAGAGAGTATGGATCCTTTGATAGGAGTCGACTGGAAAACCTACGCTATCATTCGCATGGTCCCCCAAGTGAGCAGATGGACCCAAACGACATTGCACCGGTAACCTCTTGTGGAGAAAAGAGAGCAAAAAAGGACTTAGATGTACAAGCAAGCACTAATAATATTACACAGAATGAACATATGGAAGAGATGCTTGAAGCATTTTATGAGATGGACGAAGATCATGATGGTGAAGAAGGTGTCGAGAGTTTCATGGACACAACAGAAACTCCACGATCAGAAGTTGATGAAGAATATGAAAACATGTGAAGATTAGCTCGTTTACCACTTTACAGTGGAGCAAAGATATCTGTACTACGTGCTTCACTCGCGATGCTCAATCTGCAATCCATTTATGGATGGTCAGATAGTAGTGTCACTGAATTGTTCAGGTAAGTGGAGAACAAATTGGCTTTCATTGTTGTATCACAATAACTTCATTTACTAATATCATTTTAACTGCTTATTGCAGGCTTCTTAAAGATCAATTTTTGCTAGAGGGCAATGACATGCCTCCAACACGTGGAGATGCAAAAAAACTTTTACAGTCCATTGGAATGGATTATACTAAAATTCATGCTTGTCCGAATGATTGCACTCTCTTTCAGAATGAGTATGAGCATCTCCACGTACGTCCAAAGTGTGGAGCAAATAAATTTAGAGAAGACGTTGTAGGCGAAGCAATCCCCGCAAAGGTTCTTTGCCACTTTCCTATCATTCCACGAATTAAGAACATGTTTAGATGCAAATCTATAGCTGAGTTAATGTCATGACATACAAAGAGAAGGTCTACAGATAATGTAATGCGAGTGCCAGCTGACTCTGATGCTTGGAAGCACATAGATAGTAAGTGGCCAGAGTTTGCTAGTGAGCCTCGGTCCATACATCTAGGCCTAGCTATGGATGGAGTGAATCCATTTGGATTACGCAGTTCTTCATGGAGCACATGGCCTGTATGTTTGGTCAATTATAATATCCCACCATGGTTGGCCACAAAGAAAGGTCATTTATTATTAGCTCTTATTGTACCAGGTAAGAAAGGCCTGGTTATGGTGAATGTTCAGGTTTATCGATTTCGGGTTACCATGCTTGTCCTTTATGCGGACCACGACTCGAAGCACGCTACTCCAAAGCACTACGTAAAACTGTCTATGAAGGACATCATAGATATTTGCCTGATGGACATGTTTTACGTGAAGGACAAATTGGTCGACAAGCGCAACACCAAATGAAAGCTAGTGATTGGAAACAACTGTCGGATTCAGAAAATCCAGTTGCTGGCATGAAACAGTTGTCCATTTTTCATGAACTCCCTTATTGGAGTGAATTGGTGATCAATCATTTGGTAGAACCGATGCATATTTTTAAGAATGTGGGAGAGATTCTTTGGAAAACTTTGATCGGAAAGAAAGAAAGCAAAGCACAAAGGGAGGACTTAGAATTTGTACTTTCCGAACACTGTGAGCAAGTTGTTTTTATACTAGATTCAAAAGACCGAGAGTGGCTATTTGTTTTACAAGTCGCTCCACGTAGTAGACAAATTTTTTAAAACATATATGTAGAAGAAAGTCCATCTCTAGTGGACTCAGAGATTCATTCGATAGTCGAGGAGGAAGAGATCATTGTTCGAGAAGAAGAGGTCATTGAAGAAGAGGTCATTGTTCGAGAAGATGAAGCAATAGATGATGATCAAGGTGAAACCAGCATAGCAAGCAATTTAGAAGCCATCAATATAGAGATAGATATTCTCGGTGCATCGGATCTTCAAGAGGATGCTAGAATAGAGGACTTTTGAATAAAACACTTGTACGTACTATTTTTTTTTTTTGTTTATTCTCTATATTACTTTTCTTATTGCATGCTAATTCTTTGAGTTCTTTTATTACAGAGCACGATGGGAGACAGTCCTCCAATCACTCCACATTCCATGATAGAGGAGCAATTTTTGGAGTTCATCTCTCAGGTTCCTCCTGCGTATATGGTCGCTGCATCACAGTATTGGATCGCTCGTGGTAGCACTCCTCCCGACCTCACTCCTGGCGGCCTTACTCCTGCCGGCCTCACTCCCGCTGGCCTCACTCCCACCTGTGTCACTCCCGCCGGTGTCACTCCTGTCGGTGTCACTCCTGCGGGTGGTGCTACTCCCATAGGAGGTATGTCTCCTAGCTTTGTGACTCCACCACGACCATCTTTGCAGCCATCTCCTACTCGGTCTACTAGTAGACATGTGCGTTCGACACGTCAGCGCGATACAGGTTCTGGCCCGTCTCATAGATTGAGGTCACGCTCTGGAGCAGGAGGTTCTAGGAGTGGATCTACAGGTAGGTCTGGAGGCGGTTGTTGTGGAGGCAGTGCGACAGACGTTGTGTTGTCTGCTTCTACTCCTAGGATGAGTACCTCAGATGTAGGTACGCCATGCAGTACACCACGTATACCTTGGGGTGCTCATGACCATGATGACTCCAAGGTGTATAGTATCCGAGATGGAGCTCCGGTGATGGATGCGGCTGGCAAAGCAATGCGTGCACGCATACGATAGCTTTGCTCCATCCAGTTTGGACACTCCATCATGCTCAAATGGAGTGAACAGGATAAAGATCGGAAGAATTATATCACACAGTCGATTTACCAGGAGTTCCGACCAGCCGATGACAGTCTATTGTCAGTTCAGAGTGGATTCTGCACACTGCACATGAGGTCATGTCCCATCGATAATTCGAGGCTCGTGATGCTTTCAGAGAAGGCTTACCAAAGCCTGTATGGTTAGATGCTGAGGAGTGGGACATGATTCGTGATGAGCAACATCAGACTCCTGATCGATATCGCAAGCAGCGAAATGCCGCAGCCACACGTTTAGATACGATTGGACCATCACATTTGGGCAGTGGCGGATATGACACGATGCATCATGAGTTTGTAAGTACCATTTCATTTATTGAATTTATTTGTGTTAAATTTCTCATGTATGTTTCTCTCATCTTTTTATATTTGTTTTAGGAGCTGGCAATGGGTCATCCTCCAACACGAACGGAGGAGTCTTACAGATATAGTCATGGGTTGACTGCACTATTGCAGGACTTGGAGGGATGCAGTGCGGTAGTTTCATGGGAGCATTTGCGATGAGGTAATTAATTTATAAACTTGGTTTTTACTTGGTGTTTGTAATTTTCATGTGAATTTATCTCATTCCATTAATGTTCTTTGTTGCAAGACTGTTGATATGGAACGTTCTTTGCATGTGTATGGCAGTGGAAGACCAATATTTTGTATTTTGATTTTCATATGGCAATACATTGCTTTGCCACATTTTGTAAAAGCATCATATATGACAGTGGTTTGCCACACTCTTGTACATGCTTCATTATTGAAATATATAACTTCTTTTGTACATGGTTCATAGTTCATTCTGATTATCTTTTTTGTGTCCAATAATACTCTGTTTCATGAAATCATATTTCAGTTGTCATTAGAGTACACATCACATGTACTCGGTTTTTTTTGGGCAGAGTGTATTGTCTTTTGTTAAGCAACATCATGGTAATGTTGCTGTAGCAAAAGACAAAACACTCTCCCCAAAAAAATTGTTGCAGGTATGGTCATCGGTATACGCGACGGTACTCCCAGTAGTGTCATTGGAATAACCGTCGGTACACCCAGCAGGCGACGGTATGTCCAGCACAAGCCTTGGTATATGCGCTGGTATGGGTTCCGGTAATACTAAGGCATATACCGACGCATATACAGACATATATACCAACGCATATACCGACGTATATATCGACTCATATACCGATGCTTTGGTACCGATGCGCACACCGACCTTTACACCGGCATCGCGGCAAATAAAGCCGCGTTCATTTTCCTCGATAAAAACCTCGGTATACGAACGATCTATTGTAGTGAGACAAGTTAAAGATATGAACATATATCTTGCTCCTCTCATTGATGATCTCCAAGAGTTATGGAGAGGTATTAATGTCATTGATGTATCAAAAAGCATCAATGAAAGATATATTATGGTTCGTGGTATTGTGGCTTGGACTATTCACGATTTTCCAGGTTATGGTGTTGGATGCTTGAAGAGTGCATGCACTATGTTAGAGAGTACCTTGAAAGAGTTCATGAAGAAGCTCCATGTGCATGGACCAACGAGTCTTCTTCAAAAATAACAGACGAGGTATTATTAGGTAAGAGAGTTCCATTTTTATTTACATTTCAAGAAAAAAATGATGTTTCTACTTTTGTAGCGTATAATAGTGAATGCATGCAAGCATTCCTTAGCGAGTACGAATAGGAACTTCAAGACGGATAAACAAAAGATATAGACGTAATCTCGATAATAATGAGATTACAAATATATCTTCTTTCACAGATTGGCTATATAGTCATTTGCAACGTGCCAACGCAAGTAATGAAGAAATCTCAGATGAGTAGAGAGAGTTAATGATAGGTTGTGAACGAAAAGTAACTTTATTTTAATAATATTTTGTTTTTTCATATATGTATATTAGTTTCTCTTTACTAATTTAATTTCTGTTGCAGGCTCAAATGTTCATTAATATGTGGGCTTTTGGATAGCATATTAGAATCATAGCCATTGATTCTTTATGTAAAACAGAGGACTCTAGTATTGCTGCTTCTTTCAAGCAACTATCACGTGCTAGCTCAAAAGATACAAACTTTATAGATGGCGAACTAGGTTACATGGGAACTGTTATTGGTATCTACGAAATATCATTTCATACATTCAAACAGGTAAAAAAAAGTTTATATTTTTTATGATAGAGTTTATTATTTTTGTAAGCATCTAATAATGGTTTTGTGAATTTATATATTTTGATAGATCATTTTGAAGGTTGACTGGTTTTGAGCCGAGTATAAAGGTAGTAATTCCACATTGAGAAAGGAATTATCTGGGTTTTGGGCAATTGATTCTTCAAAGGTAATGTGATCTACTAGAGAACCATATATTCTTCCTAGGCATATTGAACAAGCATTTTTTTATAAAAACCGAGATGCTCATCCTTGGTGGCAAGTCATTCATGTTCAACCTAGAGGTAGGTCATTATTTGAACAGTTTATTGTTAGAGAGATTGAAGAAATTCCTCTTGATGATTCGCCATCAGATACTGATACATCAATATCTAAAAGAGAAATTATAATCATTATACATGATAATGATACTAATCTTTTTTATGAAGAGGATAATAATCTACATGCTGATTCTATTGATGATGAAGAGGAATTACTAGAAATCAATATTAATCCATCAATGATGATGTCATTCATGAGAACACAGATTTAACAATAGAAGAAATAAATGAAATCAATAAGGATAATGAAGATGAGACTATATTGATTGTTGGTATATGCAATACCGATAGCACATGCGGAAAATGATGAACCAATAACCCAGAGAGAACAAAATTTGAGATTTAATTGAACTTATGCTCTTCAATCCTGCTTTTTTAACTTAGCATTTCAACTCAACTCTTATACATTACTTTACAAATCATTTCCACAATACATCATACATAGGCCATTATCAATGCAACTCATAAACATGAGCTCATCTTTCTTGCGGCAATCTTGTATGTGACACAAACTACCATACATATGAAACCAACACATGATGTACATCTAATAGGTTTCGATTTTCTGCAGATAGAGCATGCTTCATTCAAACAGTGTATTGTACTTCATGATGTATTCTCAGAAACAACTTATTTGATATAGTTGGTTTATTAACTCACTTCACATATACAAACTAAACATCTGTTCATATATTCTCTGCATATGGCCAACATCCAAAGCTTACTAACTCACTTCATATATAAGCATCGGTTCATATATTCCCTGCATACGACCAATATCCAAAGATTACTAACTCACTTCATATATACAAAATAAGCATCCATTCATATATTCCTGCATATGACCAAGATCCAAAGCTTAGTAGCTCACTTCGTACAAACCAGCATGGGTTCATATATTTCATGTATATGACCAAGTCTCAGTAACTTATTTCATGTATATGACCGACTCCTATTTCATCATAATAAGAATCAATTTGCAATCCTGCATATTAGCCACATTACCTTTCAACTGAGTACGTTCAACACATAAATATGTGTCATAATAGTTCACACATATATATATATATAATTCCATCGCATACACATGGCGTGGCTTTTGTCTTCACATAGATATAATCAGTTCTCAAAATCTTTCAATATATCAACAGATCAGAATGACATCATATGTATAACATATGACCACATCTATATTCGTGCATCCAACTTGGTAGCCTGTACATATTCCATTCCTGCACATGTTTATGCTCATCTAGAAACAAAAGAAAAACACTTGTCACCAATTTCCACAATCTATTCAAAGTATGCGCAACTTGTACATTTATTTATGTACTACATTTGTAGCACACATGCACGGTATTTCTAGTGACAGTCATTTGAATATAAAATCCCCGCAATTTCAACATGTAGTGTGAACCTGCACAACCATTGAATCTGCACATGAGATGTTCAATCCTCAGTTCAACATACATGTATGTATCAACATTCCATATGAATGACTTTGTATATCATGGCAGTTTAACACAAGCGCTCATAAATGTTGGAACCCAAAAAACCTTACTGCATGCTTTCTTCCCTTGAAGTCTGTTCCTTCTCCTATCATCATAATATGCCTGAAACGTATATATATTGCCAAATATGCAAAACTTGCCTTTGCATGTATCACTTCATGTAATCACATCAGCGCAATTCGTTCATTTAGAACATACAAAAAGCTTTGAGCAGATGCTTCGGCAATTACAGAGAGAGAGAGAGAGAGAGAGAGAGAGAGAGAGAGAGAGAAGTATAACATAACTTGATTACTTACTTCGTCTAAAGAATACACGAAACCTGTAGCAGATATACAGAAGTGCGTTCGTCTCTTGACTACAACTTCAAAACATCATCCTAAGTGTAGTTATGGGAAGCCATGGTGCTGTAGGAGCCGCAGTGTATTCTATTTTCCGTACTCCATATATAGGAGCTTGTAGCATCGGTAGGCATGCATGACATAAGGAGGAATATTAGCTACACCCTTTTTTTTATGAATGAATCAAGGAGAAGTTTGTGGAGATCTGTTTTCCGCTTTATTCTTATGCCTAAAAGTAAGGTGAGAGTAGAAAGGTGGGCTTACTACGTGGAGTAGAAGAGATGGCTGGTTGCATAATTTAAAGGAATGAGGATAATTCTAAGAGTGAGTTCTTATGCAAGAGGAATGAGGATAAGGCTAAAAACTTAAGAGAGGATTCCTATAGGCAAAAAACATAAAGTAAGAGATAGGTAGGGGAACACATATGAAGAGCTTCCATTGAAGCTTGCTATATTTACAACATTGATGTCTTACCAAAATGATGGAAATAATGAAAACATATGAGTAGATTAGATAGTACATCCTACTCTAGTGATTGATCAATAACATGAATCATTTGAATGGATATCAGATAATAGTTTCTTCTTTATTCAACTAGAATATCGATGAATCCTACTAGAGAGGTGAAATCATGTTCTTTTAAGTTAGAACATGAAGCTCGAGGCTATGCCTAATTATTTTATATATAGCTTTATCTTCAAGGAGCAAATTTTTATCATGTATGTATGCATATGTGTGTTTATATTTCATGTGTATTATATGTATATATGTGTTAGTATGCACATATATGTGTTTTTCATGTATATGTATGTGCGTGTGTGTGATATATGTACACATGTGTTAGTATGCAGACGTGTATATATGCATATGCATTTGTGTAATATATGCAAGTGTGTCTATAATTGTGTATGCATGTATAAGTATACATGTGTGCATGTAGGCATGTATATGTGATGTGTACATCTATATATGTATATGTGTCTATGTGTAAATGTGTACATGCAAATATGTATGCATGTATATATACATGTGTGCATATAGGCATGTATGTGTGATGCATAATGTATCTACACCATTTTATATTTATGTATGTGTGTCCACATGATGTGTATGTATCTTTGTATATATTATGATCCTTCATGATTCGAGTAGCTATATATAGAGGCATAAGGTTGGGAGGAGAGACATCTCTCTAGTAGGTGGTCAGAGGAATAGATGCAATGTGTACATGTACTTCAATCATATGGCTAAAAGGCTGAATAAGAGTTTCTAAATTAGGATTTGTAAAACCCTAATATCAAAAATTTGTGTTTTTGAATTAGGATATGTATGTATATATATATATATATATATATATATATATATATATATATATATATATATATATATATATCCTAATTCATATATACATATATATATATGTGTGTGTGTGTGTGCATGTGTGTGTATGTATGTGTATCTATATGTGTGTATGCATGTGTGTGTATGTGTATTTATAGGTGCGTATGCATGTGTTGTGTGTGTGTATGCATGTGTTGTGTGTGTGTATGCATGTGTATGTGTATATATGTATGTAAATATGATTATGTGAGTCAATGTGTGTGTACATATGATTATGTATGTGTATGTGTATATGAGTATGTGTATGCGAATGTGAGTATGTGTATGTGTCTATGTGTGTATTCATTATATGTGTGTAACTGCATGCATGTGTATGTGTGTGTGTAAATGTGCATGTATGTGTGTATATGTATAAATGTGCATGTATGTGTATATGTGTATAAATGTGCATGTATGATGTATATGTGTGTGTATGTGTGTATTTGTACCTCTAGTTGCACTCTTTTCTCTCTCTCTCTCATATACATACATACATACATACATAAACACATATACTCATATTGTTTGTAGGAGTCAGGGCACTTAGAGACTTACAAGACAAGGAAGTCAACAAAAAGAGTCAAAGCAAAGAGAAGGACTAAGTAGGCAAAGCAGTCAAGGCAGATCCGAAAAATAGGCCCTATAATTTTAAATGAATTGATTATTCCTACTACATTTTGTGCAAGACGAGGAGTCCTCGAGCTTGAGGAGTATCAATAGTATTTATGTACCAATTTTCATAATTTTCGGAGCTCGTTAGAGCCTCCAAAATAGCCTAGGAAACTAATTTTTAACTAGGTCGGACACTAGGTTTGGACAAGACCAAAGCTAGAGAGCTCATTTTTGAGGTTACTGTGTTGTAGATTTGAGCTTTGTATGAGAACTCTTTTGTAATGGAAGTTACTCCTTTGTTCCTCTCTTTGTTCTTGCCTTGTGTGCACGTGTGTGTGTGTGTGTGCTAATGTGCTTCTCACTCACGCACTTGCACCATCACTTGCTCATAGTCTTCATACTAGTCCTCACGTCTCCATGGATTGAAATTTATGAGGTGGATCTCCTCACGTTGGTACTTGCCATTGTGCTAGACGGACACCAAATTTTGGCACCGTTGCCGGGGAGAGAGCTTTGAGGAGGAGCGTGTGATGGTAAGACGTAGAGTTGTGATGTTGGAGTCATAGGTATTTTCTTCATTTTTCTCTATTTTCTTTTGTTTACTTCACTATCATCATCGCCATCATCATCCTCACCATCTTCCACCTCCATCACCACCTTTGCAAAATTTTCAGTTTCTTGCTCATATCACCTTTCCCCTTCCATTCCCCTCATTTCACTTGTCAGAGAGAGCAAGAGAGGGATTTGTGTGGCCTGTTTTTGCATGTTTCTTGAGTGTTCTTGTAGGTTTTGGCTGTATCATCATCTCCAGTAGGTCGCGCAGGTATGGAAAAGCTCTACACAATCTCTGGGACATTGATCTCTCTCAATCGTGATCGATAGATATTTGGATCTTTGGGTAAATCTAAGTGCTCCACAGTAGACTAGAGACCTTGCACATCACAAATCCACAAGAATTTCTAAAAGAATTGCATTTTTTCTATCCATCATGATTGACATCATTAATCACGATTGATAGCGTCCATCACGACAGACATCCTGCCCATCGTGATCGATAGACCTTGACAGACACCTCTGCCAATTGCGACAGACGGTATCCATCGCGATCGACACAGAACTTGACAATTGATAGCTGATTCAGTGAAATTCTTGTCCATCACGACTCGTAGAGGCCCGATTGACACACAAAAGCATAAAAAGACAAAAAACTCAATCAATCGTAATTGACACCCCATGACGGACTAGTTGTCCATCACGACTGACAGCCATCCATCGCAATTGACACGTGTCCATCGCGACAAATAGAAAAATCACGATTGACACTTCACTTTACCGAGAAACCTATCCATCGCGACAAACAGAAAAATCACGATTGACACTTCACTTTACCGAGAAACCTGTCCATCACGACTCATAGACTACGACTGACACAAAATCATGCAAAAAATTCGAAAAACTCAGTCCATCGCGACCGACACCCCCTATCCATCGTGATTGACAGGCCACGATGGACGTCTCTATCCATTGCATTTGACAACCCTGTCGATCACGATTGACAACCATTTTTGGCCAATTTTTTAGAGTTTTTTAATTTGAGGATTTTGGCTAACTTTGGGCATGAATGTTGTGCTATAGGACACTCTTAAAGAGTTAGTATCTCTTCCAACAAAGTATCAAGTATGAAATCCTTGGGGGGACCTTGAGCTCGAATAGCTCCTATAGTCTTCTTGCAATCCTACGGCTTCAACAAGCCTCTAGCAATCAAAGTGCATCCAAAATAAATGAGGGGACTTCAACAATTTTGCAACCATACAAGAGCACTATGGCTCTGATACCACTGTTGGTATATGCAATGCTGATAGCACATGCGGAAAATGATGAACCAATAACCCAGAGAGAACAAAATTTGAGATTTAATTGAACTTATGCTCTTCAATTCCCCTTTTTTAAGTTAGCATTTCAACTCAACTCTTATACATTACTTTACAAATCATTTCCACAATACATCATACATAGGCCATTATCAATGCAACTCATAAACATGAGCTCATCTTTCTTGCGGCAATCTTGTATGTGACACAAACTACCATTCACTCCAAGGTTGATGATGTTCCCTTTGTTCTCCATGAATGCTTTTCCATTTCTTTGATTCTTCAAATCTTCATAAATCTTCTCTTCTATTGCTTTCTCTCTCTCATTCTCTTCTCCTGCTCTCCTCGTTTGATTTGTGGTGGCTTCCCTCTCTTCTTTGCACTTCTTTCCTTCATTTTGATCTTTGAGACCTTGTAGCTCAATGATGAGTAGCACCTCCTTTAATGTCAATCCGGGAAGACGTGAGGATGGTATGAAGACCTCGAGCAAGTGGCGGCACAAGTGCGTGAGTGAGAAGCACACAAGCATGCACACACATACACACACACGCGCACACAAGGCAAGACAGAGAGTGAGAATCAATGGAGCTTTTTAGATTACTTTCAAAATGCTCTTACAAGTTCGTTTCAATTACAATCTAACCTCAAAAATGAGCTCTCTAGCTCTTTTTATAGTTTTTGACTAGCTTTTGGCCCTGTCCAGACCTAGTGTCCGGCCTAGTTAAAAATTAGGTTCCAGGGCCAATTTGAGGGCTCAAACGGAGTCTAAAAAATACGAAAATTGATATGTAGGTACTTCTAAGGCTCCTCAAGCTCAAGGACTCCTTGGCTTGCACAAAATGGAGCTACAAAAATATGAAATGGTATTTACAATGATTGTTAGTGATAAGAATCACTGTTAAAAGATGTAGATTGGAAAAATTGAAGGGCCTATCTGCCAGATTTGCGTCGACTGCTTTGTCTACTTACTCCTTCACCTTGTTCTGACTCTCTCCATTGGCTTCCTTGTCTCGTCAATCCTTGGGTTCCCTGGCTTCCTTGTCTAGTCAGTCCTTGGGTGCCCATACTGCTCTCAACACCCCCCCCTCTCTCGCGTCTGTCGTCCCTGACAGACCCTTGTTGCTGGGGGTGTTGGATGTAATATTCCACAACCTGAGTGGCAAGCTGATGTTCTTGTAAGCGTAGTCCTCTGGCCAAATCTATCATCATACGATCCCAATCGATTGGTCCTGGAACGTCCGGATGTGGCAGACGTAACTGATCTGCATGGATTCCTTGTTCTACTGCAAATAGATGTAGCAAATGTGTGAGTCTGGGAATGAAAATTTCGGAATTGTATTCCCAGAAGCCCGTAGAGAACATTTCCTCAAATGTTTGCTTGAAGCATGCGGGCAAGTACTTGATTCGTGCATGCCAAGCAAAGATAACAGTGACCGAGGGGGTTTGGCTCATGTCGTAGACTAAATCCTTGTTGCCTTGAGCGAATCCAGGGGCGGAGATGTATGGAGCTTGGACATTCCGAAAGGTTTTGAAGACAATGGTCATGAGCTCAAAGATCTTCATACACATTTTCGCCGCGATGTCGGGTACATTATTGAGACGTGTGGACCAGTGTCGAATTGTTGATATCATGTAGGCTACGGTTGGAGGTCCTCGAGGTGGAGCAAAATACGGATAGTTAACCCAGGCCGAGCACTCTTTATTGTTGCGTACCTTGATTGCAAATGCTTGCCAGGATCTGCGACGTACCACTGGACAATAGCATGGATTATACTTGATATAGAGTGGCATGGTAGCCCAGGTACTCATCATCTCTGGGTAATCGGTGAGTAAACGTGCACGCCAATTAGGTTGGAAAATCGAGCCAGCACGTGCATCGGCCGGTAAATCCCCTATCTCAAATTGAGTAGCGAATGTGGGCTCCTTCCCTGTATGTCTTTTGACTTCTGCATTATAATCATGTAGTAAGACAAAATAAGGCATGTATTGCGATTCTGATGTTGTGATTAACCGTTGATGGGATAATTGTTGAAAGTAGGAAGACCGAAGGACCGTTTCTTCCAGATTCGTGAGAGATTGCATTTGCACGGCCACACGATCATCATGTGTCTTACCCACTTTCTCGACCCTTCTGACCCAATCTGGAACTTGAATTTCTAACGTGTCTTGTCCTTCTTCTGTAGTTCGACCACCAGGCGTCGGCATAGGCTCGTAGGGCTCTTCGTAGCTGTCCTCGACGGGGATTTCCACTACTGTTTCAGGTGCGGGTTCTTCAATGGGCGAGGGTGGTCGTTCATATGGTAGGAGGCGTGCTTGGAGTTCGGCCACCTGTTTCCGAAGGGTCTCCATTTCTTCTGTAGATTGTTGCAAGATTACCGGTTCCTGTTGAGCAGTATGTACACTGGCTAACTGTTTCTTTAGAGCGGCACATTCAGTCTCTAGTTTTTCATATGACTCCAGGAAATTTGCATGCTCCTCAAGTAGGATGCGGATGTCTTCTGATGGAACTGCTCTATATCTGGTAGGGCTAATGGTTGCTCCTACGGTTCCTTCCATAGCCGCTTCAAAGTTGTCTTGATTTTGTTGTTGAAGTCGTTTGTTCTCGTCTAGTGCTGCGGCCATATGCTTCCTTAATAGCCCAATGTTGCGTCTGAGTGTGGCATTAGATATCATTTGCGCTTGAAGCACTGTTTCTAGTTCCTTGACTGCTTGGTCATTTACAGTTGATGCCTTTGATTCCAATTCGGAGTGAGCCTGCTGTAGTGTGGTATGCTCGTCTAGGAGCGTCAGGTAGTCAGCCTCAAGAGTGGTGACTCTAGCTTGGAGACGTTGAGATTCTGCCTGGAGGGTAGCATTGCGTTCTTCCAATTGATGGAAGTCTTGTTGTAGCTGATGTGCACACTGAAGTAATGTGTCGAACGTACTATTTACATTATGAGATGCAAGGGAAATAGTTTGAAATGCAGAGGAGGTGGGATTGGGTAGGGGGGTAGTGAATGCTGTGTGTGCCACTGATGTGAGTGGTGAGGTGGGGGGCAAGGGAGGGGAAGGTGGGGAAATCGTGGGGAGAGGTGCTGTGGTTGGTGAAATGTCGATTGGGTCAGACAAGGTGGTGTGTGCAGGGGCTACCATATAGGTGGGTATGGTAGGTGAAGTGAGTGTGGTGTCCGTGTAAATTGATGTCGTTGCGAACATCGGAGGAAGGTGCCTTTGAAACATGGGAGAGCGGAAGAACTGCTCCACAAAGGACGGGTATTGGGGTGGTGAGGTCCGGTTGAAAGAGGTGTAGGGGCCAGCTGGGAAGTGAGGGTTATGGAATGGAGGTACTCGTATTGGGGGATAGGTCGGAAAACACAGGGTTCCTTCCGTGGGCGCTGGGTTTCCAACTACGCTGGTAATTATGGGATGGCCAGTCATGGGTTCAGCGGATAGATGGGACGAAGTGTACAAGGGATTGGTGACGAAGGAGAAGAGGGTGTCTTGTGAGGTGGGTTCTCGAAATGAGAATGATTTGAATGAGGATGGATTATAAGTGGAGGTAGAGGTGATGACTGTCGTTTCTGCCAAGGTGGGGGGTGGTGGTGGGGGTGGAGAAGGTGGTGATGGAGGACGCTGGGGTGAGATGGGTGATGTCTGAACGAAGGTTTCAGCGGAGAGGTCAGTGGTGGTTGTGGGAGTGGCTGTGGTCTCAATAGGTACTTCTGATTCTGTGACGGGGATCCTGATAGTCTTACCTGCTCGTGGTAACGTGTCCACTCTGCGTTTGTCATACCTTACGGACTGGCGGACTGCGGTGTGGACAGCCTTTGGAACTCCTAAGGAGTCTGACACTAATTTGAGGGTGTCAATGAAATGTTGGTCCACTCCTTCATCTGATAGCATTTCTTGCATCAAAGCTTGACCTGATACCAGAGAGAGCTGATGCCTTTCTTGTACTGCTTTGATAGTGTCGTATAGCCTTCGTAGTTGAGCTGTATATGCAGGTGCACCTACAAGTTCTGGCACTTCTTGTTGCTCCTCTTGTTGCTCTTGATCATACTCCTCCTCCTCATCCTCCTGTTCTTCATCTCCGTCATCTTCTTCCTCCACTTCAACAGGTGTGACAGGTGCTTGGGAGGTTGTGGCCTGCGTTTGTACATTTTCCGCTTGTTGTGCCTCTTTTGTCTCCAGCTCTACATCTTGTAATAGTTGTTCGAAGTCTTCATTAGTGAGTTCTTCCAAAGCTGCACCACTAGGAAATTCGAGATCCGTTGGGATGGGAGGAAATATCAAAGTGGAACCATCGGTGCTGCGTCTTGGAAGTCGGAGTGTGAATGGTCGGACTCTTCGGGGTGGCGGGGTGACTTCTGGTGTTAGGGTGGCTCCACGTGGCTGAGCACATGGGACTTGGACCGTGCCTCTCATCTTCTTAGAAGGGGGTCCAGTGGATGTCCTGCCTCGAAACTGCTCTACCCGATTCCACATCAGGGCTCGTTGGATTGGTATGTCATAAGCCAAACACCTATAGATGATTCTTGTCAGAGCACAGCAACCATATAAAACCTGTTTCCGCGGCCAGCGTTTGTGAGCTAAGTGTATCTGATCAATTATCCAGTGGGGTAGGTTGATGGTGAGGCTCTGTGTCTCTGCCAGATACAGGCTAAACCAAATCTTTTTGTGCGGCATGGTGAATCTATCCTGCGCCGGGAAAGCAAAGTGTTGCATGCACATGCGAAGGTGTATTGCGATATTAGGCGTCATGGATACCATGTCTTTGAGTTTGGTGAGACTTCGATTCTTCATGTAGTCCGGTACTAGGGTTTCCTTCTCTGTAGGAATATGCATGCCGCGCATATCTAGAGCTTCTCTCACCAAATTGTTTGATAGCCTAAACCTCTTGAGCTCATTCCCCTTTGTCAGAGATGGAATCACAAATGAGCTTGCACCTTTTGGGTTCGGATTTGGAGTCAAGGTGTTGATGAGATAGTAGCATCGCATGAAGTCAGGTTTTGGGAGTCGGGCACTGAAATAGGCACTCAATCCGGCTTTTTCCCATATCGGACGTAGACCTTCCGCATTTTGTAACTTCTCAAATTCTCTTGTAAAGAAATGGTATCTGCCTTGCTTTCCATTGTAGTCCAACTCTGATTCCCATAGATACGTTCCTTCCCCCAAAGGTCCTGCTACCTCGGTAAACCAATGTGAAGTCTTTCCCACGGGCATGGTGTGGCCACGCGGAGGGTCCGCAATAGGTATGATTTTGACGGCCTGCAACTCTTCTGGTCTTTCAACTGTCTCAGGCAAAACGGGTAAACTGTCCAAGTCCACCACTTGCGGGTTTGTTTCTGTGTGAGAGCTAGTTCCTGCGGCCTCCGCCATGTTGAAAATGTCGCAGCTGATTCTGTGAGAATATATGAATAAACGTTAACATTGCCATGGACACAAAAATGACATGGTGTCCCTTGTTACAATATTAACTTAAAGTTCTGGAGTGGTTAGGAGTTAATAAGTGCTCGGTGCTGGTGTGTGTAGTTAGGAGTTAGGTAGACCTAAGAGCTAAGCGAAATGATGTGAATTAAGAGTGAAGCGGTTAGTAGGTGGTCATGGATTTACAATAGGGTCAGGGGGTTTGTTACAAGTCTTGGGCTGCCAAATGCAGTGGATGGGTTTTACTCGTGGTTCCATAGAGATTCTCGAGAGCTTTATAGGTGTGTCAGCTTTAACCTGAGGCCTTTTAGGGGCCCATTTACAACTGATACTGTTCGTGTTCATGTGCCTTGGTGTTGAAAATGAGTGGATGTAGGCTGTGCGAGTGAATGTATCATGCTGTGTAGGGTGTGTTCTTGGTGTAGCTATTTGAGCCCGCAAACAAGCCTTAGGCACCCAAATTTGTCTTGATTGTGGGCTAGCCTTCATCGACTTTTTGGGCACCCAAATAGATTTCACGTTAGCAGAAGAATTTCCGGAAGACCTCTTACTAGTGACGTGTTGATGGTTATTAATAAGAGTCTTCGCCCGTGCTGTTGGCGTGGGTGCCACCGGGTGTTCGCCTTTCCGCACCCACACCTGGATTATTTTCTGGGACATTCTGCTGCGCAGGTACTTTTGATCTCGGACATAGGTAGTACTCTGCCTCTTCTGCTTGTGATCCGCCTTTGGTTGCTGCCTCCTTCGGGCCTTTGGAAAAGAAGGGAGATCCGTTGCATCCCTGACTCCTTGTTTGCAAGTGTCATTCCTCTGCAACACAGGGTTTTGAACAAGAATAGCATAGTCATCTTCATGTGTACCCCTGGAAGGACCAGGAGTCTGTGCCTTTCCTAGTTCCTTGAGTGCTCCATTGTCTAATTCTACTGTAACTCGACTATGATTGACCCAAACCTGGAGAAGTCCACTTCTTAGGTTTAAGTTAATTGCTTGGTCATAGATCCAATCTTGACCCAAGACTAGAGGTTCAGTGAGATCTTCATCTTGACACACCAGTACTTTAACTGTCATTGCCTCATCATGAATGTAAAGGGGAAGTTCCGCCTCGCCCATGCAAGGGGTTTCCACTCCTCCCAATCCTATAAGATATGCTTCCACAGGATTGACAGTCAATTGTAATTCTTGGCAGTAAGACAATTTAACAGCACTAGTGGCTGCTCCTGAGTCAATCAAGGCTCTTACGGTCCTTGCACTCTTTCCTTGTCCTATCTCTAAGGTTACAAAAGGACGTCTATCAATTATCCTATGCGAGTTTGTTCCTGCCACTTCACACATGGCTACGGGAAATCCTTGGTCTGCATAGTCGTTCGCTCCAGGCTGATCTCTGCCTTGCCTTCGTAATTTCATCCTTCTAATGCGTTCTAAAGCTTCAGCTTGAGCTTCTTCTCGAACTCGCTTTTCTTCCTCTTTGCGTTTCTTAGCCGTGTTGAGTCGACTGAGCATTTCCTCCGTGAGGGGTTCCTGATACAACTTGACTCTGCAACCGCTAATATAATTTGGGAGAACATCACCCTCTAGTGTGGCCAATTGTACTGCTCCGCTCGTGGAGATCCTATTGATGATCATAGGTCCGTAGCCTCTCTTTTCTAGCTTCCTCGCGTGTTGTTTTAGCGTATAGACTAAGACTAGATCTCATGCTTTCAAGCCTTTATCCTTCACGTGGGCATCAAAGTATGCCTTCTGTCTCTTCTTGGCTGCATATATCCCTGCAGCAGCTCTCAGCCTTGTTTCTCCTAATCGTTCAAGGTCAAAAATTCTAGAGGAGAGCTCATGACCTGTCCATTCGTGCTCTTGTGCTACTCTCAATGTAGGAATCAGGAAGTCCAAGGGTAGCACAGCGTTTTGGCCAAATACCATCTGAAAGGGGGTGGCTTGGAGTACCGTTTTGTAGGCAACTCGATATGCCCAAACAGCATGGTGTAGCTGTTTGTCCCAATCAGAGCGTTTAGTGTTCACTAATTTGGTCAGTACATTGCATAAGATCTTATTAGTGCTCTCAGCTTGTCCATTAGCTTGAGGGTGATAAGGGGCAGACTTCTTGTGTATTACCAAGAATTCCTGGAGTAGATTTTCAATCACTTCATTCAATAAATGAGTGCCTCTATCACTTACAAGCTCTATAGGTAGCCCATATCTTGTGAATACATTCTCAAACAAGAATTTGGCAGTTGTTTGAGCATCGTTCTTTGTCGTAGCCTTTACCTCTACCCACTTGGTGAGATAATCTGTCGCAACAATGATGTATTCCGCATGAGAACCCTTAGCTGGGGGATTAATAGGACCTACGAAGTCTATTCCCCACTTAGAGAATGCACGTCCACCCATCATAGGTTTCAGTGGCATCTCATCTTTGCGTATAGGATACTGAGTCCTCTGACATACATCGCACCGTTTCACATAGGTATGTGCATCCATGTGAACGGTCGGCCACCAGAAGCCCGCAAATAGAATTGCCTTGATCACCCGATCCGGTCCAAAGTGTCCTCCTGCTACACCTTGGTGAGCAGTTTCCAAGATCTTAAGATATTCACTCTCATGGACACACAGTCTTAGGTAACCATCCTTACCGCGTTTGTATAGATTATCACCAACAAGTGAATAATCCTGGGCTTCTTGTTCCAAACTCCTTTTTCTAGCTAGAGTCATGTCTGGAGGGAATGTCTTTGTCCTCAAGAATGATACTAGAGGTTCACTCCAATCTGGCGCAATGGATACTTGATAGAGAGTGGCATGTTCCACAGGTGGTTTATTGCAACAGATTGGGCATTCCTTGCACAACTTTTGGACATCCGCTTCCATAGTTGGCCAATGCACTCCGAATCTCTTTAGAGTCTGCAACGTTCGTTGTTTTGAATGGTGTTGCTCTAACGCACCTACATGTGCTAATTGCAACCATTTAGCGTACTCATCCTCTTCTACGCAACAAGCCAAGATCCCTTGATCTGTGTGCTTGTACATGCTTCCTGCCATGATGTGGTACTTTTGGGCTTTTACAACCTCTCTATTCCGTGTGTTTACCACAGGATGGTTAGGCCCGTATGTCAATACTGGTATCAATGGCTTAGCCCACTGTGGTACAACTTCCAAATTAAACAAGTAAGCATCAGGAAGGTCATCTGATACTCCTTGTGGGGCTTCTCCCGATGTGAGCCTAGAGAGATGATCGGCTCTCAAATGAGTCCTACCTTTCCTTACCACAACCTCAAAATCGTATTCCATTAGCAAGAGAAACCATCTTACTAATCTTCCTGTATTGCATGGCTTGTTTACGAGATATAACAATGCCTGATGATCAGTAAAAAATTTAAACTTATTTGCAACCAAATAGTGTCTAAATTTCTTAACTGCGTATACCATGCCTAATCCTTCTCTCTCCGTAGTGGTGTAATTCCGTTCAGCCGCATTCAATTGTCTACTGGCATAGGCAATTGGAAGATCCATATTACCTTCACCAGTAGGTTGTGCAAGCACACATCCAATGGCGTAATTGGATGCATCCACATGAACATGGAATGGCTTATTCCAATCTGGTGTGGTCAAGATTGGTGCCGAACATAATCTTCGTTTAAGCTCTTGGAAGGAATTCTCACATTCATCCGTCCACTCAAAGTTTGTCAGAAGTCCGTACATGGGCTTTGCGATGACAGCATACATGTGGATGAAACGTCGGTAATACCCACAATGCCCCATGAAAGCTTGTACTTCCTTGACATTCTTTGGCCTCGGTAGCTCTGCTATGGCTCTCACTTTTTCTTCGTCTGTAGATATGCCATTCTTTGACACTATGTGTCCTAGAATCTTGCCTTGCATGACCATAAAAACGCACTTCTCTGGGTTCAGGCAGACTTGATATTCTCTACATTTGTCAAAGATTTGTCTGAGTTCCGGAATATGAGTTTGTCTAACATTGGAATGAGCACAAAGATCATCAACATAGACTTCTAAACTCTTCCTCAGGAACTCCTTAAACACATGGCACATCAGCCTCTGGAAGGTAGCTGGTGCATTGGTAAGCCCAAATGGCATTACTCTAAAAGCAAAAATGCCCCATTCCGTGGCAAAGGCTGTCTTATGCTGATCCTCTGGAGCTATGGCTACTTGATTGTAGCCAGAAAATCCATCAAGGAAGCTGTACACTTCCTTGCCTGCCACTCTTTCTAAGAGATGCTCTGTGATGGGAAGCAGATAGTTATCTCGAATTGTGGCGGCATTAACCTTTTTCAAGTTAATGCACACACGCAGCTTGCCATTCTTCTTGGGCACCACTACGATGGGGGATACCCATTCAGTGTGCTCAATTTCATAGATAAATCCAGCTTCAACCAGTCTATCTATCTCTTCTTTGATCTTAGCGGCGTAATTATCGTTATATGTATACGGCTTTTGCTTAGAGGGTTTAGCATCTGAGGTCATGGGAATAGTGTGTGAGCATATGTCCGGGTCAACCCCTTTCAAATCCTTGTAACTCCAAGCGAATACATCTCTATATTCCCTTAGCAAGGCGATCAATTCATGCTCTTCTTCTTCTGTCAGGTCATGGCCTATGTACGTACATCTCTCCTCTCCTTCTTCTAAGGCAACTACAATTTTCTTGGTAGTTTCTTTGTTATCATAGGCCTCTCCTGATTGTGCTTCTCGTTTAGGCATTCTTATCATGACTCTCCTGTCATCTATCTCATACTTCTTAAAATTTTCTGGGACCTCAAACAAAGATTCTTCCTCCTCTGGTGATACTTCTTTCTTCTTTCGTTTCTTTCCTTCTTCCTTCTGGGTCATATGTGTTGCTAATCTTACATCAGTTGTAGCCTCTCCATGCCTCTGGGGTTGAAATTCTACTTCATGGAAGTATTCTTCATCTGATGCAAATGGTGGGTCCATAATGATTGACTCTAGATCGGAGTCACTTGCATCCTCAAATGCGTCAGGGCTAGGTTCGCATTCTTCTAGAACTGCCTCTCCCATGATTGGCTCTATGGAGAAGACTGAAATATCATAGCCATCCTCATCACAGTGAGGTGTCCATTGTTCTTCGTTGATGGCTACGTCCATTGTTGCTAAGATTTCTGCCCAACCGTGAGGTTCAAATTCTTCGTCTGGAAAAACTACAGGTGCATAGGCTGGGTCTTGGATTGATCTATGGGTTTCTTTCGCACCTACCTCTCTGGCTTTCTCTCTCTTCTCTTCTTCTACTGCTACCTTGCACATCCATAAGTGAGTATCTTCATGCATCCATGAGGATCCCGACCCTATGGAATGCACCGATTCTGTATCATCTTTGGCTCTATGGATGGGATTCCATTGGATAGGAGGGACATCTCTATGAGAATAATCCTTGAGATTGACTTTGGTTGTAACACCTAAGTGCTGCAGGTACAAAGAATTGGTCCCCCAATCCTGTACCACTTGCAACTGTCGCATGAATGGTCTTCCCAAAATCATCTCATAGGCATGATTTTTGTTGAAGTCACATATGGCAAAGCTATGCTCAAACTCAACACCACAAGTGGTGAGAGTTATTCCTTCTAGCAATCCTAGGGGTCTCTCTATGTGACCATCGGCCATCTGCAATTTCATCCTCATTGGCCTGAGTGCCGGCTTGCCCCAACGCTTCCAAAGGGAAGTGGTGGCAATTGCAACTCCTGCACCTGAGTCCAAAATTGCCTTAGTGGTGTAGTCCTGGTAGGTAATGGGAAGATAGGTGTTCCCTTCTTCACCTTCACACATATCTCCTATCTTATCCAAGGGAATTTCTGGCACTGTCCTATGGGATCCTACCTTGGAACGAGGTTTTGCAACTTCAGCTACCTGACTGGCTACATATTTTCGCATGTTTGGTCTGTCCTCAGTCAGTTCTTCCAAAGTGAGATCGCGTGGCACCTTGGTGTTCGTTACTACCTCCGTGTTCCTTGGTATGACTGAGTCGTCGTTCCTTACCATGACTGTGGGTGCTCTCATACATGTGGACTTTGCTTCCCATGGGCCTGTGAAGTGGGGTAGCTCTTGTATGGAATTAGACTCAAAGTCCAATCTCTCGTGAGACTGAGCACTCTCATGTTCCCCGTAAATAGATGGGATGTCTTGTGGGAATTGGTCGTGTGCATCGTCCACAAGTTCAAATGGAGGGGCGACCTCACTTTCGTTATCCCATTTATCTTCTTGAATCTCTCGTATGAAATCTGGTGCAAACCGATTCATAGAAGAAGCAGTGTCTGGCTCCGTAGAGTTGGGCACATAAGCAACCTGGGAAGGAGGGCTTATTCTATCGTTGGCTCTCTCCTTGCTCTCGTGAATGGCTGGAGCACAAGCTTCTTGGGGAGGATTACTTATTCTATTACTCTTCCGAGCAGGCTCATACGCTCCCTGAGAAGGAATGTAGGTCACCTGTGGAGGTACATAAACTTTCGGGGGAGGCTCATGTGACTTTTGGGGGGGAAGATAAGCTTCTTGAGGAGGCACATGGGCTTCCTGTGGAGGCTGGCTTATTCGTTCTCTTGCCCTTTCCTTCCTTTGAGGGGCAGGTTCCTTCTCGGATTGTGCAATCAGCTTCTCTATTCTTTCCAGCAGTCCATCAAAGTGTAACTGCGTCTTAGCTGAACTAGAAATGTTGAATAGGCGGTTGGCCTCAAACATGGTCTGAGCCAATTCTACCATTTTGGCACAAATCTTAGTTCGTTCAAGCTCTAGCTCGGCTCTAGGGTAGCATTTTTCATGATCGGTTATGGTTGGTCCTTCTTGGATTCTGGCCTGATATGCTTTAAGCATCATGTTTAGGTCTTCGGGAGTGGGATCAGCTAGGACTGATCCTACTCTAGGGGGTGGTGGGATTTGATGAGGCGGTGGGGAAAGTGGTGGGTTGGATGGAGGTGGGAGTGGTGGAGACTGGGTAATGTGAGAGGGAGTTGGAGCTGTGAGTTCAGTTATCCTAGCTTTGGTTTCTCTTATGCTTTCCTCAAGCTCACTCATCTTTTTAGCCCATTGTCTTTTCATTCTTTCTCGACTATCTTTCCATGCTCTAGTCCTTTTCTTTGTCACACTCTCGGTTTCACTAGCCTCTGGGCCCTTATCCTGGCTTGCCTCTTGGTTTTGCTGCAGTGCCTGAGCTCTAGTGACTACCTGTACTGGTGCAGTGGAAGTGACGCTTCCTGAGGAATCTACAACCAACCCAATCACATTGATCGGAGTGATTTTTGGCATATTATTGGGGTTCTTTGGGCAATCTCGTAAAAGATGTTCTTTTCCACAATCTTGGCAAAAACCTTGGATAGTCACTGACTGGGGTTGTGTAGGTGGGGGCAAGGGACAATCACGAATGAGATGATCTCCTTGGCATCTGTAGCATGGTCCTCTTGGGAAAGGAGGTCTTACTTGCCTAGATTGAGGCCTGGGGTTGGGGTTTGCATACATGACGTTCGTGTAATCTGACTCCCAACTAGGTTCGCTTGGTTCTTCACTATAGTAAGACTCACCATGTTCTGGAGACTGCATGTAGTAAGCCTGGGGACTATCGACATGTGTAGAATCGAAGCTATGGTCACTCGGGTCACTTTCTGAGATCAATGGGGTTACTGGTACTATGGCTCTATTCAGGTTTTCTTCTGCAACAGCATACTTCACTGGAATCACGTTAGCGGGGTTAGGAGGCTGTTGAGCTAGTACCGGTTGAGGTCTCTGTTGGGCCTGATATGGTTGCTGATAGGTTTGTTGGGGTCTAGCATATTGTGGTGGTGGAGGGTACTGGTTCTGGTATCTGCCTTGTTGGTAGGGCTGAGGGTATGGTTGCCTAACTGCCTGTTTGTTGTATGGGCAATCTTGTGCGGTGTGGTTTGTGTACTTTCGTTCTATGGTGCAGTACTGGCTACTAGGGTTAACTTGGGGTTGAGCCATAATGGGACACACATTTGCCATGTGGTCGCCACCGCATGTATAGCACCTCTTCACAGGGGCAAACCTTGGGATTTGTTTGCCAGTGACACCTAATTTCTGAGCTACCTTTTCGGCAAGTTCCTCAATTGATGTGGATTGCGTGGAAGAGTGACTAGATGCACTATCTGAATCTTTGTAGATTTTGGAGAGCTCTAGTTCTTCCCCTAGGTTATCTTCAATGTCAATGCACATGCGTACACATTCTTCTATGGTCCTAGGGTCCTTCAGATACACATAGGATCTCAACTTCGCACTCAGCAATCCATCAAGGAATAAGGCTACTTGTTTAGCAGATGTGGGTAGTTCCGAAATAGGGCACCTTTCAAGATATTGTCTAAATCTTCTTCCGGCCAATCTGACAGTCTCTTGGGGGGTCTGTTTGAAGCTGTGAATCAATGAGGAGGTATTGTGCCTTATGCCGCTCTTAGAGAACTCTACAATGAATGCCTCTAGGAGTTGATCTATGCTCCTGAACTGGCGTTCATCTAATGGCTGAAACCATGTAAGAGCTGTGTTCCTAAGGGTTAGACCGAAGGCATTGTACTGCGTGAACAGATCCTCCACTTGTTCAGCTCTCAAGACTTGCTTGAACTCTGCCACATGATCATAGGGATCTCCTGTGCCGTCAAAGTAATTCTTCATGGACTTAACTAGCTGGGTGGGTCTCAAGGTTCTTGCATGCTCTCTAGGTCTCGGCAGAGGGAATCCATCTACATTTCTTTGGTTCCTGTGGGCTCTAAGCATCTCAGGTTCTACCCTAGTCGTCTCCGTCCTCGTTCTTTCTCTGCCTACTGGGTTGGCAAAACTTACTTCAGGTCTATCTTTACTTGTGTCTCTTTGCATACCATGAGCTTGGGAAGTTCCAGCCCCAGGGTGACCATAGGATACATTTGATCTTGGTTGAGGGAAAATAAATTCACCCTTCCAAGTGTAAGCATGCCTATCATTTTCTGTCACCACAAAGATCCGTTCTGAAGCATGATCTAAGTAGGTCACTCTGCCTGGGCTATCCGGATCCTTAAACTCATAGATCATGATATTTCCTATGTCTGTTGGCTGATTAGACTTATACCTCCAAAATGCTTCATCAGTTTCTCGATTAAGGAGCAACTCTATGCTCTTGTTGTCTTGAGGGACCCATTCAGGCGTGATAAGCCTAGTGAGAACTGATTTACCTCGAGGGGTTCTAGGTTCCGCACCCATGTTCCCTTGTTCCAGGTCCCCTAAGTCCGCTTCTGAGATTACGTTCCCAAAGTCATCTGTCCTATCAGGGTGACTAGTGACTACATATATAGTTCCTTCTTTGTCCAGGTATGCACCATTTTCAAACTTGACAGCTGGGTGCTCTAGTCCAATGGATTGATCAGGGTTTTTAATCTGGACCACAGATCTTCCTAGGCCGTCCTCATATATGCTAGCACCTAGTCGGTTGGTCCTAAGGTACTCCAGCTGCGTTTTGTAAGGGCCTTCTACCCTGTACAAATAAGGCACTCCTGAACTTCCCGTAGGTCTGTCCATGCCTTGAGACATTTCTGACTCACTGGTCTCAGAGCTAGGGTAGTATGAGTGGTGGCTCAACTGCTGGGCCCAAGACCTTGCAGTGTGATTGACACTAGCCTCTGAAGACCTAAGGCTTTGTCTTTCCCTTGCTAAATGTCGTCCTGATCTAAGGTTCATATGCCTAACTGATTAGCCCAATTGTCCCAGAGTACAACCTCGTTGCCGATTAATTGATACCAGACACTTGATTCTTTTTAGTTGTTTTATCATGTTTGAGTTCTTGTCTGATATCACGTCGTCGGAATACTTGAGTGTTCTTCGTACTTTTAGGTTGATCGTTCCACGTTAGGTCCTTTCCTTTATGTTACCGACCGTACAGAGATTAGATTTTTATCTTGAACTTGAGTTTTTAGGTAGTCTTCAACTTGATGACTGCCTATCGTCGCTCTAACTTACTCCTACCTCTCGTCGTGCTTAGCCTAAGCTATGAATTGACAGAGGGGGTTAAAAGTGTCCAACCTTTTGTTTCCTGCTCGGTTGCCCTTGAGTGCCCAGGAAATGTGTTCCCAAGCTCGCACTTACACTTGCTCAGAACGCCTTTCGATGCTCTGTAAGAGTTTCAAAGTTAGCTTTGAAACTTACATTCCAAGGACAGAACCAATTATTTTCATTCATGTAGCACAAACACCAACTTTCATAGTGGTTTTCAAGAAAACAATCCTAAGGACCCCTGACTTTGATCCCCCTGGGTATGGTCAACTTCTAAATACCCTATCTAAAAATCAGTTCATTATCTTTATAAAAAACAGTTGAGGGCGTGTAGTATATGCTACGAGCTTTCCAACAAGCCCTAGAGCTCAAAAAATGGATCTCGTATGAAAAAGTTGTGACCGTTCAGGGTTCTAGGGTTACGACAGGGTTCAAACAGGATCACTGTGCAACAGGTTTTCCCCAAGTTGTTTTCCTAAGGCTTCCCCATGTGCTCAAGAGCATAATATTTATGCCCAAACTTAGCCCAACTTTTCAATTAACAAACCTTAAAAAATTTGGCTAAAATTGGCTGTCAATCGCGATGGATAGGGCTGTCAATCGCGATGGACACTCAGTCAATCGCGATGGACAGAGAGTTCAGTCGGTCACGATGGACACCCAATTCAATCAATCGCGATGGACAGGCAGTCAATCGCGATGGACAGGGACTTCAGTCAATCGCGATGGACAGGGACTTCAATCAATCGCGATGGACAGGGGGTTGAGTCAATCGCGATGGACAGGCAGTCGGTCGCGATGGACAGAGACTTCAGTCAATCGCGATGGACAAGGGACTTCAGTCAATCGCGATGGACAAGGGGTTCAGTCAATCGCGATGGACAGGCAGTCGGTCGCGATGGACTGGCAGTCAATCGTGATGGACAGAGCTGTCAATCGCGATGGACAGGGCTGTCAATCGCGATGGACTGAAATTTTGCAAGATTTTCAAAAATTTTAGTGGGAATGTGGTGTGCAGGGTCTCTAGTCCACTGTGGTGCACTCAGATTTACCAACAAGTGAAAATTTCTGTCAATCGCGATGGACAGAAGGCGGCGACTGCGAGACAGTTTCGTCGAGTTCCGTACCTGCGCGGAAAGCTGGAGATGGTGATGTGACCTGTACCTGCAAGACAGCTCAGAAAACATGCAAAAAACAGCACATGCAAATTCGCTCTCTCGCTCTCTCTCACAAGTGAAATGAGGGAAATGAGGTGGAGGTGGGGATATAGTCAAAAAAACTGAAATTTTCGCGATGATGGATATGGAGGTGGTAGGTGGTGATGATGATGATGGAAATGAAGATGGTAAAGAAAGTAAAGGAAAATCGATGAGAGTGAAGAAAATACCTACAACTCCAACGCGTCAACTCTACGTCTTACCATCACACGCTCGTCCTCAAAGCTCGATCCCCGGCAACGGCGCCAAAATTTGGTGTAGCTCAATGATGAGTAGCACCTCCTTTAATGTCAATCCGGGAAGACGTGAGGATGGTATGAAGACCTCGAGCAAGTGGCGGCACAAGTGCGTGAGTGAGAAGCACACAAGCATGCACACACATACACACACACGCGCACACAAGGCAAGACAGAGAGTGAGAATCAATGGAGCTTTTTAGATTACTTTCAAAATGCTCTTACAAGTTCGTTTCAATTACAATCTAACCTCAAAAATGAGCTCTCTAGCTCTTTTTATAGTTTTTGACTAGCTTTTGGCCCTGTCCAGACCTAGTGTCCGGCCTAGTTAAAAATTAGGTTCCAGGGCCAATTTGAGGGCTCAAACGGAGTCTAAAAAATACGAAAATTGATATGTAGGTACTTCTAAGGCTCCTCAAGCTCAAGGACTCCTTGGCTTGCACAAAATGGAGCTACAAAAATATGAAATGGTATTTACAATGATTGTTAGTGATAAGAATCACTGTTAAAAGATGTAGATTGGAAAAATTGAAGGGCCTATCTGCCAGATTTGCGTCGACTACTTTGTCTACTTACTCCTTCACCTTGTTCTGACTCTCTCCGTTGGCTTCCTTGTCTCGTCAATCCTTGGGTTCCCTGGCTTCCTTGTCTAGTCAGTCCTTGGGTGCCCATACTGCTCTCAACAGACCTTCTTCTATTTCCATCTTTTTGTAGGTGGCTACCTCAATCTTATATCCTTTTGCTCCTTCAAAAATCTTCTTTCCTTGATTTCCTCTTTCATGTGCCAGGATGATTGTGTCTTCTTCATAACTTTTTGGATTTATCAATGTTCCTTGGGCTGGTTGCACTTCTTCTTTGTCATCTTTGAATCTTTGAACCTTTTCTTCTACTCCATCTATTGGTTGATCTTCATAAGGTGCACTCTCGTGACTCATTGACATGTCTCCCCCTTCATCTCTAGTATCTGCAAGTTCTTCATATGGCTGGTCCTCCAACCATGATAGAAAATCATGAAGGATTTTCGCTTCTTCTTCAAAGGTAGGGCTTTGTCTTGCCATCTCTTCTATCTTCAAAACCTGAAATAGAACACAACAAATATTCCAAGATTTTATACCTTTGATACTACCTTAGAATAATAGTTTTGACTCCTTCCTTCATTTGTCCTTGAGTGAGCTTCCACACTAGCTCAAAACTCCTTTGTCTTCTTGACTCCTTGATGTGTCTTCAGTGAGCTTGAGTAGCTGAAACTCCTTCAATGAGTCCTCTTGACTCCTATGCCTTTGTCATGGCTTTGTGTGAGCTTTGCGTGCTCACTTCCTTTAAACAAATCTACTTGAATTCTTTCTTATCTTCAATTGGTTCTCAACACTTCTTTTTGAGATCACTTCAAAGCAAAAAACACAAGTCAAAATGCTCAAGCCTTTAGTGACCATTGCTCAAGCTTCCTAGTAGCGACCAGTGCTCAAGCTCGAGGCGAGCTACTTGTGAGATTCTCAAATCACGAGCTTAAATGATTTAGGACTAGAAGTCCTTCGTAGAACCTTTTATCGCTTTAGCTTCAATGTTCATCAACAATGAACTAAAGAAATGTATACCTTGAGTTTACTTCCTCTTGAATCCAAGCAAGTTTGTAACAAGGACTCACACTCCTTGCCTCGAGCTCTGCCACAGCTCATTTGCCTTCCAAAGCTTGAATCGGAACCTTTGCTAGCTTTCTTCTTTTGGCTTGTCTTCAACTCAATTGATGAGGAGACTTATGATAGGACTTTCTTCTTGAATCCTATCCATTTTATGATGGCAGCCCTTTGCTTTTCGGAGTCTTCATCTTGCCTCGAGTTTCTTTGTCTTTTCCCAAAGCTTCGTTGTCTTTAGCCGTTTGCTTTTGCTTTAGAACTTGCTTTCTCCAAGAACCTATATTCTTCAAACACTCTTAAAGAGTTAGTATCTCTTCCAACAAAGTATCAAGTATGAAATCCTTGGGGGGACCTTGAGCTCGAATAGCTCCTATAGTCTTCTTGCAATCCTACGGCTTCAACAAGCCTCTAGCAATCAAAGTGCATCCAAAATCAATGAGGGGACTTCAACAATTTTGCAACCATACAAGAGCACTATGGCTTTGATACCACTGCTGGTATATGCAATACCGATAGCACATGCGGAAAATGATGAACCAATAACCCAGAGAGAACAAAATTTGACATTTAATTGAACTTATGCTCTTCAATCCCCCTTTTTTAACTTAGCATTTCAACTCAACTCTTATACATTACTTTACAAATCATTTCCACAATACATCATACATAGGCCATTATCAATGCAACTCATAAACATGAGCTCATCTTTCTTGCGGCAATCTTGTATGTGACACAAACTACCATCCACTCCAAGGTTGATGATGTTCCCTCTGTTCTCCATGAATGCTTTTCCATTTCTTTGATTCTTCAAATCTTCATAAATCTTCTCTTCTATTGCTTTCTCTCTCTCATTCTCTTCTCTTGCTCTCCTCTTTTGATTTGTGGTGGCTTCCATCTCTTCTTTGCACTTCTTTCCTTCATTTTGATCTTTGAGACCTTCTTCAATTTCCATCTTTTTGTAGGTGGCTGCCTCAATCTTATATCCTTTTGCTCCTTCCAAAATCTTCTTTCCTTGATTTCCTCTTTCATGTGCCAGGATGATTGTGTCTTCTTCATAACTTTTTCTATTTATCAATGTTACTTGGGTTGGTTGCACTTCTTCTTTGTCATCTTTGACTCTTTGAACCTTTTCTTCTACTCCATCTATTGGTTGATCTTCATAAGGTGCACTCTCTTGAATCATTGACATGTCTCCCCCTTCATCTCTAGTATTTGCAAGTTCTTCATATGGCTGGTCCTCCAACCATGATAGAAAATCATGAAGGATTTTCGCTTCTTCTTCAAAGGTAGGGCTTTGTCTTGCCATCTCTCCTATCTTCAAAACCTGAAATAGAACACAACAAATATTCTAAGATTTTATACCTTTGAGACTATCTTGGAATGATAGTTTTGACTCCTTCCTTCAATTGTCCTTGAGTGAGCTTCCACACTAGCTCAAAACTCCTTTGTCTTCTTGACTCCTTGATGTGTCTTGAGTGAGCTTCAGTAGCTGAAACTCCTTCAATGAGTCCTCTTGACTCCTACGCCTTTGTCATGGCTTTGTGTGAGCTTTGTGTGCTCACTTCCTTTAAACAAATCTACTTGAATTCTTTCTTATCTTCAATTGGTTCTCAACACTTCTTGTTGAGATCACTTCAAAGAAAAAACACAAGTCAAAATGCTCAAGCCTTTAGCGACCATTGCTCAAGCTTCCCAATAGCGACCAATGCTCAAGCTCGAGGCGAGCTACTTGTGAGATTCTCAAATCACGAGCTTAAATGACTTAGGACTAGAAGTCCTTTGTAGAACCTTTTATCGCTTTAGCTTCAATGTTCATGAACAATGAACTAAAGAAATGTATACCTTGAGTTTTCTTTCTCTTGAATCCAAGCAAGTTTGTAACAAGGACTCACACTCCTTGCCTCGAGCTCTGCCACAGCCCATTTGCCTTCCAAAGCTTGAATCCGAACCTTTGCTAGCTTTCTTCTTTTGGCTTGTCTTCAACTCAATTGATGAGGAGACTTATGATAGGACTTCGTTCTTGAATCCAATCCACTTTATGATGGCAGCCCTTTGCTTTTCGGAGTCTTCTTCTTGCCTCGAGTTTCTTTGTCTTTTCCCAAAGCTTCGTTGTCTTAAGCCGTTTGCTTTTGCTTTAGAACTTGCTTTCTCCAAGAACCTGTATTCTTCAAACACTCTTAAAGAGTTAGTATCTCTTCCAACAAAGTATCAAGTATGAAATCCTTGGGGGGACCTTGAGCTCAAATAACTCCTATTGTCTTCTTGCAATCCTACGGCTTCAACAAGCCTCTAGCAATCAAAGTGCATCCAAAATCAATGAGGGGACTTCAACAATTTTGCAACCATACAAGAGCACTATGGCTCTGATACCACTGTTGGTATATGCAATACCGATAGCACATGCGGAAAATGATGAACCAGTAACCCAGAGAGAAAAAAAATTGAGATTTAATTGAACTTATGCTCTTCAGTCCCCCTTTTTTAACTTAGCATATCAACTCAACTCTTATACATTACTTTACAAATCATTTCCACAATACATCATTGTTGACAATCAAGGTCAAGCACAGGCGTAAAAGCGCATCAAGGAAGTGGAGACACAAGAAGAAGGAGCAAGTAGGGAGCTCCAAGAAGCACCTGACAAATTTCTAGAAGAAATCCCTATAAAACTAGTGATTTTTATCACTAAAAACCATTGTAAATACCATTTTTCATTTTTGCAACTCCATTTTGTTCAAGCCAAGGAGTCCTCGAGCTTGAGGAGTATTAGAACTATTGTCATACCAATTTTCATAATTTTTGGACTCCGTTTGAGCCCCCAAATAAGCCCTGGAACCTATTTTTTAACTACGCCGGACACTAGGTCTGGACAGGGCCGAAACAACTCAAAAAACTATAAAAAGGGCTGGAGAGCTCATTTTTGGGGTTAGCTTGTTGTAGATTTCAGCTTTGTAAGAGAGCTCTTTTGCAATCTAAGTCCTTCCATTGTTCCACTCTTTGCTCTTCCTTGTGCGCGTGTGTGTGTATGTGTGTGCATGCTTGCGTGCTTTCACTCACGCACTTGTGCCATCACTTGCTCACGGTCTTCATACCGGTCCTCACATCTCCACGGATTGACATTTATGAGGTGTATCTCCTCACGTTGGTACTTGCCATTGTGCTAGAGTGACACCAAATTTGGCGTCGGTGCCGGAGAGAGAGCTTGGAGGACGAGCGTGTGACGGTAAGACGTAGAGTAGTGACATTGGAAGGAAAAAAATCACCATTTTCAGTTCAGTTTCTGCGTTTTCCTTATTCTTATCTTCATCATCATCACCATCTTCTTCTCTCTTCACATTCTCTAATTTTTTCCATTTTCAACAGTACATTCACTCATTTTTTACTCGTGGTTGTGAGAAAGAAGCGCAGGAGGAGCTGAGAACCAAAAACACTGAAGAAAGACACTTGAAAAACTCTCAAAAACACCAAAATCTGGGCGATAGTATCGCGGCGTGAGAAGAACAACGTCTGGTATCGCGAGTGTCATATCGTGAGATTGGATGGTGATTTTGCATCTACAGGCTGAGAGGAGAGGCAAGAAGGACACAAGGTACACATATCTGCAAAAAATTTTGAATTTGGGTGTAAAAAACTCCAAGTATCATGTCCGGTTGAGTGTTGGTATCGTGATACTAGAATTCTCGTGTATCGCAATACTTGTCGAGGTATCGTATCGTGCATATCCACTTGAGGTATCGCGATACCATTTTGGTATCGTATCGTCAAGTGCTGGTATCGCAATCGTGGTCGCCTTGGTGGTATCGTATCGTCGTCACCTAGTATCGTATCGTGTCGGTCACGGTATCGTATCGTCGACTAACCAGTATCGTATCGTTGGCCCAGTTGGTATCATATCACCAACTTCGTATCGTATCGCCTCCAGTTTTGGTATCACGATCACAGTTTCTCCGGTGGTATCGTATCGTGGTCCACCTGGTATCGTATCGCGAGGCTCAGTGGTATCGTATCGTCTCTTATTCTGGTATCGTATCGTGCACTTTGTCGTATCGTATCACGTGGCACAAGCACTATCATATTGCGGTTGGAGTGGTATCATATCATCCTAACCACTGGTATCGTATCGCCAACTAATCTAGTATCGTATCGCGCAAATTAGTGGTATCGTATCGTGACCACTTTTAGTATCGTATCATCTAAGAGAGTAGTATCGTATCGTGGACTTGGTATCGCCTTTGTGATCGTATCGTCTAGGTTGGTATCGTTTGAATTGGTATCGTGTAAGACAAAGGTATCGTATCATGAAAATCTGGTACCGTATTGCCTGTTTCGAGTTCCCAGAGAGATCCTGTTTCCTTGTTTTAAACCCTAGAACCCTGAACTGGCATAACTTTCTCATACAAAATCCGTTCGGAGTGATTTTGGGTTTGTTAGATAGGGTATTTTGAAGTTGACCCTCAGGTGGAACTAGAAAACCAAGGAGTTCCAAAGGATTTTGAGCAACACAAGAGAACCTTGGGACTAGGAGACAATTCTTATGAACGTGAGATCTGGTAGACACTTAGGCAAGGATAGACAAAGCATTAGATCATCTGAGCCTAGTGTCAATCATACAGCTAGATCTTGGGCACAACAACTAAGTGGTTATCCCTACGTGCTAAGTTTTGACACTAGTGACTCAGAAATGTCCTTCAACATGGAGAGACCCACACGTAGCTCAGGCACTCCCTATTTATAGACGCCAAAAGGTCCCTATAAGACCCAATTGGAGTATATCAGGACCAACCAATTAGGAGCACGCATCTATGAGGATGGTCTGAGACGATTAGTTGTCCAACTCAAAAATCCCGATCAACCCTTTGGACTTGAACACCCAGTGGTCAAGTTCAAAGAGGGTGCATACATTGATAAGGAAGGAACCATGTATGTGGTTACCAACTTACCAGACAGGACAAATGAGTTTGGAAACATCATTCCTGAGAACGAGATAGGAGACCTAGAGCAAGGAGACCTAGGACGAGAACCCAAGACCCTTAGAGGTAAGTCAGTCTTGATAAGGGTGATCAATCCAGAATGGATTTCCCAAGACAACAAAAGCATAGAGCTATTCTTGAATAGAGAAACGGAGGAAGCCTTTTGGAGATTCAAGCCAGAGCAGCCAAGCCTAATAGTCACCATCTATGAGTTTAAGGATCCAGAGATACCTGGCAAAGTTGTCTATCTAGATCACACGTCAGAGAAAATGTTCTTGGTAACAGAGTAGGATAGGCATGCATACACTTGGCAAGGTGAATCAATTTTCCCTCCACTAAGATCTAGTGTTTCCCATGGCCTCCAAGGAGTAGGATCATCCAAGGCTCATGAAACCCAGAGGGAAAGAACTAGAGAGAGACCTGAGGTAAGCTTTGCAAAGACTGTGGGCAGAGACAGATCAGGACACGAAGGTGAAAGACCTGAAAGAGAGAGACATAGAGCACATAGGCATCAAAGAGATGAACATGATTTTCCACTGCCCAGACCCAGGGCGCACTCAAGAACCCTAAGACCCTCTCAAGTGGTCAAGGCAATGAAGAACTACTTTGATGGATTTGGAGATACTTATGATCATGTGGCCGAGATTAAACAGGTGCTAAGAGTTGAACAGGTTGAGGACTTGTTCACCCAATTTGAGGCATTTGGTTTGACTCTCAAGGGTACTGCCTTAGCTTGGTTTCAACCCTTGAATAGTCGCAACTATCGAGAGATAGGTGAATTGCTAGAAGAGTGGTATCAGGCATAACGCATCATCCTTGATCCACACCTTTAAGCAGAAACCCCAAGAAACAGTGCGACTTGCAGGAAGAAGATTTAGACAATACTTGGAAAGATGCCCTATGCCAGAATTACCCACAACAGCCAAACAAGTGGCCTTGTTTTTAGACGGTTTACTCAGCACAAAGTTAAGGTCATACGTGTACTTGAAAGAGCCTAGATCCATAGAAGAATGTGTGCGCATGTGCATTGACATAGAAGACAACTTGGGTGAGGAGTTAGGACTGTCTAAACTCTATAAAGATTCTGACAGTTCTACTAGTCATACCTCTAGATCCTCCAATGAGATAGATGAGATAGCGGAGCAGGTTGCCAAGAAGCTAGGATTTCAAAATAGACAAATGCCAAGGGTCACCTCATTGAAACAATGACAACTGTGGAGGAGACCACATGGCTAATGTTTGCCCAATGATGGCTCAGCCCCAAGGAAACCCTAATGCTCTATATTGCTCTATTGGGAGAAAATACATGAACCACATAGCTCAAGATTGTCCCTATAACAGGTAGGTTGTTAGACAAAATTATCAGCAACCTTACCAGTAGGGTAGGTATCAGAACCAGTACCAACAACCATATTATAGGCCACAACAACAATATCAACCTCAATACCAGCACCAATATCAAGCACCAAACAGGCCACAGCAAGTCTTGGGAAACGAACCACCAACTCCTGCCAATGTGATCCCAGTTAAGTATACAATGGCGGAAGAGAACCCTAATAGAGCATTGGTGCCACTAACCCCTTTGGTCTCAGAAAATGACTCTCATGCTCATAATTCAGACTACTCCCATGAAGGTAGTCCACATGCTTATTACAAAAAGTTACCTGAGCAAAGTGAGACTTCTCCATATCAATACGAGACACCACCTATGGAAGAAAATTGGGAACTAGAATACTCCAATGTCATGTATACGAATCCCAAGCCTAGGCCCCAGGCGAGACAAGTAAGACCACAAGCCCCTAGAGGACCATGCTTTAAATGTCACGGCGACCATTTCATTCATGAATGTCCCCACCAACCAGCTCTGGGACAAGGACAAAACATCACAATACAAGGCTTTTGTCCTAAGTGCTGCAAGGAACATCTTCTTAGAGAGTGTCCGAGGAATCCCTCTAGTGTTCCCAAGGTTACACCCATCAACGTGGTAGGCTTAGTGGAAGATTCAAGTTCAAGTAGTAGGGACGTGGCTCCTGTACAGGCAGTTACTAGGGCACAAGCAATAAAACAGGATAAACCGACAGAGCAGCCAGAGCCAAGTGACTCAGGAGAGTCTAGTAAGAGGAAACCAAGAACATGGAAGGATACCAGAGAGAAGGCTAATCACAAGTGGAACAAAAAGATATCCGAACTAGAAGAAAGCCTAATGGATACCAAAACAAAAATAGAAGACACTGCATCCCAAAGCCCCTCACATGCTGAAGCTCCATTCACTCCACCTCATCCGACCCCACCACCCACTGTAAACAACCCACAACCAGTGTCGGTTCTTGTAGATCCAACCCCAGAAGGCTTGGACATGATGTTCAAGGCCTATCAGGCTCAACTTCAAGAAGGGCCAACAACTGCAAACCTGGACAAGAGTTACCCTAGACCAGATTTAGAGAGTGAACGGACAAAAAAGATTAGAGCAGTTGGTAAACAAGTCGCATGTTTCTTTACCTCCACAGGCTCAACCAATTATGGAAAGAGAAAGCTCACCGCCAAGGAAAGCTTATGTTCTTGATTCCGTGGATGATGGAACACCGCTTTCATATCAACAGTACTCTCAAGAGTTCTTGCGGGAAATACAAGAAGAGAAATGGGCCAAGGGGAAGGGTAATCCCCCTCCTATTCCTGAGATTGATGACCTTCACAATCAATTTCCCCAAGACATTTCGTCTATCTATGGAGACCAAGCAGAGCAACAAGAAGATGAAATATTAGATTTCGAATCTAATTCTTTACAAGAGTTGCCAAAATTCACACGCCCATGGGAATCTGAATCTCTTCAGATCAGAGCTCCCACAATACTAGTAAGAAATGAAGACTTAGTGGTTCCAAGAAACACTGATGTTGTGAAGAACACTAAGGTTCAATGTCATCTCACTGTAGAAGAGCTCCTCAAAGCAAAACCTAAGCTATGGAATCATGTGAAGGATCAGGTTCCAGAACTTCATTCCAATATGCCAAAAGCAATCTCTAAGCAAAAAGTTCCAGAGATACCTCTAGACAAGATAGGAGACATGAGTGAAGGTGAAGAAGGTAATACTTATCTTCCGATCACCTATCAAGGTTAAACAACCAAAGCAATCGTAGATTCAGGTGCTGGTGTTGCTATTGCGACCACCTCCTTGTGGAAGCGATGGGGCAAACCCACATTAAGACCAACAAGAATGAAGCTTCAAATGGCAGATGGTCATTTTGAAAGACCTCTAGGATTGCTAGAAGGGATAACTCTAACCACTTGTGGTGTAGAGTTTGAACACACATTTGCTATATGTGACTTTGAGAAAAACGTCTATGAGATGATCCTAGGAAGACCCTTTCTATGATAAATGCAAATAGTACAGGATTGGGGAACCAACTCCTTGTACTTACAACACTTAGGGGTCACCACTAAGGTCAACTTGAAGGATTACACCTTTAGAGATGTACCACCCCTACAGTGGAATCCTATCCACAAAGCGAAAGAAGATTCTATCTCTGTGCATTCTAGAAGTTCACCTGATCCATCCTGGCTGCATGAAGATACTCACTTGTGGATGTGCAAGGTGGCAGAGGAAGAGGAAAAGTGCCTAAAAGCAAGAGAAGAAGGAACTTCCCCAGGAGATAGACCCGTTGAAGACCCAACCTATACACCGATGATATTTCCAGATGAGGAATTTGAACCTCACGGCTGGGTAGAAATCTTAGCTACCATGGACATTGCAGTCAATGAAGAACAATGGACACCTCATTGTGATGAGGAGGGTTATGATATTTCAATGTTCATGTGTCAGCCCTTGTTGGAAGAATGTGACCCTAGTGATGTCATAGAAGAAGAAGAGAATGACGATGATTTATAGTCCATTGTAATGGATAGTTGCTTCATCTCAGAGGAGCAATAATTAGAAGATGTGGGAGTATTGACTCAAAAAGAAGAAGAACCTCTCACCAACATTGAAACTATAAATTCAAAGGATGGGAGTGAAGGTAGTAAAAAGAAAAAGAAAAGAAAAGTAGTGAAACAAGAAAAAGAGGAATCATTGTTTGAAGTACTAGAAAATTTCAAGAAATATGAAGTTCAAGATCGAAAAATTTTGGTACGAATGCCTAAGAGAGAGGCCATTATAGGAGTGCTCTCATACGATCCCCATAACCGCTGATGTCAAGCCCACCAAACAAATGCCCTACACATATAACGACACTTATGCAGCTAAAATCAAAGGAGAAATTGACAGGCTGATTGAAGCTGGATTTATCTATGAGACTGAGCATATTGAATGGGTGTCCCCATTGTAGTGGTGCCCAAGAAGAATGGAAAATTGCGAGTGTGTATTAACCTTAAAAATGTTAATGCCGCTACCATCAGAGATAGTTATCCGCTTCCAATCACTGAACATTTATTGGAGCATGTTGAAGGCAAGGAAGTTTATAGCTTCCTTGATGGATTTTCAGGCTACAACCAAGTAGCCATTGCCCCTGAAGATCAACATAAAACGGCTTTCACCACAGAGTGGGGAATCTTTGCATTCCGTGTGATGCCATTTGGGCTCACCAATGCACCGACAACATTCCAAAGGGTCATGTGTCATGTCTTCAAGGAGTTCTTGCGAAAGAGCTTGGAAGTATATGTGGATGATCTATGTGCTCATTCTTAAGAAAGAAGATACCACATCCTGAGCTGAGACAAATTTTCAACAAGTGTAGATAATATCGAGTGTGTCTGAACCCAGAGAAGTGTGTGTTCATGGTACGACAAGGTAAAATCTTAGGTCATATTGTTTCTAAGAATGGAATATCAACAGACGTGGACAAAGTAAAAGCCATTGCAGAATTACTGAGGCCAAGGAACGTTAAAGAGGTTCAAGCCTTTATGGGCAATTGTGGATATTATCGCAGGTTCATCCACATGTATGCGATCATAGCTAAACCTCTTTATGGATTGTTGACAAACTTTGAGTGGAACGATGAATGTGAAAATTCCTTCAATGAGTTGAAGAGACGTTTGTGCTCAGCACCAATACTGACCACTCCTGATTGGAATAAACCATTCCATATCCATGTGGGTGCATCCAATCATGCCATAGGATGTGTACTAGCACAACCCACAGGTGAAGGAAATCTAGATTTACCCATCGCATATGCTAGTAGACAGTTGAACGCAATAGAATGAAATTATACCACAACGGAAAGAGAAGGCTTAGGCATGGTATATGCCGTGAAGAAGTTTAGACACTATCTATTGGCCAACAAGTTCAAGTTTTTTACTGATCATCAAGCCTTATTGTATTTGGTCAATAAACCTTGCAATACAAGACGCTTAGTAAGATGGTTCCTCTTACTAATGGAGTACGATTTCGAAGTGGTAGTCAGGAAAGGTAGGACCCACCTTAGGGCAGACCATCTTTCTCGCATCAATTCAGGAGAGCCACCGCAAGGAGTGTCAGATGAACTACTTGATGCTTATTTGTTCAATTTAGAAGTTGTTCCTAAATGGGCAAATAAGTTGGTACCTGTCCTAACCTTCGGACCTGCAAATAAGAACGTAAAAACAAGCAAAGAAGAAATTGTACGATCACAACAATATCAAATATTGGCACGAAGTATGTACAAGCAAGATATAGAGGGTGTACTAGCTTGTTGTGTTGAGGACGATGAACATACTAGTTGGTTGCAACAAGCCCATGAAGGATTGCCAGGAAATCAATACTCTAAACAACGAACATTGCAGAATCTAAAACATTTAGGAGTGTATTGGCCTAAGATGGACAAAGAAATAAATGAGTGGATTAAGAATTTTCCACTGTGTCAAACAAGAACCCCAGTGGAGCATGCCACTCTTTATCACATGTCATTAATTCCAGGCTGGAGTGCTTCATTGGTAGAATTCATGAGATCAGGAACATTATCCAAGGAGGCTAGTCTAGCAAGAAGAGGAAGCATGGAGCAAGAGGCAAGGATGTGTACCTAAGATTGTGCGTTCATGAATCAGACTATTTGAAAGTCTTAGAAACTGCACATAGTGGTGTTTGAGGTGGACACTTTGGGCCTGACCGAGTAATGAAGACCATTCTATTCTCAGGACTTTGGTGGCCCACCCTTCATATGGATGCACATACCTATGTGAAGAAATGCGACACATGCCAACGTGCACAATATTTGATATGAAAAGATGAGATGCCGTTAAGACCAATGATGGGAGGACGTGCATTTTCGAAGTGGGGTATAGACTTTGTAGGTCCCATTAATCCCCCACCTAGAAACTCCCATGCAGAATACATTATTGTAGCCACAGATTACCTTACAAAGTGGGTAGAGGTAAAAGCCACAACGAAAAATGATGCTCAACGACGACTAAGTTCTTATTCGAGAATGTGTTCACCTGATATGGGTTACCAATAGAGTTAGTGAGCAATAGAGGCACACACTTCTTGAATGAAGTCATTGAAAATCTCCTTCAAGAATTCATGGTGATACATAAGAAGTCTGCCCCCTATCATCCACAAGCTAACGAACAAGCCGAGAGCACAAATAAGATCCTATGTAATGTGTTGACAAAACTCGTAAATACTAAACGCTCTGATTGGGACAAACAACTTCATCATGCTGTTTGGGCATATAGTGTTGCCTACAAAACGGTACTCAATGCCACCCAATTTCAGATGGTCTTCGGACAGAATGTTGTGCTACCATTAGATTTCCTAATCCCAGCTTTGAAAGTAGCACAAGAGCATGAGTGGAATGGACATGAATTGTCCTCTAGGATCTTTGATCTAGAACGCTTAGGTGAGACGAGGCTACGAGCGGTAGCAGGCATTTATGCTGCAAAGAAATAGCAAAAGGCATACTTTGATGCCCATATAAAGGATAAAGGATTGAAAGAAGGAGATCTACTGCTGGTTTATATGCTAAAGCAACATGCCCGAAAATTGGAGAAATGAGGATATGGACACATGATCATTAATAGAATCTCCACTACTGGTGCAGTTCAATTGGCCACTTTAGAAAGTGATATCTTGCCGAACTATATAAGTGGATGTCGAGTCAAGTTATATCAAGAACCTCTTACAGAGGATATGCTCATGAGACTCAACACTGCTAAGAAGCGAAAAGAAGAGGAATTAAGGGTTAGAGAAGAAGCACAAGGAGAGGCTAGAGATTACATCAGAAGAAATAAGTTAAGGCGATTAGGCCTAGATGTCAACCCGAAAGCCCCAAAATATCACATGGACATGTGCCAAAAATCAGACACGATTACTTCTCGAATCATCGACCGATGCCCCTTTGTGACCATAGAGGTAGGGCAAGGAAAGAGTGTAAGGACTATAAGAGCATTGGTTAACTCAAGTGCAGCAACTAGTGCAGTTAGACTTTCATACTGCCAAGACCTGCAATTGGACATCAGGCCCATAGAAGCTTACCTCATAGGTTTGGGAGGTGTGGAAACCCCTTGTTTGGGCAAGGTGGAGCTTCCCATCTACCTTCAAGATGTTCCAATAAAAGTCAAAATGCTAGTGTGTCATGATGCAGACCTTACAGAGCCACTTGTCCTAGGTAAAGATTGGATTTATGACTATGCAGTCAACTTGAACCTAAGAAGTCAACTTCTTCAAGTTTGGGTACATGAACAATGCATTACATTAGAATTACAGAATTGCATGCTCACAGATCATGGCACCATGCACTCTCTTAGTTCCTCTAAGACCAATCCTTAAGAACAAGATGTTATATGTGTCAAAAGCTCTGTGTTCCAGAAGAACTCAATAAGGGAAAAACAGACTCAAAGACAAGCGAACTCTTCCTCTTGTATAAAGACTAAAGCCATCACCACCAATCAACCGAAAAGGCAAGTGAAACAATACCTGACAACCACTATATCAAAAACACAAAGAGATGTAAAAAAGAAAGTAGTTAAGGGCACGAAGCAAATCAGGGTACGAAAGGGAGAGCAACCACCAGCCTTCGCAATGCAATTCCCACCCAGGCAAGTCAACCATGGGAAGACAAGAACCAAGAACCTACGACGTGCTCAAGCATGAAGAATCCAACAAATATGGGTACCGAAGCAATCGATGAAGGCCGATCACAATAATGTACAAATTTGGGTGCCTAGAAAATTAGTTGGAGCTCAACAAGGGCGATTACAGATGTCGGTACCTAATAAGATGTTACATCCAAAACAACCTATGCTCTCACACATGCGAAAGGTCTCAACAAAGAAGCCAAGGAGAGAAAAGGGTAAGAACAGAGCACAAAGACCAAAAGAAAATAAACTCAACCCTTCCGCAAAAGTAAGTAGGCCATCATCAAGGATATGGGTTTGGAAGCCAAAAGCACCAGCAACATCCACAGAACCAAAGAGCCAACCACACTGGATACCAAAGTTTGGAAAGCATCCAAAGATGAAGTGGCCTGAGGTGATCTCTACAGGGCCAAATACTATTCCAAAATGGGTTCCAATCAGGAGGATCACATCATTTCAAGATTTAATCGACACCTCCAAAGAAACAAGGCATCAACATCTGCAAGAACATTGAAAGCCTCGACATGCAACAACCATGTGCCTTGGGCATAACCTTGTCTTTTGCACCATTGAGGTCATGCACTTCCAAAGTATGCATCAACATAGGGCTACATTACAAGGTCGTGCATAGATACCATTGAGAAATCCCAGGCACATGAGACACACTTGCAATATGTAAAATATTTTCTTGATACTAACCTCTTTCTGCTTGCTTTATGCCATCCTCTGTGAAAAAAAAAAGAACCGAGAAGAAGAAACAGGGCCCGACGATCCAAGAATCTCACCAGTGAATCATCATCAAGGACATCCATCCGCAACAAAGGACAAGTCCATTGTCAATCACCATGATGGGAGTACAACACGAAGAGACGACTATTGACAAACCTTTCACCATGGTAAGAATTGTATGCTCCAACAATATAACCGTGATAGATTAGGAAACCTCTTCGTCAGCATGCCCTTGAGCACTTTGCTCAAGACCCCATCTGTTGCACCATACTTCTTCCAATGCATTTCCCAAGTATGCATACATAGGACCACATTGCAAGGCCATGCATAAGGCACATATTTGTTTCAACCCATGCACTAACACACTTACCCATCCTTCGTTATGGGTCACAAGTACTTGGCATACATGATGACAACCATGTTTAAAAGATCCAAAAGACATTAAAGCTACAACATCAGAACCTATGGAGCAATTCACAGTCAACAGCTGCTCACAATTCATATTGACAACCTCTTTCAAGCAAGTAACACTTTTTGAACGCTCACAACTATGACACCAGAAAACCATAAGAAGAAGTACATACAACAAGACCAGAAATGGCATAGGCGAGCAGTGCCAAACTGAAGAACTAGACAACTCAGAGAGCTACATTTGGGAGATGGACCACTCTTATTGGTATATGCTGGACACTACCTCTCCAAGCACTACATGGAACCACCACTACAACAAGGGTTTGTCCGGGATGACAGACTCTAGAGGGGGGGGGGAGTGTTGACAATCAAGGTCAAGCACAGGCGTAAAAGCGCATCAAGGAAGTGAAGACACAAGAAGAAGGAGGAAGTAGGGAGCTCCAAGAAGCACCTATCAAATTTCTAGAAGAAATCCCTATAAAACTAGTGATTTTTATCGCTAAAAACCATTGTAAATACCAATTTTCATTTATACAACTCCATTTTGTTCAAGCCAAGGAGTCCTTGAGCTTGAGGAGTATTAGAACTATCGTCATACCAATTTTCATAATTTTTGGACTCCGTTGGAGCCCCCAAATAAGCCCTAGAACCTATTTTTTAACTAGGCCGGACACTAGGTCTGGACAGAGCCGAAACCACTCAAAAAACTATAAAAAGGGCTGGAGAGCTCATTTTTGGGGTTAGCTTGTTGTAGATTTCAGCTTTGTAAGAGAGCTCTTTTGCAATCTAAGTCCTTCCATTGTTCCACTCTTTGCTCTTACTTGTGCGCGTGTGTGTGTATGTGTGTGCATGCTTGTGTGCTTTCACTCACGCAGTTGTGCCATCACTTGCTCACGGTCTTCATACCGGTCTTCACGTTTCCACGGATTGACATTTATGAGGTGTATCTCCTCACGTTGGTACTTGCCATTGTGCTAGAGTGACAATCATACATAGGCCATTATCAATGCAACTCATAAACATGAGCTCATCTTTCTTGCGGCAATCGTGTATGTGACACAAACTACCATACATATGAAACCAACACATGATGTACATCTAATAGGTTTCGATTTTCTGCAGATAGAGCATGCTTCATTCAAACAATGTATTGTACTTCATGATGTATTCTCAGAAACAAGTTATTTGATATAGTTGGTTTATTAACTCACTTCACATATACAAACTAAACATCTGTTCATATATTCTGCAGATAGAGCATGCTTCATTCAAACAATGTATTGTACTTCATGATGTATTCTCAGAAACAAGTTATTTGATATAGTTCGATTTTCTGCAGATAGAGCATGCTTCATTCAAACAATGTATTGTACTTCATGATGTATTCTCAGAAACAAGTTATTTGATATAGTTGGTTTATTAACTCACTTCACATATACAAACTAAACATCTGTTCATATATTCTCTGCATATGGCCAACATCCAAAGCTTACTAACTCACTTCATATATAAGCATCCGTTCATATATTCCCTGCATATGACCAATATCCAAAGATTACTAACTCACTTCATATATACAAAATAAGCATCCATTCATATATTCTTGCATATGACCAAGATCCAAAGCTTAATAGCTCACTTCGTACAAACCCAGCATGGTTTCATATATTTCATGTATATGATCAAGTCTCAGTAACTTATTTCATGTATATGACCGACTCCTATTTCATCATAATAAGAATCAATTTGCAATCCTGCATATTAGCCACATTACCTTTCAACTGAGTACGTTCAACACATAAATATGTGTCATAGTAGTTCACACATATATATATAATTCCATCGCATACACATGGCGTGGCTTTTGTCTTCACATAGACATAATCAGTTCTCAAAATCTTTCAATATATCAACAGATCAGAATGACATCATATGTATAACATATGACCAAAACATTCGATGATGAACCAGCCCTATAGAAATTCTCACCACATGTTTATGCTCATCTAGAAACAAAAGAAAAACTCTTGTCACCAATTTCCACAATCTATTCAAAGTATGCGCAACTTATGTACTACATTTGTAGCACACATTCACGGTATTTCTAGTGACAGCCATCTGAATATAAAATCCCAGCAATTTCAACATGTAGTGTGAACCTGCACAACCATTGAATCTGCACATGAGATGTTCAATCCTCAATTCAACATACATATATGTATCAACATTCCATATGAATGAATTTGTATATCATGGCAGTTTGACACTGCACGTTTTCTTCCCTTGAAGTCTGTTCCTTCTCCTATCCTCATAATATGCCTGAAACGTATATATATTGCCAAATATGCAAAACTTGCCTTTGCATGTATTACTTCATGTAATCACATCAACGCAATTCGTTCATTTAGAACATACAAAAAGCTTTGAGCAGATGCTTCGGCAATTACAAAGAGAGAGAGAGAAGTATAACATAACTTGATTACTTACTTCGTCTAAAGAATACAGAAGTGCGTTCGTCTCTTGGCTACAGCTTCAAAACATCATCCTAAGTGTACTTATGGGAAGCCATGGTGCTGTAGGAGCCGCAGTGTATTCTATTTTCCGTACTCCATATATAGGAGCTTGTAGCATCAGTGGGCATGCATGACATAAGGAGGAATATTAGCTACGCCCTTTTTTTTTAATGCATGAATCAAGGAGAAGCTCGTGGAGATATGTTTGCCGCTTTATTCTTATGCCTAAAAGTAAGGTGAGAGTAGAAAGGTGGGCTTACTACGTGGAGTAGGCATAATTTAAAGGAATGAGGATAATTCTAAGAGTGAGTTCTTATGCAAGAGGAATCAGGATAAGGCTAAAAACTTAAGAGAGGATTCCTATGGGCAAAAAACATGAAGTAAGAGATAGGTAGGGGAACACATATGAAGAGCTTCCATTGAAGCTTGCTATATTTTTAACATTGATGTCTTACCAAAATGATGGAAATAATGAAAACATATGAGCAGATTAGATAGTACATCCTACTCTAGTGATCGATCAATAACATGAATCATTTGAATGGATATCAGATAATAGATTCTTCTTTATTCAACTAAAATATAGATAGTACATCCTACTCTAGTGATCGATCAATAACATGAATCATTTGAATGGATATCAGATAATAGATTCTTCTTTATTCAACTAGAATATCGATGAATCCTACTAGAGAGATGAAATCATGTTCTTTTAAGTTAGAACATGAAGCTCGAGGGTATGCCTAATTAATTTATATATAGCTTTATCTTCAAGGAGCAAATTTTTATCATGTATGTATGCATATGTGTGTTTATATTTCATGTGTATTATATGTATACATGTGTTAGTATGCACATATATGTGTTTTTCATGTATATGTATCCGTGTGCGTGTGTGTGATATATGTACACATGTGTTAGTATGCACACGTGTATATATGCATATGCATTTGTGTAATATATGCAAGTGTATCTATAATTGTGTATGCATGTATACGTATACATGTGTGCATGTAGGCATGTATATGTGATGTGTACATCTATATATGTATATGTGTCTATGTGTAAATGTGTACATGCAAATATGTATGCATGTATATATACATGTGTGCATATAGACATGCATGTGTGATGCATAATGTATCTACGCCATTTTATATTTATGTATGTGTATCTACATGATGTGTATGTATCTTTGTATATATTATGATCGTTGTTGATTCGAGTAGCCATATATAGAGGCATAAGGTTGGGAGGAGAGACATCTCTCTAGTAGGTGGTCAGAGGAATAGATGCAATGTGTACATGTACTTCAATCATATGGCTAAAATGCTGAATAAGAGTCTCTAAATTAGGGTTTGTAAAACCCTAATATAAAAAATTTGTGTTTCCGAATTAGGATTTTTGAAATAGGATTTTTGAATTAGGATATATATATATATATATATATATATATATATATATATATATATATATATATATATATATATATATATATATATATATATATATATATATATATATATATATATATGTGTGTGTGTGTGTGTGTGTGTGCATGTATGTGTATGTATGTGTATCTATATGTGTGTATGCATGTGTATGTGTATATATGTATGTAAATATGATTATGTGAGTCAATGTGTGTGTACATATGATTATGTATATGTATGTGTATATGAGTATGTGTATGTGTATGTGAGTATGTGTATGTGTCTATGTGTGTATTCATTATATGTGTGTAACTGCATGCCATTGTATGTGTGTGTGTAAATGTCCATGTATGTGTGTATATGTATAAATGTGCATGTATGTGTATATGTGTATAATGTGCATGTATGATGTATATGTGTGTGTATGCGTGTATTTGTACCTCTAGGTTCACTCTTTTCTCTCTATCTCTCTCTCTCATATACATACATACATACATAAACACATATTCTCATATTGTTGGTAGGAGTCAGGGCACTCAGAGACTTACAAGACAAGGAAGTCAACTAAAAGAGTCAAAGCAAAGAGAAGGACTAAGTAGGCAAAGCAGTCAACGCAGATCCGACAAATAGGCCCTATAATTTTTCATGATTTGATTATTTCTACTACATTTTGTGCAAGACGAGAAGTCCTCGAGCTTGAGGAGTATCAGTAGTATTTATGTACCAATTTTCATAATTTTCGGAGCTCGTTTGAGCCTCCAAAATAACCTAGGAACCTAATTTTTAACTAGGCTAGACACTAGGTCTGGATAGGACCAAAGCTAGTCAAATTTTATAAATAGAGCTAGAGAGCTCATTTTTGAGGTTACCTTGTTGTAGATTTGAGCTTTGTGTGAGAACTCTTTTGTAATGGAAGTTACTCCTTTGTTCCTCTCTTTATTCTTGCCTTGTGTGCACATGTGTGTGTGCTAGTGTGCCTCTCACTCACACACTTGCGCCATCACTTGCTCATAGTCTTCATACTAGTCCTCACGTCTCCATGGATTGAAATTTATGAGGTGGATCTCCTCACGTTGGTACTTGCCATTGTGCTAGAGGGACACCAAATTTTGGCACCGTTTCCGGGGAGAGAGCTTTGAGGACAAGCGTGTGATGGTAAGACGTAGAGTTATGATGTTGGAGTCATAGGTATTTTCTTCACTTTTCTCTATTTTCTTTTGTTTACTTCACTATCATCATCACCGTCATCATCCTCACCATCTCCCACCTCCATCACCACCTTCGCGAAATTTTCAGTTTTTTGCTCATATCACCTTTCCCCTTCCATTCCCCTCATTTCACTTGTGAGAGAGAGCAAGAGAGCGATTTGTGTGGGCTGTTTTTGCATGTTTCTTGAGTGTTCTTGTAGGTTTTGGTTGTATCATCATCTCCAGTAGGTCGCGCAGGTATGGAAAAGCTCTACACAATCTTTGGGACGTTGATCTCTGTCAATCGCGATCGACAGAAATTTGGATCTTTGGATAAATCTAAGTGCACCATAGTAGACTAGAGACCTTGCACATCACAGATCCACAAGAATTTCTAAAAAAGTTGCATTTTTGCTATCCATCACGATTGACATCATTAATCACGCTTGATAGCATCCATCTTGACAGACATCATGTCCATCATGATCGATAGACCTCGACGGACACCTCTGTCAATTGCGACAGACGGTATCCATCGCGATCGACACAGAACTTCACAATTGATAGCTGATTTGATGAAATTCTTGTCCATCACGACGCATAGAGGCCCGATTGACACACAAAAGCATAAAAAGACAAAAAACTCAACCAATCGCGATTGACACCCCACGATGGACTGCTTGTCCATCGCGACTAAGAGCCATCCATTGCAATTGACACGTGTCAATCGCGATAGATAGAAAAATCATGATTGACACTTCACTTTACCGAGAAACCTGTCCATCACGACAGAGAGAAAAATCACGATTGACACTTCACTTTATCGAGAAACCTATCCATCGCGACTCACAGACTACAACTGACACAAAATCACGCAAAAAATCCGAAAAACTCAGTCCATCGCGATCGACACCCCGTATCCATCGTGATTGATAGGCCACGATGGACAGCTCTGTCCCTTGCATTTGACAGCCCTATCGATCGTGATTGACAACCATTTTCGGCCAATTTTTTAGGGTTTTTTAATTTGAGGATTTTGGCTAACTTTGGGAATGAATAGTGTGCTATAGGACACTATTAAAGAGTTAGTATCTCTTCCAACAAAGTCTCAAGTATGAAACCCTTGGGGGGGCCTTGAGCTCGAATAGCTCCTATAGTCTTCTTGCAATCCTACGCCTTCAACAAGCCTCTAGCAATCAAAGTGCATCCAAAATCAATGAGGGGACTTCAACAATTTTGCAACCATACAAGAGCACTATGGCTTTGATACCACTGTTGGTATATGCAATACCGATAACACATGCGGAAAATGATGAACCAATAACCCAGAGAGAACAAAATTTGAGATTTAATTGAACTTATGCTCTTAAATCCCCCTTTTTTAACTTAGCATTTCAACTCAACTCTTATACATTACTTTACAAATCATTTCCACAATACATCATACATAGGCCATTATCAATGCAACTCATAAACATGAGCTCATCTTTCTAACGGTAATCTTGTATGTGACACAAACTACCATTCACTCCAAGGTTGATGATGTTTCCTTTGTTCTCCATGAATGCTTTTCCATTTCTTTGATTCTTCAAATCTTCATAAATCTTCTCTTCTATTGCTTTCTCTCTCTCATTCTCTTCTCTTGCTCTCCTCTTTTAAATTGTGGTGGCTTCCCTCTCTTCTTTGCACTTCTTTCCTTCATTTTGATCTTTGAGACCTTCTTCTATTTCCATCTTTTTGTAGGTGGCTGCCTCAATCTTATATCCTTTTGCTCCTTCCAAAATCTTCTTTCCTTGATTTCCTCTTTCATGTGCCAGGATGATTGTGTCTTCTTCATTACTTTTTCTATTTTTCCTTGTTACTTGGGGCTGGTTGCACTTCTTCTTTGTCATCTTTGAATCTTTGAACCTTTTCTTCTACTCCATCTATTGGTTGATCTTCATAAGGTGCACTCTCTTGACTCATTGACATGTCTCCCCCTTCATCTCTAGTGTCTGCAAGTTCTTCATATGGCTGGTCCTCCAACCATGATAGAAAATCATGAAGGATTTTCTGTTCTTCTTCAAAGGTAGGGCTTTGTCTTGCCATCTCTTCTATCTTCAAAACCTGAAATAGAACACAACAAATATTCCAAGATTTTATACCTTTGAGACTATCTTGGAATGATAGTTTTGACTCCTTCCTTCAATTGTCCTTGAGTGAGCTTCCACACTAGCTCAAAACTCCTTTGTCTTCTTGACTCCTTGATGTGTCTTGAGTGAGCTTCAGTAGCTCAAACTCCTTCAATGAGTCCTCTTGACTCCTACGCCTTTGTCATGGCTTTGTGTGAGCTTTGCGTGCTCACTTCCTTTAAACAAATCTACTTGAATTCTTTCTTATCTTCAATTGGTTCTCAACACTTCTTGTTGAGATCACTTCAAAGCAAAAACACAAGTCAAAATGCTCAAGCCTTTAGCGACCATTGCTCAAGCTTCCCAGTAGCGACCAATGCTCAAGCTCGAGGCGAGCTACTTGTGAGATTCTCAAATCACGAGCTTAAATGACTTAGGAATAGAAGTCCTTCGTAGAACCTTTTATCACTTTAGCTTCAATGTTCATGAACAATGAACTAAAGAAATGTATACCTTGAGTTTTCTTCCTCTTGAATCCAAGAAAGCTTGTAACAAGGACTCACACTCATTGCCTCGAGCTCTGCCACAGATCATTTGCCTTCAAAATCTTGAGTTCGAACCTTTGCTAGCTTTCTTCTTTTGGCTTGTCTTCAACTCAATTGATGAGGAGACTTATGATAGGACTTCCTTCTTGAATCCTATCCACTTTATGATGGCAGCCGTTTGCTTTTCGGAGTCTTGTTCTTGCCTCGAGTTTCTTTGTCTTTTCCCAAAGCTTCGTTGTCTTTAGGCGTTTGCTTTTGCTTTAGAACTTGCTTTCTCCAAGAACCTATATTCTTCAAACACTCTTAAAGAGTTCTTATCTCTTCCAGAGAAGTATCAAGTATGAAATCCTTGGGGGGACCTTGAGCTCGAATAGCTCCTATAGTCTTCTTCCAATCCTACGGCTTCAACAAGCCTCTAGCAATCAAAGTGCATCCAAAATCAATGAGGGGACTTCAACAATTTTGCAACCATACAAGAGCACTATGGCTCTGATACCATTGTTGGTATATGCAATACCGATAGCACATGCGGAAAATGATGAACCAGTAACCCAGAGAGAACAAAATTTGAGATTTAATTGAACTTATGCTCTTCAGTCCCCCTTTTTTAACTTAGCATTTCAAATCAACTCTTATACATTACTTTACAAATCATTTCCACAATACATCATACATAGGCCATTATCAATGCAACTCATAAACATGAGCTCATCTTTCTTGCGGCAATCTTGTATGTGACACAAACTACCATTCACTCCAAGGTTGATGATGTTCCCTTTGATCTCCATGAATGCTTTTCCATTTCTTTGATTCTTCAAATCTTCATATATCTTCTCTTCTATTGCTTTCTCTCTCTCATTCTCTTCTCTTGCTCTCCTCTTTTACATTGATGTGGCTTCCCTCTCTTCTTTGCACTTCTTTCCTTCATTTTGATCTTTGAGACCTTCTTCTATTTCCATCTTTTTGTAGGTGGTTTCCTCAATCTTATATCCTTTTGCTCCTTCCAAAATCTTTTTTCCTTGATTTCCTCTTTCATGTGCCAGGATGATTGTGTCTTCTTCATAACTTTTTCTATTTTTCCTTGTTACTTGGGCTGGTTGCACTTCTTCTTTGTCATCTTTGAATCTTTGAACCTTTTCTTCTACTCCATCTATTGGTTGATCTTCATAAGGTGCACTCTCTTGACTCATTGACATGTCTCCCCCTTCATCTCTAGTATCTGCAAGTTCTTCATATGGCTGGTCCTCCAACCATGATAGAAAATCATGAAGGATTTTCTCTTCTTCTTCAAAGGTAGGGCTTTGACTTGCCATCTCTTCTATCTTCAAAACCTGAAATAGAACACAACAAATATTCCAAGATTTTATACCTTTGAGACTATCTTGGAATGATAGTTTTGACTCCTTCCTTCAATTGTCCTTGAGTGAGCTTCCACACTAGCTCAAAACTCCTTTGTCTTCTTGACTCCTTGATGTGTCTTGAGTTGGCTTCAGTAGCTCAAACTCCTTCAATGAGTCCTCTTGACTCCTACGCCTTTGTCATGGCTTTGTGTGAGCTTTGCGTGCTCACTTCCTTTAAACAAATCTACTTGAATTCTTTCTTATCTTCAATTGGTTCTCAACACTTCTTGTTGAGATCACTTCAAAGCAAAAACACAAGTCAAAATGCTCAAGCCTTTAGCGACCATTGCTCAAGATTCCCAGTAGCGACCAATGCTCAAGCTCGAGGTGAGCTACTTGTGAGATTCTCAAATCACGAGCTTAAATGACTTAGGACTAGAAGTCCTTCGTAGAACCTTTTATCGCTTTAGCTTCAATGTTCATGAACAATGAACTAAAGAAATGTATACCTTGAGTTTTCTTCCTCTTGAATCCAAGAAAGTTTGTAACAAGGACTCACACTCATTGCCTCGAGCTCTGCCACAGATCATTTGCCTTCAAAATCTTGAGTTCGAACCTTTGCTAGCTTTCTTCTTTTGGCTTGTGTTTGCTTTCTAAGTCCAAGGAAAAGATGATTGTGAAAGCCTTTATTTTGCTCAAACCCCTCGCAATCGGTCCACTTGGATTACCTAGAACCCACAATTATCTCGCAATGGATTCTTCCTATGTCTATGCACTAGCTCATATGTTCCCAGAAAATGCACCAAAATGTTTGAGTCTTTTGGTCCAAGGGAAAGTGCCTATTCTCAATGATATTTTGCCCAACTTTCTTGATACTAGGTCAATTTTGGTTTTCCCTAAGTCCACAATTTCACTCCAAAGTTTTGATGGAGGATACGGGAAAATACATGCATATTTTCGCAGTCAACGATGTCACGTATACAATATCAACTTTGCTCTTCATGTTTCATAGTCACGATGTTCCTTGCAATAATAAATAAGGTTTGTATTTCGTTTCGACAAGCTCTCTTAAGAGCACATACGGTTTATAACAATAAGAAGTGTATCGCCCATCAAAGCATTAAGGTTTGCAGTCAAATAAATTCATTTTCTTTGTCAACAGTTTAGAACAAAAACATCAAACTCTGAACCTTTATCGCAGAGATAATATCTGGAACCATCAGCTAAGCAGTAACCAACAATCTTTTGAAAGTTACTTATAGATTGTATAATGTTCTCGTGAAACGTTTGTGTATATAAAAAAAATCATTCAAAAGCTTACCATACATTTCTGGAATGTTCAAACAAGCGATAAGTAAACATGATATGAATAGTCAAATGCATTCGAAAAAGAAACCAGAGAAGCCATTGTGTGTTTTTCTCTTGTAACGTTCAACCCAAGCGCATAGGAACACAGATTATGAGAGTTCCTTGATGGTTGAACATAGAATGTCTCAGGGTATAATCACACAACACAATTCTAGATTATGTCAATGCATTTCAGAGTTATGCATGTAATGGAAGCGGCCCAGCATCGCATTTTTTTGCATGTATCACTTTAGCACGTTATGACTTATAAATTCACAGTATTAATGATTGAGTTCTCGTCAGCAAATCATATCACTCATGGCCAAAAAAAGAGAACCAATTGCTACAGCACTGACCATGAATGCCAGAGAAGAAAACTCAAGCACAAAAGTTCACTCATAAGCTTCTTTGTTAATCAATCAAGTGATCAAGCATATTGCAAGAATAATTATCATCCCTCCGCTATGTCAAAACAAATCCGCATCAACAATATGAAGAACATATGGCTCATATAACAAGCAGACCTTCACTGACCTTGAGATTCCATCTCTGTCAAAAATCACGTAGCTAAAGCTTTTTGCCCCCTTCATGTCGCTAACACTCCAGCCTGCTATCTCTACAAAGCAAACACTCCCTTAATTTCTCGTAACTTCTGCAGATGAAGTCCTATCAAAATGCTTGTCGTAGTTTCAACATCCATCCATCTTCAAATCGAACACAGGAGACCCCCTCGAAGCTTCCCCTTCTTACTCTGTGTCCAGATCTCTGCCACCCTTCGCAGTGATAGGAAGAGCTACTTCTCAGAGCCTTCCGAAGCTCTGCTCTTGCATCATCTCTGTGTGTGTCTGAGAGAGGGAGACAACTCTCTGAGATGTAATTGCTCCCCCCAACAACCCCGCTCAGCTCTCTATTCTTAACTCACAAGTAGCAATGACTGGATCCTCACAGATTGTATCTCGACAGAATAGACCTCCTTTTCTTTTCGTCCATAGCCGGATTTCTGGTATAACTACGTTCCCCCAGTAGCGCTTGAGACACCCATTTGATGAACCTCCCCCTACTCATGGCGACCTCCTCCCCTTATCTGTACAATCAGCGCAAAAGCTCCCTTTTTTCATTTCCCCCCCGTCAGAGCTACAAAAAAAAACGGCCTTGCCCCCCTAGATGACAAGAATACTACATCCAGCAATACCATTGCCTGCCCTAGTCCCAACACATCCCAGCGATCAGGAAGTAATTTTTTTCGGTGATCTCTGACGAGTCCCCTTCTTATCTGTACAACGGCGCACCCACTTTTTCTGGCAAAAAAACAGAAAGGAGGGGGGGAGTCTTCTGACAAAAATAACCTTCAGGCGTGTAGCTAGCTGTCACATTCTCAAAGTAGAAATATGAGGGCCCACACATGACCTCCGGTAATGGTTTTGGCCAGCCGGATAAAACAACCCGGGATTCCATATCCCATCATCTTTCCTAGACAAAGCTTTAGTTTTTCGTTATCTTTAAATTTTGGTATCCCCATCTTCTGTGTGTTCGCTTTCGATGTTGGAGGGCTCTCGTCCCAAGTACTTTCCAAAATATCCGCGTCGCTATCATCTGATCTAAGCGGAGAAGAACTCACTTTTCTCTTCTTTTTCCCTATGTACGAGCACCCTAATTTCTCCATATTGCATGTCCACTTAGTCAGGATTTGTGCTTCACGTTTTGAGAAAGGTTCCTCTATTTTTTGCTTTATTCTGCATAAGATTTCTAAATGGACTTTCACTAGGGATATGCTTATGTATTTGCTCAGGTACAGAACCCACAACTCGCTTCTCCTCATCTTCGTAATGCAAACTCAAAGCATTCAATATTTGTTCAAAATCATCAGTACCGAACCATTTGATAGCATTTCCTATGGATTGGGATAAAAAGCCCATGCTCTGTAGTGTCAAAGTGATTCCTTTTACTGATTCCTCATTGTCAGGTGAATCAATCATGAGGACTTGTAGACAATTTGGTGTATTTCTGGACCTCTTTTGTTTAGTATTGATGTTACCACATTTAATCAGAATTTATTGTTATCGACCAACATCTTTCGTTGCCAGATACTTGCAATCAACATATAATATAAAAATTGGAGCATGTTAGTGCACCAAAACCAACCATTTCTTGAGCTAACATACTTCCCTCTTCTTAATTGCGAAGTCGTCCTCGACGAGCCACTCTTGCTGCAATATAATCAAAACAGCCATGAACATGTCAGTGTATAACTAGTTTGCATACCTTTCCATCGAGCCATCATTCCAAGTGGACCTGCACTCATTGAAGTTATTAGTGCTAAAAAAATCACTCATGAATACATAAAAACCATTCACTTCAAAAAGATCCAAGAACATGCGCATATATGCAACTCCAACTCCACATACATCAATTTGCTCATGCATTCCATTATGAACATAGTCTCAACCAAAATAACACATGCATACCCTTCCATGTCTTACACATATAATTATGATTGCAAAAAACAAAAATGGAAATACCGGAATAAACAACAACAACTGAAATGAATTCAACAGGACATGCAAAAATACCCAAAATGCATACCCCATTATTGCACCTACTATTCGCTATGTACACATAGTCCATGACCAGACATTTCCGAAGAATCCCCATCGTCGTCCTACAAAAGCCATCGAAACTCGAGTGCAAGTGAAGACATACATCAGAACCCTAGAGTGTCACCCACACTCGAAAACCCTCGGATAGAGCACACAAGTTATAAAGCAAGACCGTTGCATTACCTCCCTAAAGCCTCATCCATAAGTACATAGAGAATATCCGTGCCTTCAAGAATGTTGATTCAAAGTGAGCTGATCTGTCGCCAGCCAACACATACCAATCACACAAGCAAATAATGTCCCCTTCCAGGCGATCATCGCCCTCTCCTCTCTCTCTCTCTCTCTCTCTCCCCCTCAAGAGTGGGGAATAACTTCGTATGAACATTTTATTTATATTCACACGTTGGCCTACATTGACACTGGATGCGATTCGTGGACCTGACCACCCAATTAGGTTGATTCCACCCATCTACCAATGCAACGCAGCGCTCAACACCAAACACACAATGATAACACATAACATATAAAGCTAGCCCATAACGAAGCTGGATACGGCTTGTGGTCGTGACCGCCCGGCCACAATGGCTCCACCTACCTACCAACCCGTTATGGCGTGTAGCTAAGACACAAACATATCCATCCCAAGCCTATGGCGGAACTAGCTGCGGCTCGTGGTCCAAACCACCCGGCTAGGATAAATCCACCCACCTACTAGCCCACCATAGCGCATCGGTACAAACAACACACACAATTTTTTCTTTCTCTTCGTTTTTTTTTTCATAGTTAATTAATTCACCCAAGTCCTGAGAATTAGGGAGAGGAAGAAAGGGACTTTCCCATTTTTCCCACACATGCATGCAAAACATATACACACTAGCCTTTGACAGATCAACCACCTCTTCACTCCATTCTCTCAATTACAGACACTATATATGTATCCATCGAGTTGACTTTTCACTTGGTAACTACAGCCGACTATGCCTTAGTCTCTCGTATACCTATCCTTAGGTGTCCTAGAATGTGAGTCTCCGGGATATCTCATGTAGCCTCACATTGTACCCGCATCCCAACGACTTCCCTAGGGCGAGTCAGGCTCAGCTTCAGGAGCTCCGTCATCACTTCCTATCATTAACACATCTGCCCAAGCCCAAGTGATATCGTTTTCCTCATTAGGCATTTCTATAGAAGGATCGAAATAGTAATATCGATCTCCCGCCCATCCTACATGTCGAGTCAGGTATTCCTCAAAACACTCAATGTAAAATGCAACACCCAAACCCTAGCTTATAAAGCATACCAGCCAATGCGCTTCCTCTACATCATATTCCGTCTCAAAGTCGTCGACATCTATGTCCATGCGGGTGAATGTTTGGTCCGAGAAATATATCCTTAGCTCGTACAAATAGAGTTGCGTTATTTGGTCTTCCATTTTGTTACTTAGCTCCTAATAGTCTCTGCATAACACAAAAATATTAGAAGTCCAAAATTCTTGAGCTGGCACATGATAATATTTATGACAACAAAAATCAGAACTAACATATGCACATATATATATCTATCTATAACTATACGTCTATGTACAAGGAGTCTACTACATCCCTCCGTTTGGATCTCGTCTCGCTTCTCCTGTCCTAATATCACTTGAAATATGGTTTAACTCGAAGCGCGTTAACTTTCACGGGAGCATATTCTTCTCCTAAATCTTGAATTTGCAGGGAGCCATTAGAATTGAGTTCCACCACCTTAAACGTTCCTGCCCATCTTGTCTGTAACTTCCCCGGGAATTTATAATATTTACTATCATAGAATAGTACCAAATCCCCTTCTTGAATCGCATAGGTCTTGAGATTCTTGTCATGCCTCTCCTTACGTCTTCTCTGAATAGCTTCCAGACTTTGCTGTGCAATGAGTCTCTTTTCTTCTAGCTTGACCAGTTGTATGTACCTCTCCTTTAATGACTCTTCCTCTCCCAGCCTAGCCTCGATGGCCACTCTTAATGTCGGCACTTCTTTTTCGATAGGAAAGATGGCTTCCTTGCCATATACTAGGGAGAACGGGGTACTCTTAGTCGTCACTCGGTAGGATGTTCGATATGCCCACAAGGCTTCCAAAAGTCTCTCATCCCAGTCTCGCCTATGCACAGCTACTGTCTTTGTCAGAATCTGTTCAAGAACCTTGTTCGTGACCTCCACTTGTCCATTTGCCCTCGGGTAATATGGAGTACTTTTTCTATGTTTGATCTTATAAAATTCCATTAATTCTTCGATTAGTTCGTTGACAAAATGGGTTCCTCTATCACTTACTATTTCCAACGGACATCCGAATCGGGTGATGATTTGTTCGTACAAAAATTTAGCAACATCAACAGCTCGATCAGTCTTCAGAGCTTTGGCTTCCACCCACTTGGTAACATAGTCAGTACAAACCAGAATATACTTGTTGGATCTTCGTCGTGAGGGAGGATCAATAGGCCCCACAAAATCAATTCCCCACTTCTCAAAGGGCTTAAGAGCAAGCACCGGTGTGAGAGGAGCAGCATGTGCTAATGTGGGTTTGCCCATTCGTTGGCATTTGTCGCATTTCTTACAGTATGTGTGAGAGTCTTTAAACAACGTTGGCCACCAATACCCAGCCAATAAAATCTTTCTTGCCGTTAGTTCACTAGCAAAATGCCCACCGCAAGGTTCATCATGCAAAGCCCTCAACACTAGGGTTGTTTCTTCTTCCTCGAGACATCTCCGATAAATGCTCTCATGAACAAAATATCGATAGAGTTGCCCCCCAATGATGCTATGGTGCTTCGCCAATGCTAACAGTTTTTGCTTCTCTCTCTTGCTTGCTCCTGGCGGATATTTAGTGGTGCATAAGAAGTTCACCAAGTCGGCATACCAAGGTACTTTAGCATCAACCTGGAATAGATGCCCATCAGGAGCATCATCGGGCACACCAGAGATTGGCTCCTCATTAAAAATTCGAGATAAATGGTCGGCCAATATATGCGCTTTGCCTGGTCTGGTTACCACTGTGAACTGAAATTCTTGGAGGAGTAGCATCCACCTCATCAATCGCCCTGATAGCTCGGGTTTATTAATGATATACTTTAGGGCTTCATGATCCACATAAAACGTGAAATGCTTTCCCATCAGGTAATGCCGATACTTGTTTACCGCAAAGATCATCGAGAGGCATTCCTTCTCTGTAGTCGTGTAGTTCCTCTCAGTGCTATTCAAGTTGCGACTCGCGTAATAAATAGGGTGGTCCAACTTCTTTTCATCGGCTTGGCATAGCACTGCTCCAACCGCAGTATGAGAAGCATCTGTGTGCACATGAAATTCTTTCGTCCAATCAGGTGCTACTAAAATTGGCGCATTTATCAATTTATTTTTGATCAATTCGAATGCAACTTAACACTCTCCAGTCCATTGGTATTGTTGGTCTTTCCTCAAAAGATTCGTCAGTGGTGCTGCTATTGATGCAAAATTTAATATAAATCGTCGATAATAATTAGCATGCCCCAAGAATCCTCTGAGTTGCCGCAAGTTTTGAGGAGGTGGAAGTTGTCCGATTTTTTCCACTTTATCCTCGTCAACCGCGATCCCTTTTTCAGAAATAACATGTCCCAAAAGCAATCCTCTTCGTACTCCAAATGTACACTTTTCAGGATTTAATGCGATGCCTTTTTCGATGCTTCTTCTTAAAATAGCTTCGATCCTCTCCATCATGTTTTCATCATTGCCCCTGATTGCAAAATCATCGAGGAATATCTCCATCCAATCCTGCAAATAGTCTTGATATGCAGCTATCATTGCTCTCTGGAATGTGGCCGGTGCATTGCATAATCCAAATGGCATCACACGATATGCATACGTACCCCATTCTGTGGTGACAGTTGTTTTTGATTGATCCTCTTCATGGATTTGGATTTGGTTGTACCCACTGAAACCATCCAAAAATGAGTACAATTTATGGCCAGCCACTCTGTCCAGGATTTGATGAGTGAATGGCAAGGGGAAGTGATCCTTCTTCGTGCGCTCGTTCAACTTGCGATAATCTATGCAAATACGGATTTTCTTATTTTTCTTCGGAACAACTACAATTGGTGATACCCACTCGCGGGATGCGATGGGATATATGAATCCTACTTCCAATAACTTAGTCAATTCCAGCTTGATCAATTCCGAGTAGACTGGATTCGTCCTCCTAAGTCGTTGACATATTGGTCGGGTGCCTTCTTCCAAATCTATATAATGTTGGCAGATTCGGGGATCAATTCCTCTCAGATCACTGTATGACCATGCAAAGGCCTTGCTGAAATTTTTGAGTGCCAACTTAATACAATCTCGTACTCCATCTGGTAGCTCTGACCCCACGCTCAAGAACTTTTCTGGAAAAACTTCCCATTTTTCCACCTGAGTTTCTCGCGAATATTCCTTAATTCTTGATAACGCTGTGATTGGAAAGTGCTCCCCGATCACGCGTGCATGGTTGGCCAGTAAATCATTGTTTTGTTCTTTTTCAACCGCACCCAATTTCTTAAGTTCAGCTGTTGCAATGGCATCGCGCACTTTAGTTTTACTTTCCGCTTCTTTGTCTGATTGTCGACTTCTCCTTAGAAGCTCTTCTTCTAGCATTCTAACCCTTTCTCTCAACTGTTGCACTTCCATTGTCGGAGCTAACTCCAGTTTCAATTCTTCTTTTGAAGTTCCCTTCTCCAAGGATCGAGTAGCTTTATTTTCCTTTGCATCTATACTCAACATGTAGCACTCAAATTCACTTGTATGCATCAACCATCCCAACAACTCTTGGTCTGAATCATCCTTGTAACATAGAGGATCTATGTACTCGCCCACTTTCGCATGTTGGAGGTTGGCCAATTGCAGGTTAAATCCATCCTGTGAAAGGTCTTCAGAAGTCTCTGTGCGCAATGCAAATCTTACCCGTGCCATTTCTTGTCTAACTTTTTCCTTTGCTTTCTGCTCCCTTTCCTCAGCTGTTGTCGATCTCTTGCCGGTCAAGTTTGGAGACACTTGAAGTTGTATTCGATCAACCTTTGGTCCAATTGTGATAAATCCTGTGCGCCAATCGTGCACACATTCGCCTTGCACCAGCCATGGCCGTCCAAGTAGGATCGAGAAGGTGGCCTCTGAGGTCCTTGGTCTTACTATCAGATAATCAACTTTAATTTCTAGACCGCCCACAACTGTGCTTACATTCTTTAAAAGGCCTGCAGGCTTCACTTGTGTTTGATCTGCCATTCTCAAGGACATCGGAGTTTCTTCCATGTTGAGGCCCAAAGCTTTCATCATGAACTCAGTCATAAGGTTGACTGTGGCTCCACTATCTAACTGAGCACCAGGGACTGCATACCCTTCAAAGTGCATCTACAAAGTGCATTGACGAGCTAGAGCCTTCTTGAGGGTTCGGTGCCTTGAACACTACTCCGATTGTAGGAACATGCTCTTGAGCTCTCGTTGTGGAATGCATCTGAGTATCAACATAATTCAAGGACCCTACTGGTCCTTTTTCCTTGCCGGCGGCAGCTCTTCGTTTTGGACAATCTTCATCAAAGTGGCCCTCTCCACTGCAGTACCTACATAGTGGGGTATAATCAATTGGTTTCTTTTCGTTTGGGCATCTAGATTGTGTATGGCCAAAGCCATGGCATCTCCAGCACTGGATTGGACCATCTCTTCTTTGATCGCGTGCGGCTCCTCTTGGATAGTCTCCTCCTTGACCCTGAGCACCATATCCATAAGTAGGTCTGTTTTCCCAACGAGATGTAGGTGGGACACTTTGAGCGGGCAATCCCGTGTAAGGTCTTTCTCTTGTATCTCCTGATTTCATGGTCCTCTCTTCATAGGCTCTCTTGTTGTAACATCGGTCCTCCGTGTGATTTGTTCTTCCACAAAAAGTGCAACGCATCCTAGGTGGTGATCTCTCTGTGAATACTCTCGAGACTGTAGGGCATTCTGAAGCCAAATGGCCGTAACCATGGCACTTTCCGCACCATGTATTTGATCGAAACACTTGATTGGGGTTTGTAGTCACCTCTGGTTTTACTGTGTATGTTTCCTGGGTCATTGTGGCAGCTTTTATAGCTTGTGTGACCAACTCCAATATTCGCTCTTCAGTTAGCGCAGGCTTTACCTCGCCTGGCGTACTAGTGGCAGCTACAAAAGCTGGAGTCGTCAATGCGGGACTTCCTTGGCCAGGATCTTTCATCGGTATGTTTCTTGGGCCTCCCATTGGCTCGTATAAGAGCTCCATCTTCCTCTGTTGACATAATTGTACTTCCTTCCAAAGCCTTGCTTGTTCCTTAGCATCCAATAAAGTTGCAGGTCTTGTCAGGCTCATATGCTGTTGTGCCGTAGGATCTCTCAATCCCGTGATGAATCTTCTCTTCAATGTCTCATCGCTCGGGGCATTCGCGCCCATCTTTCTTACCAACGTTTCCATTCTCTGAATGTAGTTATCGATGCTCTCATTGACTCCTTGTCGCAAGTAATCCATCTGTTGGGCCAATCTATCTTGGAAGCCTTGTCGTCGAAACTTTGCCAAGAAGGCTTCCTTGAGCATTTGATAAGTTCCACACTCTTGAGGTGTCAAATTCACATACCAGATGGCTGCCTCATCACGAAGAGTAGCCGAAAAGATCCTCAACCTTTGAGCCTGGTCTACTACCTCATTGGCCGCACACGTAACCTCAAACAATTGGATAAAACTATCTAGGTCCTCGTCCCAAGCACCTGAGAACTTGGTGAAGTCCCCCAAGTGAACCGAAATCCGCTGAGCCATTTCGAACAGAGGTGTGATTTCAATATCACTTCGATCCCAGAAATTTAGTGCACGTGGCCTTAGGATCCCTCCTTCAAACTTCCGCACTTGATTCGCGACTCTCCTACGGGAGTACACGTTTTTTGCAGATTTCTTCGAGCCAATCGAGGTCCACTCACCTGGCGGTTTCCACCTTCTCCTTTCTCTTTCAAGGGCTCTTCTCTGAGCGCGTTCCTCTCTTTGCGTTTGTGTTGCTCCTGAGGATGAGCTCCCCTCGCTCATGTACTAGATCTGGGGTCCGCAAGCTCGGCCAACATGTGGCGCTAGGCGAACCTATGGCACTCTCTTATAGAGACGTACTAAGCTATTCCCGGCGAACGCACCAAAATGTTTGCTTTCTAAGTCCAAGGAAAAGATGATTGTGAAAGCCTTTATTTTGCTCAAACCCCTCGCAATCGGTCCACTTGGATTACCTAGAACCCACAATTATCTTGCAATGGATTCTTCCTATGTCTATGCACTAGCTCATATGTTCCCGACAAATGCATGAGTCTTTTGGTCCAAGGGAAAGTGCCTATTCTCAATGATATTTTGCCCAACTTTCCTGATACTAGGTCAATTTTGGTTTTCCCTAAGTCCACAATTTCACTCCAAAGTTTTGATGGAGAATACGGGAAAATACATGCACATTTTTGCAGTCAACGATGTCACGTATACAATATCAACTTTGCTCTTCATGTTTCATAGTCACGATGTTCCTTGCAATAATAAATAAGGTTTGTATTTCGTTTCGATAAGCTCTCTTAAGAGCACATACGGTTTATAACAATAAGAAGTGTATCGCCCATCAAAGCATTAAGGTTTGCAGTCAAATAAACTCATTTTCTTTGTCAACAGTTTAGAACAAAAACATCAAACTCTGAACCTTTATCGCAGAGATAATATCTGGAACCATCAGCTAAGCAGTAACCAACAATCTTTTGAAAGTTACTTATAGATTGTATAATGTTCTCGTGAAACGTTTGTGTATATAAAAAAAATCATTCAAAAGCTTACCATACATTTCTGGAATGTTCAAACAAGCGATAAGTAAACATGATATGAATAGTCAAATGCATTCAAAAAAAAAACCAGAGAAGCCATTGTGTGTTTTTCTCTTGTAACATTCAACCCAAGCGCATAGGAACACAGATTATGAGAGTTCCTTGATGGTTGAACATAGAATGTCTCAGGGTATAATCACACAACACAATTCTAGATTATGTCAATGCATTTCAGAATTATGCATGTAATGGAAGCGGCCCAGCATCGCATTTTTTTGCATGTATCACTTTAGCACGTTATGACTTATAAATTCACAGTATTAATGATTGAGTTCTCGTCAGCAAATCATATCACTCATGGCCAGAAAAAGAGAACCAATTGCTACAGCACTGACCATGAATGCCAAAGAAGAAAACTCAAGCACAAAAGTTCACTCATAAGCTTCTTTGTTAATCAATCAAGTGATCAAGCATATTGCAAGAATAATTATCATCCCTCTGCTATGTCAAAACAAATCCGCATCAACAATATGAAGAACATATGGCTCATATAACAAGCAAACCTTCACTGACCTTCAGATTCCATCTCTGTCAAAAATCACGTAGCTAAAGCTTTTTGCCCCCTTCATGTCGCTAACACTCCAGCCTGCTATCTCTACAAAGCAAACACTCCCTTAATTTCTCGTAACTTCTGCAGATGAAGTCCTATCAAAATGCTTGTCATAGTTTCAACATCCATCCATCTTCAAATCGAACACATGAGACCCCCTCGAAGCTTCCCCTTCTTACTCTGTGTCCAGATCTCTGCCACCCTTCGCAGTGATAGGAAGAGCTACTTCTCAGAGCCTTCCGAAGCTCTACTCTTGCATCATCTCTGTGTGTGTCTGAGAGAGGGAGACAACTCTCTGAGATGTAATTGCTCCCCCCAACAACCCCGCTCAGCTCTCTATTCTTAACTCACAAGTAGCAATGACTAGATCCTCACAGATTGTATCTCGACAGAATAGACCTCCTTTTCTTTTCGTCCATAGCCGGATTTCTGGTATAACTACGTTCCCCCAGTAGCGCTTGAGACACCCATTTGATGAACCTCCCCCTACTCATGGCGACCTCCTCCCCTTATCTGTACAATCAGTGCAAAAGCTCCCTTTTTTCATTTCCCCCCCCGTGAGAGCTACAAAAAAAAACGGCCTTGCCCCCCTAGATGACAAGAATACTACATCCAGCAATACCATTGCCTTCCCTAGTCCCACCACATCCCAGCGACCAGGAAGTAATTTTTTTCGGTGATCTCTGACGAGTCCCCTTCTTATCTCTACAACGACGCACCCACTTTTTCTGGCAAAAAAACAGAAAGGAGGGGGGGAGTCTTCTGACAAAAATAACCTTCAGGCGTGTAGCTAGCTGTCACATTCTCAAAGTAGAAATATGGGGGCCCACACATGACCTCCGGTAATGGTTTTGGCCAGCCGGATAAAACAACCCGGGATTCCATATCCCATCATCTTTCCTAGACAAAGCTTCAGTTTTTCGTTATCTTTAAATTTTGGTATCCCCATCTTCTGTGTGTTCGCTTTCGATGTTGGAGGGCTCTCCTCCCAAGTACTTTCCAAAATATCCGCGTCGCTATCATCTGATCTAAGCGGAGAAGAACTCACTTTCCTCTTCTTTTTCCCTATGTACGAGCACCATAATTTCTCCATATTGCATGTCTACTTAGTCAGGATTTGTGCTTCACGTTTTGAGAAAGGTTCCTCTATTTTTTGCTTTATTCTGCATAAGATTTCTAAATGGACTTTCACTAGGGATATGCTTATGTATTTGCTCAGGTACAGAACCCACAACTCGCTTCTCCTCATCTTCGTAATGCGAACTCAAAGCATTCAATATTTGTTCAAAATCACCAGTACCGAACCATTTGATAGCATTTCCTATGGATTGGGATAAAAAGCCCATGCTCTGTAGTGTCAAACTGATTCCTTTTACTGATTCCTCATTGTTAGGTGAATCAATCATGAGGACTTGTAGACAATTTGGTGTATTTCTTGACCTCTTTTGTTCAGCCTTGATGTTACCACATTTAATCAGAATTTATTGTTATCGACCAACATCTTTTGTTGCCAGATACCTTCAATCAACATATAATCTGAAAATTGGAGCATGTTAGTGCACCAAAACCAACCATTTCTTGAGCTAACATACTTCCTTCTTCTTAATTGCGAAGTTGTCCTCGACGAGCCACTCTTGCTGCAATATAATCAAAACAACCATGAACATGGCAGTGTATAACTAGTTTGCATACCTTTCCATCGAGCCATCATTCCAAGTGGACCTGCACTCATTGAAGTTATTAGTGCTAAAAAAATCACTCATGAATACATACAAACCATTCACTTCAAAAAGATCCAAGAACATGCACATATATGCAACTCCAACTCCACATACATCAATTTGCTCATGCATTCCATTATGATCATAGTCTCAACCAAAATAACACATGCATACCTTTCCATGTCTTACACATACAATTATGATTGCAAAAAACAGAAATGGAAATACCGGAATAAACAACAACAACTGAAATGAATTCAACAGGACATGCAAAAATACCCAAAATGCATACCCCATTATTGCACCTACTATTCGCTATGTACACATAGTCCATGCTCAGACATTTCCGAAGAATCCCCATCGTCGTCGAAACTCGAGTGCAAGTGAAGACATACATCAGAACCCTAGAGTGTCACACACACTGGAAAACCCTCGGATAGAGCACACAAGTTATAAAGCAAGACCGTTGCATTACCTCCCTAAAGCCTCATCCATAAGTACATAGAGAATATCCGTGCCTTCAAGAATGTTGATTCAAAGTGAGCTGATCTGTCGCCAGCCAACACATACCAATCACACAAGCAAATAACGTCCCCTTCTAGGCGATCATCGCCCTCTCCTCTCTCTCTCTCTCTCTCTCCCCCTCAAGAGTGGGGAATAACTTCATATGAACATTTTATTTATATTCACACATTGGCCTACATTGACACTAGATGCGATTCGTGGACCTGACCACCCGATTAGGTTGATTCCACCCATCTACCAATGCAATGCAGCGCTCAACACCAAACACACAATGATAACACATAACATATAAAGCTAGCCCATAACGAAGCTGGATACGGCTTGTGGTCGTGACCGCCCGGCCACAATGGCTCCACCTACCTACCAACCCGTTATGGCGCGTAGCTAAGACACAAACATATCCATCCCAAGCCTATGGCGGAACTAGCTGCGGCTCGTGGTCCAAACCACCCGGCTAGGATAAATCCACCCACCTACTAGCCCACCATAGCGCATCGGTACAAACAACACACACAATTTTTTCTTTCTCTTCGTTTTTTTTATCATAGTTATTTAATTCACCCAAGTCCTGAGAATTAGGGAGAGGAAGAAAGGGACTTTCCCATTTTTCCCACACATGCATGCAAAACATATACACACTAGCCTTTGACAGATCAACCACCTCTTCACACCATTCTCTCAATTACAGACACTACATATGTATCCATCGAGTTGACTTTTCACTTGGTAACTACAGCCGGCTATGCCTTAGTCTCTCGTATACCTATCCTTAGGTGTCCTAGAATGTGAGTCTCCGGGATATCTCATGTAGCCTCACATCGTACCCGCATCCCAACGACTTCCCTAGGGTGAGTCAGGCTCAGCTTCAGGAGCTCTGTCATCACTTCCTATCGTTAACACATCTGCCCAAGCCCAAGTGATATCGTTTTCCTCATTAGGCATTTCTATAGAAGGATCGAAATAGTAATATCGATCTCCCGCCCATCCTACATGTCGAGTCAGGTATTCCTCAAAACACTCAATGTAAAATGCAACACCCAAACCCTAGTTTATAAAGCATACCAGCCAATGTGCTTCCTCTACATCATATTCCGTCTCAAAGTCGTTGACATCTATGTCCATGCGGGCGAATGTTTGGTCCGAGAAATATATCCTTAGCTCGTACAAATAGAGTTGCGTTATTTGGTCTGCCATTTTGTTACTTAGCTCCTAACAGTCTCTGAATAACACAAAAATATTAGAAGTCCAAAATTCTTGAGCTGGCACAGGATAATATTTATGACAACAAAAATCATAACTAACATATGCGCATATATATATCTATCTATAACTATACGTCTATGTACAAGGAGTCTACTACGTCCCTCCGTTTGGATCTCGTCTGGCTTCTCCTGTCCTAATATCACTTGAAATATGGTTTAACTCGAAGTGCGTTAACTTTCAGGAGAGCATATTCTTCTCCTAAATCTTGAATTTGCAGGGAGCCATTAGAATTGAGTTCCACCACCTTAAACGGTCCTGCCCATCTTGTCTGTAACTTCCCCGGGAATTTATAATATTTACTATCATAGACTAGTACCAAATCCCCTTCTTGAATCGCATAGTTCTTGAGATTCTTGTCATGCCTCTCCTTACGTCTTCTCTGAATAGCTTCCGGACTTTGCTGTGCAATGAGTCTCTTTTCTTCTAGCTTGACCAGTTGTATGTACCTCTCCTTTAATGACTCTTCCTCTCCCAGCCTAGCCTCGATGGCCACTCTTAATGTCGGCACTTCTTTTTCGATGGGAAAGATGGCTTCCTCGCCATATACTAGGGAGAACGGGGTACTCTTAGTCGTCACTCGGTAGGATGTTCGATATGCCCACAAAGCTTCCAAAAGTCTCTCATCCCAGCCTCCCCTATGCACAGCTACTGTCTTTGTCAGAATCTGTTCAAGAACCTTGTTGGTGACCTCCACTTGTCCATTTGCCCTCGGGTAATATGGAGTACTTTTTCTATGTTTGATCTTATAAAATTCCATTAATTCTTCGATTAGCTCGTTGACAAAATGGGTTTCTATATCACTTACTATTTCCAACGGACATCCGAATCGGGTGATGATTTGTTCATACAAAAATTTAGCAACATCAACAGCTCGATCAGTCTTCAGAGCTTTGGCTTCCACCCACTTGGTAACATAGTCAGTACAAACCAGAATATACCTGTTGGATCTTCGTCGTGAGGGAGGATCAATAGGCCCCACAAAATCAATTCCCCACTTCTCAAAGGGCTTAAGAGCAAGCACCGGTGTGAGAGGAGCAGCATGTGCTAATGTGGGTTTGCCCATTCGTTGGCATTTGTCGCATTTCTTACAGTATGTGTGAGAGTCTTTAAACAACGTTGGCCACCAATACCCAGCCAATAAAATCTTTCTTACCGTCAGTTCACCAGCAAAATGCCCACCGCAAGGTTCATCATGCAAAGCCCTCAACACTAGGGTTGTTTCTTCTTCCTCGAGACATCTCCGATAAATGCTCTCATGAACAAAATATCGATAGAGTTGCCCCCCAATGATGCTATGGTGCTTCGCCAATGCTAACAGTTTTTGCTTCTCTCTCTTGCTTGCTCCTGGCGGATATTTAGTGGTGCATAAGAAGTTCACCAAGTCGGCATACCAAGGTACTTTAGCATCAACCTGAAATAGATGCCCATCAGGAGCATCATCGGGCACACTAGAGATTGGCTCCTCATTAACAATTCGAGATAAATGGTCGGCCAATATATGCGCTTTGCCTGGTCTGGTTACCACTGTGAACTGAAATTCTTGGAGGAGTAGCATCCACCTCATCAATCACCCTGATAGCTCGGGTTTATTAATGATATACTTTAGGGCTTCATGATCCACATAAAACGTGAAATGCTTTCCCATCAGGTAATGCCGATACTTGTTTACCGCAAAGATCATCGAGAGGCATTCCTTCTCTGTAGTCGTGTAGTTCCTCTCAGTGCTATTCAAGTTGCGACTCGCGTAATAAATAGGGTGGTCCAACTTCTTTTCATCGGCTTGGCATAGCACTGCTCCAACCGCAGTATGAGAAGCATCTGTGTGCACATGAAATTCTTTTGTCCAATCAGGTGCTACTAAAATTGGCGCATTTATCAATTTATTTTTGATCAATTCGAATGCAACTTGACACTCTCCAGTCCATTGGTATTGTTGGTCTTTCCTCAAAAGATTCGTGAGTGGTGCTGCTATTGATGCAAAATTTAATATAAATCGTCGATAATAATTAGCATGCCCCAAGAATCCTCTGAGTTGCCGCAAGTTTTGAGGAGGTGGAAGTTGTCCGATTTTTTCCACTTTATCCTCGTCAACCGCGATCCCTTTTTCACAAATAACATGTCCCAAAAGCAATCCTCTTCGTACTCCAAATGTACACTTTTCAGGATTTAATGCGATGCCTTTTTTGATGCTTCTTCTTAAAATAGCTTCGATCCTCTCCATCATGTTTTCATCATTGCCCCTGATTGCAAAATCATCGAGGAATATCTCCATCCAATCCTGCAAATAGTCTTGATATGCAGCTATCATTGCTCTCTGGAATGTGGCCGGTGCATTGCATAATCCAAATGGCATCACACGATATGCATACGTACCCCATTCTGTGGTGAAAGTAGTTTTTGATTGATCCTCTTCATGGATTTGGATTTGGTTGTACCCACTGAAACCATCCAAAAATGAGTACAATTTATGGCCAGCCACTCTGTCCAGGATTTGATGAGTGAATGGCAAGGGGAAGTGATCCTTCTTCGTGCGCTCGTTCAACTTGCGATAATCTATGCAAATACGGATTTTCTTATTTTTCTTCGGAACAACTACAATTGGTGATACCCACTCGCTGGATGCGATGGGATATATGAATCCTACTTCCAATAACTTAGTCAATTCCAGCTTGATCAATTCCGAGTAGACTGGATTCGTCCGCCTAAGTCGTTGACATATTGGTCGGGTGCCTTCTTCCAAATCTATATAATGTTGGCAGATTCGGGGATCAATTCCTCTCAGATCACTGTATGACCATGCAAAGGCCTTGCTGAAATTTTTGAGTGCCAACTTAATACAATCTCGTACTCCATCTGGTAGCTCTGACCCCACGCTCAAGAACTTTTCTGGAAAAACTTCCCATTTTTCCACCTGAGTTTCTCGCGAATATTCCTTAATTCTTGATAACGCTGTGATTGGAAAGTGCTCCCCGATCACGCGTGCATGGTTGGCCAGTAAATCATTGTTTTGTTCTTTTTCAACCGCACCCAATTTCTTAAGTTCAGCTGTTGCAATGGCATCCCGCACTTTAGTTTTACTTTCCGCTTCTCTGTCTGATTGTCGACTTCTCCTTAGAAGCTCTTCTTCTAGCATTCTAACCCTTTCTCTCAATTGTTGCACTTCCATTGTCGGAGCTAACTCCAGTTTCAATTCTTCTTTTGAAGTTCCCTTCTCCAAGGATCGAGTAGCTTTATTTTCCTTTGCATCTATACTCAACATGTAGCACTCAAATTCACTTGTATGTGTCAACCATCCCAGCAACTCTTGGTCTGAATCATCCTTGTAACATAGAGGATCTATGTACTCGCCCACTTTCGCATGTTGGAGGTTGGCCAATTGCAGGTTAAATCCATCCTGTGAAAGGTCTTCAGAAGTCTCTGTGCGCAATGCAAATCTTACCTGTGCCATTTCTTGTCTAACTTTTTCCTTTGCTTTCTGCTCCCTTTCCTCAGCTGTTGTCGATCTCTTGCCGGTCAAGTTTGGAGACACTTGAAGTTGTATTCGATCAACCTTTGGTCCAATTGTGATAAATCATGTGCGCCAATCGTGCACACATTCGGCTTGCACCAGCCATGGCTGTCCAAGTAGGATCGAGAAGGTGGCCTCTGAGGTCCTTGGTCTTACTATCAGATAATCAACTTTAAATTCTAGACCGCCCACAACTGTGCTTACATTCTTTAAAAGGCTTGCAGGCTTCACTTGTGTTTGATCTGCCATTCTCAAGGACATCGGAGTTTCTTCCATGTTGAGGCCCAAAGCTTTCATCATGAACTCAGTCATAAGGTTGACTGCGGCTCCACTATCTAACTGAGCACCAGGGACTGCATACCCTTCAATCTCGACCGTCACAGCTGGAGCATTCGAATCAATTTGCGTCGTAATACTTTGAATGATCCCTTGGACATCTTTATCTTGTCTCTTTTTATCTCGTGCTTTCATGGGCTTCTTAATATATTCCTTGTAGAATTGTTTCCTATAAGCAGGTGAACATTTTAAGAATGTGCCAATGTCTAACGTGACTTCTGTGTCAGCGAGCAGCTTTACAATGTCCACTTCCTCCGAACTTTGTCTTTCCTTTCTACACTTCGGATCCCTTAATCTTTCAGGGAATGGTGCTATGCCTGGCACAAACTCCTTAGTCACTGGTGGAAGGATCTCAAACTCTTCCCCATCCTCAAACTCTTGCTGCTCCGCAAATCCTCCAACTTGGTTCTCTACTTCTCCATGTTCAGCTATCTTCTCTTGGCTTGCTTTTTCGATTTCGTCTTCTGGATGCTTCTTTAAATACTCTTGAGTCCTTGTGACTACTGCCACAGTTGGTTCTTTATGTGGTTTCTTGGCCTGGTAAGCATCTACAAAGTGCATTGACGAGCTAGAGCCTTCTTGAGGGTTCGGTGTCTTGAACACTACTCCGATTGTAGGAACATGCTCTTGAGCTCTCGTTGTGGAATGCATCTGAGTATCAACATAATTCGAGGATCCTATTGGTCCTTTTTCCTTGCCTGCGGCAGCTCTTCGTTTTGGACAATCTTCATCAAAGTGGCCCTCTCCACTGCAGTACCTACATAGTGGGGTATAATCAATTGGTTTCTTTTCGTTTGGGCATCTAGATTGTGTATGGCCAAAGCCATGGCATCTCCAGCACTGGATTGGACCATCTCTTCTTTGATCGCGTGCGGCTCCTCTTGGATAGTCTCCTCCTTGACCCTGAGCACCATATCCATAAGTAGGTCTGTTTTCCCAACGAGATGTAGGTGGGACACTTTGAGCGGGCAATCCCGTGTAAGGTCTTTCTCTTGTATCTCCTGATTTCATGGTCCTCTCTTCATAGGCTCTCTTGTTGTAACATCGGTCCTCCGTGTGATTTGTTCTTCCACAAAAAGTGCAACGCATCCTAGGTGGTGATCTCTCTGTGAATACTCTCGAGACTGTAGGGCATTCTGAAGCCAAATGGCCGTAACCATGGCACTTTCCGCACCATGTATTTGATCGAAACACTTGATTGGGGTTTGTAGTCACCTCTGGTTTTACTGTGTATGTTTCCTGGGTCATTGTGGCAGCTTTTATAGCTTGTGTGACCAACTCCAATATTCGCTCTTCAGTTAGCGCAGGCTTTACCTCGCCTGGCGTACTAGTGGCAGCTACAAAAGCTGGAGTCGTCAATGCGGGACTTCCTTGGCCAGGATCTTTCATCGGTATGTTTCTTGGGCCTCCCATTGGCTCGTATAAGAGCTCCATCTTCCTCTGTTGACATAATTGTACTTCCTCCCAAAGCCTTGCTTGTTCCTTAGCATCCATTAAAGTTGCAGGTCTTGTCAGGCTCATATGCTGCTGTGCCGTAGGATCTCTCAATCCCGCGATGAATCTTCTCTTCAATGTCTCATCGCTCGGGGCATTCGCGCCCATCTTTCTTACCAACGTTTCCATTCTCTGAATGTAGTTATCGATGCTCTCATTGACTCCTTGTCGCAAGTAATCCATCTGTTGGGCCAATCTATCTTGGAAGCCTTGTCGTCGAAACTTTGCCAAGAAGGCTTCCTTGAGCATTTGATAAGTTCCACACTCTTGAGGTGTCAAATTCCCATACCAGTTGGCTGCCTCATCACGAAGAGTAGCTGGAAAGATCCTCAACCTTTGAGCCTGGTCTACTACCTCATTGGCCGCACACGTAACCTCAAACAATTGGATAAAACTATCTAGGTCCTCGTCCCAAGCACCTGAGAACTTGGTGAAGTCCCCCAAGTGAACCGAAATCCGCTAAGCCATTTCGAACAGAGGTGTGATTTCAATATCACTTCGATCCCAGAAATTTAGTGCACGTGGCCTCAGGATCCCTCCTTCAAACTTCCGCACTTGATTCGCGACTCTCCTACGGGAGTACACGTTTTTTGCAGATTTCTTCGAGCCAATCGAGGTCCACTCACCTGGCGGTTCCCACCTTCTCCTTTCTCTTTCAAGGGCTCTTCTCTGAGCGCGTTCCTCTCTTTGCGTTTGTGTTGCTCCTGAGGATGAGCTCCCCTCACTCATGTACTAGATCTGGGGTCCGCAAGCTCGGCCAACATGTGGCGCTAGGCGAACCTATGGCACTCTCTTATAGAGACGTACCAAGCTATTCCCGACGAACGCACCAAAATGTTTGCTTTCTAAGTCCAAGGAAAAGATGATTGTGGAAGCCTTTATTTTGCTCAAACCCCTCGCAATCGGTCCACTTGGATTACCTAGAACCCACAATTATCTCGCAATGGATTCTTCCTATGTCTATGCACTAGCTCATATGTTCCCGGCAAACGCATGAGTCTTTTGGTCCAAGGGAAAGTGCCTATTGTCAATGATATTTTGCCCAACTTTCCTGATAGTATGTCAATTTTGGTTTTCCCTAAGTCCACAATTTCACTCCAAAGTTTTGATGGAGGATACGGGAAAATACATGCACATTTTTGCAGTCAACGATGTCACGTATACAATATCAACTTTGCTCTTCATGTTTCATAGTCACGATGTTCCTTGCAATAATAAATAAAGTTTGTATTTCGTTTCGACAAGCTCTCTTAAGAGCACATACGGTTTATAACAATAAGAAGAGTATCGCCCATCAAAGCATTAAGGTTTGCAGTCAAATAAATTCATTTTCTTTGTCAACAGTTTAGAACAAAAACATCAAACTCTGAACCTTTATCGCAGAGATAATATCTGGAACCATCAGCTAAGCAGTAACCAACAATCTTTTGAAAGTGACTTATAGATTGTATAATGTTCTCGTGAAACGTTTGTGTATATAAAAAAAATCATTCAAAAGCTTACCATACATTTCTGGAATGTTCAAACAAGCGATAAGTAAACATGATATGAATAGTCAAATGCATTCGAAAAAAAAAACAGAGAAGCCATTGTGTGTTTTTCTCTTGTAACGTTCAACCCAAGCGCATAGGAACACAGATTATGAGAGTTCCTCGATGGTTGAACATAGAATGTCTCAGGGTATAATCACACAACACAATTCTAGATTATGTCAATGCATTTCAGAATTATGCATGTAATGGAAGCGGCCCAGCATCGCATTTTTTTGCATGTATCACTTTAGCACGTTATGACTTATAAATTCACAGTATTAATGATTGAGTTCTCGTCAGCAAATCATATCACTCATGGCCAGAAAAAGAGAACCAATTGCTACAGCACTGACCATGAATGCCAGAGAAGAAAACTCAAGCACAAAAGTTCACTCATAAGCTTCTCTGTTAATCAATCAAGTGATCAAACATATTGCAAGAATAATTATCATCCCTCCGCTATGTCAAAACAAATCCGCATCAACAATATGAAGAACATATGGCTCATATAACAAGCAGACCTTCACTGACCTTCAGATTCCATCTCTGTCAAAAATCACGTAGCTAAAGCTTTTTGCCCCCTTCATGTCGCTAACACTCCAGCCTGCTATCTCTACAAAGCAAACACTCCCTTAATTTCTCGTAACTTCTGCAGATGAAGTCCTATCAAAATGCTTGTCGTAGTTTCAACATCCATCCATCTTCAACTCGAACACACGAGACCCCCTCGAAGCTTCCCCTTCTTACTCTGTGTCCAGATCTCTGCCACCCTTCGCAGTGATAGGAAGAGCTACTTCTCAGAGCCTTCCGAAGCTCTGCTCTTGCATCATCTCTGTGTGTGTCTGAGAGAGGGAGACAACTCTCTGAGATGTAATTGCTCCCCCCAACAACCCCGCTCAGCTCTCTATTCTTAACTCACAAGTAGCAATGACTGGATCCTCACAGATTGTATCTCGACAGAATAGACCTCCTTTTCTTTTCGTCCATAGCCGGATTTCTGGTATAACTACGTTCCCCCAGTAGCGCTTGAGACACCCATTTGATGAACCTCCCCCTACTCATGGCGACCTCCTCCCCTTATCTGTACAATCAGCGCAAAAACTCCCTTTTTTTGTTTCTGCAAAAAAAAAACAGCCTTGCCCCCCTAGATGACAAGAATACTACATCCAGCAATACCATTGCCTGCCCTAGTCCCACCACATCCCAGCGACCAGGAAGTAATTTTTTTCGGTGATCTCTGACGAGTCCCCTTCTTATTTGTACAACGGTGCACCCACTTTTTCTGGCAAGAAAACGGAAAGGAGGGGGGGAGTCTTCTGACAAAAATAACCTTCAGGCGTGCAGCTAGCTGTCACATTCTCAAAGTAGAAATATGGGGGCCCACACATGACCTCCGGTAATGGTTTTGGCCAGTCGGATAAAACATCCCGGGATTCCATATCCCATCATCTTTCCTAGACGAAGCTTCAGTTTTTCGTTATCTTTAAATTTTGGTATCCCCATCTTCTGTGTGTTCGCTTTCGATGTTGGAGGGCTCTCCTCCCAAGTACTTTCCAAAATATCCACGTCGCTATCATCTGATCTAAGCGGAGAAGAACTCACTTTTCTCTTCTTTTTCCCTATGTACGAGCACCATAATTTCTCCATATTGCATGTCCACTTAGTCAGGATTTGTGCTTCACGTTTTGAGAAAGGTTCCTCTATTTTTTGCTTTATTCTGCATAAGATTTCTAAATGGACTTTCACTAGGGATATGCTTATGTATTTGCTCAGGTACAGAACCCACAACTCGCTTCTCCTCATCTTCGTAATGCGAACTCAAAGCATTCAATATTTGTTCAAAATCATCAGTACCGAACCATTTGATAGCATTTCCTATGGATTGGGATAAAAAGCCCATGCTCTGCAATGTCAAAGTGATTCCTTTTATTGATTCCTCATTGTCAGGTTAATCAATCATGAGGACTTGTAGACAATTTGGTGTATTTCTTGACCTCTTTTGTTCAGCCTTGATGTTACCACATTTAATCAGAATTTATTGTTATCGACCAACATCTTTCCTTGCCAGATACCTGCAATCAACATATAATCTGAAAATTGGAAGCATGTTAGTGCACCAAAACCAACCATTTCTTGAGCTAACAGCTTTCAACTCAATTGATGAGGAGACTTATGATAGGACTTCCTTCTTGAATCCTATCCACTTTATGATGGTAGCCCTTTGGTTTTCGGAGTCTTCTTCTTGCCTCGAGTTTCTTTGTCTTTTCCCAAAGCTTCGTTGTCTTTAGCCGTTTGCTTTTGCTTTAGAACTTGCTTTCTCCAAGAACCTGTATTCTTCAAACACTCTTAAAGAGTTAGTATCTCTTCCAACAAAGTATCAAGTATGAAATCCTTGGGGGGACCTTGAAGTCTTATAGCTCCTATAGTCTTCTTGCAATCCTACGGCTTCAACAAGCCTCGAGCAATCAAAGTGCATCCAAAATCAATGAGGGGACTTCAACAATTTTGCAACCATACAAGAGCACTATGGCTCTGATACCACTATTGGTATATGCAATACCGATAGCACATGTGGAAAATGATGAACCAATAACCCAAAGAGAACAAAATTTGAGATTTAATTGAGTTTATGCTCTTCAATCCCCCTTTTTTAACTTAGCATTTCAACTCAACTCTTATACATTACTTTACAAAACATTTCCACAATACATCATTGTTGAAAATCAAGGTCAAGCACAGGCATAAAAGCGCATCAAGGAAGTGGAGACACAAGAAGAAGGAGCAAATAGGGAGCTCCAAGAAGCACCTATCAAATTTCTAGAAGAAATCCCTATAAAACTAGTGATTTTTATCACTAAAAAGCATTGTAAATACCATTTTTCATTTTTGCAACTCCATTTTGTTCAAGCCAAGGAGTCCTCGATCTTGAGGAGTATTAGAACTATTGTCATACCAATTTTCATAATTTTTGGACTCCGTTTGAGCCCCCAAATAAGCCCTGGGACCTATTTTTTAACTAGGCCAGACACTAGGTCTGCATAGGGCCGAAACCACTCAAAAAACTATAAAAAGGGCTGGAGAGCTCATTTTTGGGGTTAGCTTGTTGTAGATTTCAGCTTTGTAAGAGAGCTCTTTTGCAATCTAAGTCCTTCCATTGTTCCACTCTTTGCTCTTACTTGTGCGCGTGTGTGTGTATGTGTGTGCATGCTTGTGTGCTTTCACTCACGCACTTGTGCCATCACTTGCTCACGGTCTTCATACCGGTCCTCACGTCTCCACGGATTGACATTTATGAGGTGTATCTACTCACGTTGGTACTTGCCATTGTGCTAGAGTGACACCAAATTTGGTGCCGTTTCTGGGGAGAGATCTTGGAGGACGAGCGTGTGACGGTAAAACGTAGAGTAGCGACGTTGGAAGGAAAAAAATCACCATTTTCAGTTCAGTTTCTAAGTTTTCCTTCTTCTTCATCTTCATCATCATCACCATCTTCTTCTCTCTTCACATTCTCTGATTTTTTCCATTTTTGACAGTACATTCACTCATTTTTTACTCGTGGCTGTGAGAAAGAAGCGCAGGAGGAGCTGAGAACAAAAAACACTAAGAAAGACACTTGAAAAACTCTCAAAAACACCAAAATCTGGGCGACAGTATCGCGGCCTGAGAGGAACAACGTCTTGTATCGCGAGTGTCGTATCGTGAGATTGGAGGGTGATTTTGCATCTACAAGCCGAGAGGAGAGGCAAGAAGTACACAAGGTACACATATCTACAAAAAATTTTGAATTTGGGTGTAAAAAACTCCAAGTATCGTGTCCGGTTGAGTTTTGGTATCGCGATACCAGAATTCCCGTGTATCGCAATACTTGTCGAGGTATCGTATCGTGCATATCCACTTGAGGTATCGCGATACCATTCTGATATCGTATCGTCAAGTGCTGGTATCGTGATCGTGGTCGCCCTAGTGGTATCGTATCGTCGTCCACCTAGTATCGTATCGTGTCGATCATCGTATTGTATCGTCGACTGACCAGTATCGTATCGTTGGCCCAGTTGGTATGGTATCGCCAATTTGGTATCGTATCGCCTCCAGTTTTGGTATCGTGATCGCAGTTGCTCCGGTGGTATCATATCGTGGTCCACCTGGTATCATATCGCGAGGCTCAGTGGTATCGTATTGTCTCTTATTCTGGTATCGTATCGTGCACTTTGTGGTATTGTATTGCGTGGCACAAGCAGTATTGTATCGTAGTTGGATTGGTATCGTATCGTCCTAACCACTGGTATCGTATCACCAACTAATCAAGTATCATATCACACAAATTAGTGGTATCGTATCGTGACCACTTTTAGTATCGTATCATCTAAGAGAGTAGTATCGTATCGTGGACTTGGTATCGCCTTTGAGATCATATCGTCCAGGTTGGTATCGTTTGAAGTGGTATCGTGTAAGACAAAGGTATCGTATCATGAAAATCTGGTATCGTATCGCCTGTTTTGAGTTCCCAGAGAGATCCTGTTTCCCTGTTTTAAACCGCACAACCCTAACTGGCATAACTTTCTCATACGAAATCCGTTTGGAGTGATTTTGGGTTTGTTAGATAGGGTATTTTGAAGTTGACCCTCATGTGGAACTAGAAAACCAAGGAGTTCCAAAGGATTTTGAGCAAAACAAGAGAACCTTGGGACTAGGAGACAATTCTTATGAACGTGAGATCCGGTAGACACTTAGGCAAGGATAGACAAAGCATTAGATCATCTAAGGCTAGTGTCAATCATACAGCTAGGTCTTGGGCACAACAACTAAGTGGTTATCCCTACGTGCTAAGTTCTGACACTAGTGACTGAGAAATGTCCTTCAACATGGAGAGAGCCACACGTAGCTCATGCACTGCCTATTTACAGACACCACAAGGTCCCTATAAGACCCAATTGGAGTATATCAGGACCAGCCAATTAGGAGCACACATCTATGAGGATGGTCTGAGACGATCAGTTGTCCAACTCAAAAATCCCGATCAACCCTTTGGATTTGAACACCCAGTGGTCAAGTTCGAAGAGGGTGCATACATTGATAAGGAAGGAACCATGTATGTGGTTACCAACTTACCAGATAGTACAGATGAGTTTGGAAACATCCTTCCTGAGAACGAGATAGGAGACCTAGAGCAAGGAGACCTAGGACGAGAACCCAAGACCCCTAGAGGTAAGTCAGTCTTGACTAGGGTGATCACTCCAGATTGGATTTCCCAAGACAACAAAAGCATAGAGCTATTCTTGAATAGAGAAACGGAGGAAGCCTTTTGGAGATTCAAGCCAGAGCAACCAAGCCTAATAGTCACCATCTATGAGTTCAAGGATCCAGAGATACCAGGCAAAGTTGTCTATCTAGATCACACATCAGAGAAAATGTTCTTGGTAACAGAGTAGGATAGGCATGCATACACTTGGCAAGGTGAATCAATTTTCCCTCCACTAAGATCTAGTGTTTCCCATGGCCTCCAAGGAGTAGGATCATCCAAGGCTCATGAAACCCAGAGGGAAAGAACTAGAGAGAGACCTGAGGTAAGCTTTGCAAACACTATGGGCAGAGACAGATCAGGACATGAAGGTGAAAGACCTGAAAGAGAGAGACACAGAGCACATAGGCATCAAAGAGATGAACATGATTTTCCACTGCCTAGACCCAGGGAGCACTCAAGAACCCTTAGAACCTCTCAAGTGGTCAAGGCAATGAAGAATTACTTTGATGGATTTGGAGATACTTATGATCATGTGGCCGAGTTTAAACAGGTGCTAAGAGCTGAACAGGTTGAGGACTTGTTCACCCAATTTGAGGCATTTGGTTTGACTTTCAAGGGTACTACCTTAGCTTGGTTTCAACCCTTGAATAGTCGCAACTATCGAGAGATAGGTGAATTGCTAGAAGAATTCATTGTCGAATTTTCCAAGAGTGGTATGAGGCATAACACATCATCCTTGATCCACAACTTTAAGCAGAAACCCCAAGAAACAGTGCGACTTGCAGGAAGAAGATTTAGACAATACTTGGAAAGATGCCCTATGCCAGAACTACCCACAACAGCCAAACAAGTGGCCTTGTTTTTAGATGGTTTACTCAGCAAAAAGTTAAGGTCATACGTGTACTTGAAAGAGCCTAGATCCATAGAAGAATGTGTGCGCATGTGCGTTTACATAGAAAACTTGGGTGAGGAGTTAGGATTGTCTAAACTCTATAAAGATTCTGATAGTTCTACTAGTCATACCTCTAGAGCCTCTAATGAGATAGATGAGATAGCGGAGTAGGTTGCCATGAAGCTAGGATTTCAAAATAGACAAATGCCAAGGGTCACCTCATTGAAACGATGTTATAACTATGGAGGAGACCACATGGCTAATGTTTGCCCAATGATGGCTCAGCCCCAAGGAAACCCTAATGCTCTATATTGCTCTATTGAGAGAAAATACACGAACCACATAGCTCAAGATTGTCCCTATAACAGGCAGGCTGTTAGAAAAAATTATCAGCAACCTTACCAGTAGGGTAGGTATCAGAACCAGTACCAACAGCCATAATATAGGCCACAACAATGATATCAACCTCAATATCAGCACCAATATCAAGCACCAAACAGGCCACAACCTGTCCTGGGAAACCAACCACCAACTCTTGCCAATGTGATCCCAGTTAAGTATATGATGGCGGAAGAGAACCCTAGTAGAGCATTGGTGCCACTAACCCCTTTGGTCTCAAAAAATGACTCTCATGCTCATAATTCAGACTACTCCCATGAAGGTAGTCCACATGCTTATTACATAGTCACGTGAGCAAAGTGCGACTTCTCCATATCAATACGAGACACCACCTATGGAACAAAATTGGGAACCAGAATACTCCAATGTCACGTATACGAATCCCAACCCTAGGCCCCAAGCGAGACAAGTAAGACCACAAGCCCCTAGAGGACCATGCTTTAGATGTCAGGGCGACCATTTCATTCATGAATGTCCCCACCAACCAGCTCTGGGACAAGGACAAAACATCACAATACAAGGCTTTTGTCATGAGTGCGGCAAGGAACATCTTCCTAGAGAGTGTCCGAGGAATCCCTCTAGTGTGCCCAAGGTTACACCCATCAACGTGGTAGGCTTAGTGGTAGATTCAAGTTCAAGTAGCAGGAACGTGGCTCCTGTACAGGTAGTTACTAGGGCACAAGCAATAAAACAGGATAAACGGACAGAGCAGCCAGAGCCAAGTGACTCAGGAGAGTCTAATAAGAGGAAACCAAGATCATGGAAGGATACCAGAGAGAAGGATAATCGCAAGTGGAACAAAAAGATATCCGAACTAGAAGAAAGCCTAATGGATACCAAAACAAAAATAGAAGACACTGCATCTCAAAGCCCCTCGCATGCCGAAGCTCCATTCACTCCACCTCATCCCACCCCACCACCCATTGTAAACAACCCACAACCAGGGTCGGTTCTTGCAGATCCAACCCTAGAAGGCTTGGACATGATGTTCAAGGCCTATCAGGCTCGACTTCAAGAAGGGCCAACAACTGCAAACCTAGACAAGAGTTACCCTAGAGCAGATTTAGAGATTGAACGGACAAAAGTGTGCATGAAAATGGTAGAAGTAGCTCAAGCTATGCTCGAGAGTAGTCAAAAGTTCAATCAGACAAACTCTATCAAACCGGATTTGCATTTCCAGGGCTTACTAGAAAGATTAGAGCAGTTGGTAAAAAAGCCGCAGGTTTCTTTACCTCCACAGGCTCAACCAATTATGGAAAGATAAAGCTCACTGCCAAGGAAAGCTTATGTTCTTGATTCTGTGGATGATGGAACACCGCTTTCATATCAACAGTACTCTCAAGAGTTATTGCGGGAAATACAAGAAGAGAAATGGGCCAAGGAGAAGGGTAATCCCCCTCCTATTCCTAAGATTGATGACCTTCACGATCAATTTCCCCAAGACATTCCGTCTATCTATGGAGACCAGGCAGAGCAACAAGAAGATGAAAGATTAGATTTCAAATCTAATTCTTTACAAGAGTTGCCACAATTCACACGCCCATGGGAATCTGAATCTCTTCAGATCAGAGCTCCCACAATACTAGTAAGAAATGAAGACTTAGTGGTTCCAAGAAACAGTGATGTTGTGAAGAAAACTAAGGTTTTGTGTTATGGAATCATGTGAAGGATCAGGTTCCAGAACTTGATTCCAATATGCCAAAAGCAATCTCTAAGCAAAAAGTTCCAGACATACCTCTAGACAAGATAGGAGACATGAGTGAAGGTGAAGAAGGTAATACTTATCTTCCGATCACCTATCAAGGTTACACAACCAAAGCAATCGTAGATTGAGGTGCTGGTGTTGCTATTGCGACCACCTCCTTGTGGAAGCGATGGCACAAACCCACATTAAGACCAACAAGAATGAAGCTTCAAATGGCAGATGGTCATTTTGAAAGACCTCTAGGATTGCTAGAAGGGATAACTCTAACCACTTGTGGTGTAGAGTTTGAACACACATTTGCTATATGTGACTTTGAGAAAAACAATGTCTATGAGATGATCCTAGGAAGACCCTTCCTACGACAATTGCAAATAGTACAGGATTGGGGAACCAACTCCTTGTACTTATAGCACTTAGGGGTCACCAACTAAGGTCAATTTGAAGGATTACACCTTTAGAGATGTACCACCCCTACAGTGGAATCCTATCCACAAAGCGAAAGAAGATTCTATCTTTGTGCATTCTGGAAGTTCACCTGATCCATCCTTGCTACATGAAGATACTCACTTGTGGATGTGCAAGGTGGCAGAGGAAGAGGAAAAGCACCTAAAAGCAAGAGAAGAAGGAACTTCCCCAGGAGATAGACCCATTAAAGACCCAGCCTATACATCGATGATATTTCCAGATGAGGAATTTGAACCTCATGGTTGGGCACAAATCTTAGCTACCATGGACATTGCAGTCAATGAAGAACAATGGATACCTCATTGTGATGAGGAGGGTTATGATATTTCAATGTTCATGTGTCAGCCCTTGTTGGAAGAATGTGACCCTAGTGATGTCATAGAAGAAGAAGAGAATGACGATGATTTAGAGTCCATTGTAAAGGATAGTTGCTTCATCTCAGGGGAGCAATATCTAGAAGATGTGGGAGTATTGACTCAAAAAGAAGAAGAACCTCTCACCAGCATTAAAACTATAAATTCAAAGGATGGGAGTGAAGGTAGTAAAAAGAAAAAGAAAAGAAAAGCAGTGAAACAAGAAAAGGAGGAATCATTGTTTGAAGTACCAGAAAATTTCAAGAAATATGAAGTTGAAGATCGGAAAATTTTGGTACGAATGCCTAAGAGAGAGGCCATTATAGGAGAAGCATATGACAATAAAGAAAAGACTAAAAAGATTGTGGTAACCATTGAAGGAAACGAAGAGCGATATACATACATAGGAGACAACCTAAGTGCAAAAGAAGAACCAGAGCTTGTAGCTCTATTAAGGGAATATAGGGATGTATTTGCATGGCACTATAGAGATTTGAAGGGGGTAGATCCGAAAATTTGCTCTCATACGATCCCCATGACCGTTGATGCCAAGCCCACCAAACAAAAGCCCTACACATATAACGACACTTATGCAGCTAAAATCAAAGAAGAAATTGACAAGCTGATTGAAGTTGGATTTATCTATGCGATTGAGCATACTGAATGGGTGTCCCCCATTGTAGTGGTGCCCAAGAAGAATGGAAAATCGCGAGTGTGTATTAACCTTAAAAAAGTTAATGCCGCTACGAACAGAGATAGTTATCCGCTTCCAATCACTAAACATTTATTGGAGCTTGTTGAAGGCAAGAAGTTTATAGCTTCCTTGATGGATTTTCAAGCTACAACCAAGTAGCCATTGCCCCTGAAGATCAACATAAAACGGCTTTCGCCACAGAGTGGGGAATCTTTGCATTCTGTGTGATGCCATTTGGGCTCACCAATGCACCACCAACATTCCAAAGACTCATGTGTTATGTCTTCAAGGAGTTCTTGAGAAAGAGCTTGGAAGTATATGTGGATGATTTATGTGCTCATTCCCAAGAAAGAAGATACCACATCCCTGAGCTCAGACAAATTTTCAACAAGTGTAGAGAATATGGAGTGTGTCTGAACCCAGAGAAGTGTGTGTTCATGGTACGACAGGGTAAAATCTTAGGTCATATTGTTTCTAAGAATGGAATATCAACAGACGTGGACAAAGTAAAAGCCATTGCAGAATTATCAAGGCCAAGGAACGTTAAAGAGGTTCAAGCCTTTATGGGCCATTGTGGATATTATCGCAAGTTCATCCACATGTATGTCATCATAGCTAAACCTCTTTATGGATTGTTGACAAACTTTGAGTGGAACAATGAATGTGAAAATTCCTTCAATGAGTTGAAGAGACGTTTGTGTCTCAGCACAATACTGACCACTCCTGATTGTAATAAACCATTCCATGTCCATGTGGATGCATCCAATCATGCTATAGGATGTGTGCTAGCACAACCCATAGGTGAAGGAAATCTAGATTTACCCATCGCATATGCTAGTAGACAGTTGAACGCAATAGAACGAAATTATACCACAACGGAAAGAGAAGGCTTAGGCATGGTATATGCCGTGAAGAAGTTTAGACACTATCTATTGGCCAACAAGTTCAAGTTTTTTACTGATCATCAAGCCTTATTGTATTTGGTCAATAAACCTTGCAATACAGGACGCTTAGTAAGATGGTTCCTCTTACTAATGGAGTAGGATTTCGAAGTGGAAGTCAGGAAAGGTAGGACCCACCTTAGGGCAGACCATCTTTCTCCCATCACTTTAGGAGAGCCACCGCAAGGAGTGTCAGATGAACTACCTGATGCTTATTTGTTCAATTTAGAAGTTGTTCCTAAATGGGCAAATAAGTTGGTACCTGTCCTAACCTTCGGACTTGCGAATAAGAACGTAAAAACAAACAAAGAAGAAATTGTACGATCACAACAATATCAAATATTGGCAGGAAGTATTTACAAGCAAGATATCGAGGTTGTACTAGCTTGTTGTGTCAAGGACAATGGACATACTAGTTGGTTGCAACAAGCCCATGAAGGATTGCTAGGAAATCACTACTCTAAACAACGAACATTGCAGAATCTAAAACATTTAGGAGTGTATTGGCCTAAGATGGACAAAGAAATAAATGAGTGGATTAAGAATTGTCCAATGTGTCAAACAAGATCCCTAGTGGAGCATGCCACTCTTTATCACCTGTCATTAATTCCAGACTGGAGTGCTCCATTGGTAGAATTCATGAGATCGGGAACATTATCCAAGGAGGCTAGTCTAGCAAGAAGACAAAACATGGAGCAAGAGGCTCACGACTATGCCTTAATAGGAGATAAACTATATCGAAGAGGCAAGGATGGGTACCTAAGATTGTGCATTCATGAATCAGACTATTTGAAAGTCTTAGAAACTGCACATAGTGGTGTTGCAGGTGGACACTTTGGGCCTGACCAAGTAATTAAGACCATTCTATTCTCAGGAGTTTGGTGGCCCACCCTTCATATGGATGCACATACCTATGTGAAGAAATGGGACACATGCCAATGTGCACAATATCCGATACAAAAAGATGAGATGTCGTTAAGGCCAATGATGGGAGGACATGCATTTTCGAAGTGGGGTATAGACTTTGTAGGTCCCATTAATCCCCCAGCTAGAAACTCCCATGCAGAATACATTATTGTAGCCACATATTACCTTACAAATTGGGTAGAGGTAAAAGCCACAACAAAAAATGATGCTCAAACGACGGCTAAGTTCTTATTCGAGAATGTGTTCACCTAATATGGGTTACCAATAGAGTTAGTGAGCGATAGAGGCACGCACTTCTTGAATGAAGTCATTGAAAATCTCCTTCAAGAATTCATGGTGATACATAAGAAGTCTGCCCCTATCATCCACAAGCTAATAGACAAGTTGAGAGCACAAATAAGATCCTATGTAATGTGTTGACAAAACTCGTAAATACTAAATGCTCTGATTGGGACAAATAGCTTCATCATGCTGTTTGCGCATACCGAGTTGCCGACAAAACGATACTCAATGCCACCCCATTTCAAATGGTCTTTGGACACAATGTTGTGCTACCATTAGATTTCCTAATCCTAGCTTTGAAAGTAGCACAAGAGCATGAGTGGAATGGACATGAATTGTCCTCTAGCATCTTTGATCTAGAACGCTTAGGTGAGACGAGGCTACGAGCGGCAGCAGGCATTTATGATGCAAAGAAATGGCAAAAGGCATACTTTGATGCCCATACAAAGGATAGAGGATTGAAAGAAGGAGATCTAGTGCTGGTTTATACGCTAAAGCAACATGCACGAAAATTGGAGAAACGAGGATATGGACCCATGATCATTAATAGAATCTCCACTAGTGGTGCAGTTCAATTGGCCACTTTAGAAGGTGATATCTTGCCGAACTATATAAGTGGATGTCGAGTCAAGTTATATCAAGAACCTCTTATAGAGGATATGTTAAGGCGATTAGGCCTAGATGTCAACCCGAAAGCCCCAAAATATCACATGGACATGTGCCAAAAATAAGGCACGATTACTTCTCGAATCATCGACCGACGCCCCTTTGTGACCATAGAGGTAGGGCAAGGAAAGAGTGTAAGGACTATAAGAGCATTGGTTAACTCAGCTGCAGCAACTAGTGCAGTTAGACTTTCATACTGCCAAGACCTGCAATTGGAAATCAGGCCCATAGAAGCTTACCTCATAGGTTTGGGAAGTGTGGAAACCCCTTGTTTGGGCGAGGTGGAGCTTCCCATCTACCTTCAAGATGTTCCAATAAAAGTCAAAATGCTAGTGTGTCATGATGCGGACCTTATAGAGCCACTTCTCCTAGGTCAAGATTGGATTTATGACCATGCAGTCAACTTGAACCTAAGAAGTCAACTTCTTCAAGTTTGGGTACATGAACAATGCATTACATTAGAATTAGAGAACTGCATGCTCATAGATCATGGCACCATGCACTCTCTTAGTTCCTCTAAGACCAATCCTCAAGAACAAGATGTTATATGTTTCAAAAGCTCTATGTTCCAAAAGAACTCAATCAGGGAAAAACAGACTCAAAGACAAGCGAACTCTTCCTCTTGTATAAAGACTAAAGCCATCACAACCAATCAACCGAAAAGGCAAGTAAAACAATACATGACAACCGCTATATCAAAAACACAAAGAGATGTGAAAAAGAAAGTAGTTAAGGGCACGAAGCAAATCTGGGTACGAAAGGGAGAGCAACCACCAGCCTTCCCAATGCAATTCCCACCCAGGCAAGTCAACCATGGGAAGACAAGAACCAAGAACCTACAACATGATCAAGCACGAAGAATCCAACAAATTTGGGTACCGAAGCAATCGATGAAGGCCGATCACAATAAGGTGCAAATTTGGGTGCCTAAAAAATTAGCTGGAGCTCAACAAGGGCGATTACAGATGTGGGTACCTAAGAAGATCTTACATCCAGAACAACCTATGCTCTCACACATGCGAAAGGTCTCAACAAAGAAGCCAAGGAGAGAAAAGGGTAAGAACAAAGCACAAAGACCAAAAGAAGATAAACTCAACCCTTTCGCAAAAGTAAGTAGGCCATCATCAAGGATATGGGTTTGGAAGCCAAAAGCACCAGCAACATCCACAGAACCAAAGAGCCAACCACACTGGATACCAAATTTTGGAAAGCATCCAAAGATGAAGTGGCGTGAGGTGATCTTTATAGGGCCAAATACTATTCCAAAATGGGTTCCAATCAGGAGGATCACATCATTTCAAGATTCAATCGACACCTCCAAAGAAACAGGGCATCAACATCTGCAAGAACATCGAAAGCCTCGACGTGCAACAACCATGTGCCTTGGGCATAACCTTGTCTTTTGCACCATTGAGGTCATGCACTTCCAAAGTATGCATCAACATAGGGCCACATTACAAGGCCGTGCATAGATACCATTGAGAAATCCCAGGCACATGAGACACACTTTCAATACGTAAAATATTTTCTTGATACTAACCTCTTTCTGCTTGCTTTATGCCATCCTGTGTGCAAAAAAAAAAAAAAACAAAACTAAAAAACCGAGAAGAAGAAACAGGACCCGACGATCCAAGAATCTCACCAGTGGATCATCATCAAGGACATCCATCCGCAACAAAGGACAAGTCCATTGTCAATCACCATGATGGGAGTACAACATGAAGAGACGACTATTGACAAACCTTTCACCATGGTAAGAATTGTATGCTCCAACAATATAACAGTGATAGATTAGGAAACCTCTTCGTCAGCATGCCCTTGAGCACTCTGCTCAAGACCCCATCTATTGCACCATACTTCTTCCAATGCATTTCCCAAGTATGCATACATAGGACCACATTGCAAGGCCGTGCATAAGGCACATATTTGCTTCAACCCATGCACTAACACACTTACCCATCCTTCGTTATGGGCCACAAGTACTTGGCATACATGATGACAGCCATGTTTAAAAGATCCAGAAGACATTGAGGCTACAACATCAGAACCTATGGAGCAATTCACAGTCGACAGCTGCTCACAATTCATATTGACAACCTCTTTTAAGCAACTAACACTTTTTGAATGCTCACAACTATGACACCAGAAAACCATAAGAAGAAGTACATACAACAGGACCAGAAATGGCATAGGCAAGCAGTGCCAAACTGAAGAACTAGACAACTGAGAGAGCTACATTTGGAAGATGAACCACTCTTATTGGTATATGCTGGACACTACCTCTCCAAGAAGTACATGGAACCACCACTACAACAAGGGTCTGTCCGGGATGACAGACTCTAGAGGGTGGGGGAGTGTTGACAATCAAGGTCAAGCACAGGCGTAAAAGCGCATCAAGGAAGTGGAGACACAAGAAGAAGGAGCAAGTAGGGAGCTCCAAGAAGCACGTGTCAAATTTCTAAAAGAAATCCCTATAAAACTAGTGATTTTTATCACTAAAAACCATTGTAAATACCAATTTTAATTTTTGCAACTCCATTTTGTTCAAGCCGAGGAGTCCTCGAGCTTGAGGATTATTATAACTATTGTTATACCAATTTTCATAATTTTTGGACTCAGTTTGAGCCCCCAAATAAGCCCGGGAACCTTTTTTTTAACTAGGCCGGACATTAGGTCTGGACAGGGCTGGAGAGCTCATTTTTGGGGTTAGCTTGTTGTAGATTTCATCTTTGTAAGAGAGCTCTTTTGCAATCTAAGTCCTTCCATTGTTCCACTCTTTGCTCTTACTTGTGCGCGTGTGTTTGTGTATGTGTGTGCATGCTTGTGTGCTTTCACTCACGCACTTGTGCCATCACTTGCTCATGGTCTTCATATCGGTCCTCACGTCTCCACGGATTGACATTTATGAGGTGTATCTCCTCACGTTGGTACTTGCCATTGTGCTAGAGTGACAATCATACATAGGCCATTATCAATGCAACTCATAAACATGAGCTCATCTTTCTTGCGGCAATCTTGTATGTGGCACAAACTACCATACATATGAAACCAACACATGATGTACATCTAATAGGTTTCAATTTTCTCCAGATAGAGCATGCTTCATTCAAACAATGTATTGTACTTCATGTATTCTCAGAAACAAGTTATTTGATATAGTTGGTTTATTAACTCACTTCACATATACAAACTAAACATCTGTTCTGCAGATGGCCAGCATCCAAAGCTTACTAACTCACTTCATATATAAGCATCCGTTCATATATTCCCTGCATATGACCAATAACCAAAGATTACTAACTCACTTCATATATACAAAATAAGCATCCGTTCATATATTCCTGCATATGACCTTAGTAGCTCACTTCGTACAAACCCAGCATGGGTTCATATATTTTATGTATATGACCAAGTCTCAGTAACTTATTTCATGTATATGACCAACTCCTATTTCATCATAATAAGAATCAATTTGCAATCCTGCATATTAGCCACAATACCTTTCAACTGAGTACGTTCAACACATAAATATGTGTCATAGTAGTTCACACATATATATATAATTCCATCGCATGCACATGGCGTGGCTTTTGTCTTCACTTTCAATATATCAACAGATCAGAATGACATCATATGTATAACATATGACCAAAACATTCCATGATGAACCAGCCCATAGAAATTCTCACCACATCTATATTCGTGCATCCAACTTGGTAGCGTGTACATATTCCATTCCTGCACGTGTTTATGCTCATCTAGAAATAAAACAAAAACACTTGTCACCAATTTCCACAATCTATTCAAAGTATGCGCAACTTGTATATTTATTTATGTACTACATTTGTAGCACACATTCACGGTATTTCTAGTGATAGTCATCTGAATATAAAATCCCAGCAATTTCAACATGTAGTGTGAACCTGCACAACCATTGAATCTGCACACGAGATGTTCAATCCTCAGTTCAACATACATATATGTATCAACATTCCATATGAATGACTTTGTATATCATGGCAGTTTAACACAAGCGCTCATAAATGTTGGAACCCAAAAAACCTTACTGCACGCTTTCTTCCCTTGAAGTTTGTTCCTTCTCCTATCATCATAATATGCCTGAAACGTATATATATTGCCAAATATGCAAGACTTGCCTTTGCATGTATCACTTCATGTAGTCACATCAACGCAATTCGTTCATTTAGAACATACAAAAAGCTTTGAGCAGATGCTTCGGCAATTACAGAGAGAGAGAGAGAGTATAACATAACTTTATTACTTACTTCGTCTAAAGAATACACGGAACCTGTAGCAGATATACAGAAGTGCATTCGTCTCTTGGCTACAGCTTCAAAACATCATCCTAAGTGTAGTTATGGGAAGCCATGGTGCTGTAGGAGCCGCAGTGTATTCTATTTTCCGTACTCCATATATAGGAGCTTGTAGCATCGGTGGGCATGCATAACATAAGGAGGAATATTAGCTACGCCCTTTTTTTTTAATGCATGAATCAAGGAGAAGTTCGTGGAGATCTGTTTGCCGCTTTATTCTTATGCCTAAAAGTAAGGTGAGAGTAGAAAGGTGGGCTTACTATGTGGAGTAGAAGAGATGGCTGACTGCATAATTTAAAGGAATGAGGATAATTCTAAGAGTGACTTCTTATGCAAGAGGAATGAGGATAAGGCTAAAAACTTAAGAGAGGATTCCTATGGGCAAAAAACATAAAGAAAGAGATAGGTAGGAGAACACATATGAAGAGCTTCCATTGAAGCTTGCTATATTTTCAACACTCTCCCTCAAGATTCAATGGAAGATCCAAGGGATGTGCCATACATAATTTTCTTCGAGCAAGGCAATGAATGCTCGTGCTCCTTGATGTAGTATCCATGTCTTCATGATTTGTCATTGACGCTCCGTGCTTCTTCTCATAAAGAAATGTCTTGGATCATATAATAGTCCAAGACACCACTTCATGACTTGCTTGAAGATATCTTGGTAGATGATCTTCAACATGATTAGAATGATGGAAAACCGCATTGTTGATCCATTTGATTTGAAAATGAGAAAGGGAACCAAGCTTTTCTGTTTTACCTTCACTCCAAGGTTGACGATGTTCCCTTTGTTCTCCATGAATGCTTTTCCATTTCTTTGATTCTTCAAATCTTCATAAATCTTCTCTTCTATTGCTTTCTCTCTCTCATTCTCTTCTCTTGCTCTCCTCTTTTGATTTGTGGTGGCTTCCCTCTCTTCTTTGCACTTCTGTCCTTCATTTTGATCTTTGAGACCTTCTTCTATTTCCATCTTTTTGTAGGTGGCTGCCTCAATCTTATATCCTTTTGCTCCTTCCAAAATCTTCTTTCCTTGATTTCCTCTTTCATGTGCCAGGATGATTGTGTCTTCTTCATAACTTTTTCTATTTATCAGTGTTCCTTGGGTTGGTTGCACTTCTTCTTTGTCATCTTGGACTCTTTGAACCTTTTCTTCTACTCCATCTATTGGTTGATCTTCATAAGGTGCACTCTCTTGACTCATTGACATGTCTCCCCCTTCATCTCTAGTGTCTGCAAGTTCTTCATATGGCTGGTCCTCCAATCGTGATAGAAAATCATGAAGGATTTTCTGTTCTTCTTCAAAGGTAGGGCTTTGTCTTGCCATCTCTTCTATCTTCAAAACCTGAAATAGAACAAAACAAATATTCCAAGATTTTATACCTTTGAGACTATCTTGGACTGATAGTTTTGACTCCTTCCTTCAATTGTCCTTGAGTGAGCTTCCACACTAGCTCAAAACTCCTCTGTCTTCTTGACTCCTTGATGTGTCTTGAGTGAGCTTCAGTAGCTCAAACTCCTTCAATGAGTCCTCTTGACTCTTACGCCTTTGTCATGGCTTTGTGTGAGCTTTGCGTGCTCACTTCCTTTAAACAAATCTACTTGAATTCTTTCTTATCTTCAATTGGTTCTCAACACTTCTTGTTGAGATCACTTCAAAGCAAAAACACAAGTCAAAATGCTCAAGCCTTTAGCGACCATTGCTCAAGCTTCCCAGTAGCCACTAATGCTCAAGCTCGAGGCGAGCTACTTGTGAGATTCTCAAATCATGAGCTTAAATGACTTAGGACTAGAAGTCCTTCATAGAACCTTTTATCGCTTTAGCTTCAATGTTCATGAACAATGAACTAAAGAAATGTATACCTTGAGTTTTCTTCCTCTTGACTCCAAGCAAGTTTGTAACAAGGACTCACACTCCTTGCCTCGAGCTCTGCCACAGCTCATTTGCCTTCCAAAGCTTGAATCCAAACCTTTGCTAGCTTTCTTCTTTTGGCTTGTCTTCAACTCAATTGATGAGGAGACTTATGATAGGACTTCCTTCTTGAATCCTATCCACTTTATGATGGTAGCCCTTTGCTTTTCGGAGTCTTCTTCTTGCCTCGAGTTTCTTTGTATTTTCCCAAAGCTTCTTTGTCTTTAGCCGTTTGCTTTTGCTTTAGAACTTGCTTTCTCCAAGAACCTGTATTCTTCAAACACTCTTAAAGAGTTAGTATCTCTTCCAACAAAGTATCAAGTATAAAATCCTTCAGGGGACCTTGAGCTCGAATAGCTCCTATAGTCTTCTTGCAATCCTACGGCTTCAACAAGCCTCTAGCAATCAAAGTGCATCCAAAATCAATGAGGGGACTTCAACAATTTTGCAACGATGCAAGAGGATAATTCAAAGAGTGAGTTCTTATGCAAGAGGAATGAGGATAAGGCTAAAAACTTAAGAGAGGATTCCTATGGGCACAAAAACATAAAGTAAGAGATAGGTAGGGGAACACATATGAAGAGCTTCCATTGAAGCTTGCTATATTTTCAACATTGATGTCTTACCAAAATGATGGAAATAATGAAAACATATGAGCAGATTAGATAGTACATCCTACTCTAGTGATCGATCAATAACATGAATCATTTGAATGGATATGAGATAATAGATTCTTCTTTATTCAACTAGAATATCGATGAATCCTACTAGAGAGATGAAATCATGTTCTTTTAAGTTAGAACATGAAGCTCGAGGGTATGCCTAATTATTTTATATATAGCTTTATCTTCAAGGAGCAAATTTCTATCATGTATGTATGCATATGTGTGTTTATTCATGTGTATTATATGTATACATGTGTTAGTATGCACATATATGTGTTTTTCATGTATATGTATCTGTGTGCATGTATGTGATATATGTACACATGTGTTAGTATGCACACGTGTATATATGCATATGCATTTGTGTAATATATGCAAGTGTGTCTATAATTGTGTATGCATGTATAAGTATACATGTGTGCATGTAGGCATGCATATGTGATGTGTACATCTATATATGTATATGTGTCTATGTGTAAATGTGTACATGCAGATATGTATGCATGTATATATACATGTGTGCATATAGGCATGTATGTGTGATGCATAATGTATCTACGCCATTTTATATTTATGTATGTGTATCTACTTGATGTGTATGTATCTTTGTATATATTATGATCCTTGTTGATTCGAGTAGCTATATATAGAGGCATAAGGTTGGGAGGAGAGACATCTCTCTAGTAGGTGGTCAGAGGAATAGATGCAATGTGTACATATACTTCAATCATATGGCTAAAAGGCTGAATAAGAGTTTCTAAATTAGGGTTTGTAAAACCCTAATATCAAAAATTTGTGTTTCCGAATATGGATTTTTGAAATAGGATTTCTGAATTAGAATATTCATAATAGGGTTTTTGAATTAGGATATGTATGTATGTATATATATATATATATATATATATATATATATATATATATATATATATATATATATATATATATATATATATATATATATATATATATATATATATATATATATATATATATATATATATATATATATATATGTGTGTGTGTGTGTGTGTGTGTGTGTGTGTGTGTGTGTGTGTATCTATATGTGTGTATGCATGTGTGTGTATGTATGTGTATTTATATGTGCATATGCATGTCTTGTGTGTGTGTATGCATGTGTATGTGTATATATGTATGTAAATATGATTATGTGAGTCAATGTGTGTGTACATATGATTATGTATGTGTATGTGTATATGAGTATGTGTATGCGTATGTGAGTATGTGTATTTGTCTATGTGTGTATTCATTATATGTGTGTAACTGCATGCATGTGTATGTGTGTGTAAATGTGCATGTATGTGTGTATATGTATAAATGTGCATGTATGTGTATATGTGTATAAATGTGCATGTATGATGTATATAAGTGTGTATGTGTGTATTTCTACCTCTAGTTGCACTCTTTTCTCTCTCTCTCTCATATACATACATACATACATAAACACATATTGCCATATTGTTGGTAGGAGTCAGGGCACTCAGAGACTTACAAGACAAGGAAGTCAACAAAAAGAGTCAGAGCAAAGAGAAGGACTAAGTAGGCAAAGCAGTCAATGCAGATCCGACAAATAGGCCCTATAATTTTTCATGAATTGATTATTCCTACTACATTTTGTGCAAGACGAGGAGTCCTCGAGCTTGAAGAGTATCAGTAGTATTTATGTATCAATTTTCATAATTTTCGGAGCTCGTTTGAGCCTCCAAAATAGCCTAGGAACCTAATTTTTAACTAGGTCGGACACTAGGTCTGGATAGGACCAAAGCTAGTCAAAAACTATAAATAGAGCTAGAGAGCTCATTTTTGAGGTTAGCTTGTTGTAGATTTGAGCTTTGTATTGTTGGTGCATTTCAAGCCTTCACAGATTGGCTTGGAACCTTGGAAGATTAGCTTGGACAAATTTCATCAAGGCCTTACTTGAAGGAAAGGGCATAGGAACCCATACCTATGACTTATTATCCTTTTACCCCTTGTAAAAGTCTATATGACTTGGCATCTCATGTAATCACTTACCTACCTGATTAGTCATGGAAAAGAGAGTGGTTTAGTGGAGAGAATATCTCCCTACTTTTAGAGGAGAGATTCTAGGGAGCCTTAGTTTGAATTTGAACTTCAAATCAACTTCCAATTCATATAAAAGGTGAAGTAAAAACTCGCGGGTTAGCTAGTCCAATTGAGCTCACTCCCCGAGGCATTCTACTGTTGTAAATCAGTGTGTGATAGAGCTACTTCATAGTCTACACCACCACACCTCATTTAGCTATGATTGTCAAGCTAATGAGATTGTACAAACACATTAATCAATAGAAGTATACACATTCACTATCTCTGTTGTCTCTGAGTCTTCTTCTCCAAGTCTGTCAACTTCAAAGGAGCATATCTCAGGATCTACTGAACCAAATCAAGTGATTCAAAGCACATTGGAACCAGCTCCAAGCCTACTATACACCTACAAAGTTTCAAGTTAATTGGATCAGCCATCTCGGAGAAATCTCGCTCGAAGTGCACACTGGTCTGTGTCTGCAGAGTTCCTAAAAAGTCGGGGGCACATATTATTTTGCTAAAGTGATTTCTCAGTGAGTAGTTTATCATTTCTTCTCATTCCACTTGAAAATGATAGCTTGTTAAGCTAATTTAATATGTCCAGAAGGAATTAGATCAATTGTTAGTGTGCTGGCCACACTAAGTGAAAGACTGAGCAGGTGTCACTACAGAAATAGAAAGTTTTTCTTGATTTTTGAAGTGCCAAGTTATCTGTTTTGATTTGGTCATTACACATATCATTTGCAAAGTACATATATGCTTTCTTGGTATCATTTGGAAGCTCAAGGTGTGTACTAAGCATATCTGGAATCAAAGGAGGGCTGGTGTGAAGCAGGTATAGCAGCACCAACTCAATCTCTTGAGTGCATCCTACCATCACTCCCAACATGTATGACAACTCTTTTGTAATGGAAGTTACTCCTTTGTTCCTCTCTTTGTTCTTGCCTTGTGTGCACGTGTGTGTGTGCTAGTGTGCTTGTCACTCACGCACTTGCGCCATCACTTGCTCATAGTCTTCATACTAGTCCTCACATCTCCACGGATTGAAATTTATGAGGTGGATCTCCTCATGTTGGTACTTGCCATTGTGCTAGAGGGACACCAAATTTTGGTGCCATTGCCGGGGAGAGAGCTTTGAGGACGAGCGTGTGATGGTAAGATGTAGAGTTGTGATGTTGGAGTCATAGGTATTTTCTTCACTTTTTTCTATTTTCTTTTGTTTACTTCACTATCATCATCACCATCATCATCCTCACCATCTCCCACCTCCATCACCACCTTCGTGAAATTTTTAGTTTTTTGCTCATGTCACCTTTCCCTTTCCATTCCCCTCATTTCACTTGTGAGAGAGAGCAAGAGAGCGATTTGTGTGGGCTGTTTTTGCATGTTTCTTGAGTGTTCTTGTAGGTTTTGGCTGTATCATCATCTCCAGTAGGTCGTGCAGGTATGGAAAAGCTCTACACAATCTCTGGACATTCATCTCTGTCAATTGCGATCGACAAAAATTTGGATCTTTGGGTAAATCTAAGTGCACCACAGTAGACTAGAGACCTTGCACATCACAAATCCACAAGAATTTCTAAAAAAATTGCATTTTTGCTATCCATCACGATTGACATCATTAATCACGATTGATAGTGTCCATCGTGACAGTCATCCTGTCCATCGTGATCGATAGATCCCGACGGACACCTCTATCAATTGCGATAGAAGGTATCTATCGCGATCGACACAAAACTTCACAATTGATAGCTGATTCGGTGAAATTCTTGTCCATCACGATGCATAGAGTCCCGATTGACACACAAAAGCATAAAAAGACAAAAAACTCAATCAATCGCGATTGACACCCCACGACAGATTGCTTGTCCATTGCCACTGAGAGCCATCCATCACGATTGACACGTGTCCATCACGACAGACAGAAAAATCACAATATAGTGTCAAAAAATGGCATATCCACATATGAGGAGAAAGTGAGAGCTATTGCAGAGGTACCTAGGCCAAAGAATGTCAAGGAAGTGCAAGCTTTCATGGGGCATTGTGTCTATTATCGTTGATTCATTCATATGTATGCAATCATTGCAAAGCTCCTGTACTCCCTTTTGAATAACTTCGAGTGGACTGAAGAATGTGAAAACAGCTTCAACAAGCTCAAAAGAAGATTGCGTTTGGCACCAATCTTGACTACCCCAGATTGGAACAAGCCATTCCATGTGCATGTGGATGCATCCAACTATGCTATTGGCTGTGTGCTAGCACAACCTACGGGCGAAGGTAATATGGATCTTCCAATTGCCTATGCCAGTAGACAGTTGAATGCAGCTGAACAAAACTATACCACCACTGAACGAGAACGATTAGGCATGGTATATGCGGTTAAAAATTTTAGACACTATTTGCTTGCAAATAAGTTTAAATTTTTCATTGATCATCAGGCATTGCTATACTTGGACAAGCCATGCAATATAGGTAGATTGGTAAGATGGTTCCTCTTACTTATGGAATATGGCTTTGAGGTAGTGGTGAGGAAAAGCAAGACTCACTTAAGAGCAGATCATCTCTCAAGGCCCACATCCGGAGAGGCCCCACAAGGAGTATCAGATGATCTCCCTGATGCTTACTTGTTTAATTTGGAAGTTGTACCACAGTGGGCCAAGGAATAACATGGAAGTTTATGTGGATGATTTATGTACCTTTTCAAACCACAGGAAAAAAGTTTACAAGATCTAAGAAACATATTTATAAAAATTAGAACCTCTATAGTTTTTCTAAACCTTTTGGGGTGTCTTTTTTGTTAGACAAGGAAGAATGTTGGGACATGTAGAATCCGAAAATGGCATCTCTACTGATGAAGAGAAATTCAAAGCCATAGTAAATTTGCCCAAGCCAAAAAACATGAAGGAGTTACAAACATTCATGGGACACTCTAGATATTATAGAAAATTTGTTTACAAGTTTGTTGACATTGCAAAACCTTTGTATGCTTTGATTACAAAATTTGAGTGGATTAATGAATGTGGTGAATCTTTTGAAATCCTTAAAATTTTTTTACTCACCAAACGAATACTGAAAACATCTCAATGGGATATGATATTTCATGTACATGTGGATGCTTCAAATTTTGCATTAGGATGTGTTTTGGCACAACTTATAGAAGGGACCAAGGTAGATTTTCCTAATGCCTATGCAAGTAGACAATTGAATCATGCTGAGAAAAACTACACCACTACTGAAATGTAGTAAAGAAATTGGGACATTATCTATGGGCTAACAAGATTAAATTCTTTGTGGATCATCAAGCTTTATTGTATGTAGTAAATAAAACTTTTCAAACTAGAAGAATAGTAAGATGGTGACTGCTATCAATAGAATTTGATTTTGAAGTTGAAGTAAGACAAGGAAAAACACATTTGGGAGGTCACCATTCATCTAGAATCTTAACTCAAGAAAAACCACAAAATATAGAAGATGATATACCTGATGATTATCTATTCAAGGTGGTACCTGTAAAGTATGCCCAGCCAGAAGAAAATTTGGAAAGAGCCATAGTGCCAGCCTCAACTATGACTAGTGTAGAATCAGCAAACCCTGGATATGAGCTGCCCCCAGGAGATACATGTGTTGAGAGGACCTTGTTATAGATGCGGAGGAGACCATTTCATTAGAGAATGTCCTCAGCCTTACAATCCACCACCCCCTAGGACTTGGGAAGGATACTACAATGATTGCAGAAAGGAACATCTTTTCAGAGATTGCCCTAAGAATCCCACCAAAGTCCAAGAGATTGCACCTATTAATGTAATTGAAGTGATAGAAGCACCTGGAGGTGATAAGGAATACATCGTGCCTCTAAAGGCCATTACCCAAGCTCAAACGAAAGAACAAAAAGGAAAACAACTAGAACGGGAACAAGAAATCAATAGAATTGTAAGTCCCAAAATTCAAATAGTAGAAGATTCTGAAGACTCATGTGAGAATACCCAAAACATAAAAGCACAAAAATGGAAGGAAAGAAGAGAAAAGCTCAAAGATAAATGGATGAAAAACAAGAGTCAAGACAATAAGAAACAAATAAAAAACCAGAAAGAGCATAAAGAACCAGAGATTCGGGAGGAAGTTCCCATTCCACCGTTTATCCGAGAAGCAGAGAGACTAGGATCGATTCTAGCTGACCCAAAACCGGATGACTTAGACATGTGGCTGAAAGCTTACCAAGCTAGAATTAAGACTGGACCGAATGTGGAACAACACGAAAAACTTTATCCACAAGGTGAATTAGAAAAAGAGAGGCTTGTGATATGTAGAAAACTTATAGAGGTAGCACAAGCAACCCTAGAAAAGACCATCCCCGCCCTTCCAGAGACAAGGATAGCAGAGGAGCAATACAAGGAGTGTGTTAAAGTCAAGGACAAAGAACTTAAAGAGAAGGATGACAAGTGTGAGCGAATGAAAACCTAGGACGAACCTATGTCAACAATACTTGACTTAGAAGCTGATTGGCCAAAGGAATTATGGAATAGAATCCGAGAAGAACAATGGAAGAATAATGGAGTGACTAAGCCTCCCTTTGAGGAATTAGATGTGGAAATTTATCAACCAAATCCCAACATGGAAGAAGTATATGAGGAAGTATCAAGACTAGACCGAAATAGAGAAGAAGCTCAGAGCATTTCAACCTTACCAAATTACATGGGAGAATGCGAAAAGAAATCTATGATAATCCGAGCACCCACAGTACATGGAAAAGGAAAAGGAAACTCAGAAAAGAATTCACACAATCTAACGGAACTTAAGAAAACAAAAGTACAATGCAAACTGACTGTGGAAGAATTACTTCGGGTTAAACCGCAACTATGGAAGCAAATAGCAAGCCAACTGTAATTAGGGCAAGAGGAGGATGAAAAGAAAAACAAGGAAAAAGAAAATCCATCTAAAATACAAATCCCAGTTGATAAGGTGGGAGAATTTAGTGAAGGAGACGAAGGTAATACGTGTTTACCTGTCACTTACAACGGGTACATGACCAAGGCTATACTAGACATAGGAGCTGGAGTAGGAATGGCCACCAAAGAAATTTGGGAGAAATGGGGAAAGACTGCCTTACGGCCCACACGCATGAAGCTCCAATTAGCAGACGGTCATGTGGAGAAACCCTTAGGAATATTAGAAAGGATCAAATTAACCACCTGTGGAGTTGAAATTGAACACACATTAGCCATTTGTAAATTTGAAGAAAAGGCTAACAATTACGAAATGATATTAGGACGACCTTTCATGAGACAAATGCAGGTAGTGCAAGACTGGGGACGAGATTCATTGTACCTGCAACATCAAGGAAATACCACCAAGATAAACTTGCATACATTTGCATATCGAGATGTCCCCCCACTACAATGGAATCCTATACACAAGGAGGAAGATGGCCTATCTATTCATAGTGCTGGATCAAGCGATCAATCATGGAAGTATGAGGACGCCCAATTATGGATGTGTAAAGAAGCCAAGAAGGAGGAAAATAAAAGGCAGTTGTGGCTAATAGGACATCCTAACTACCGACCGATAAAGGACCCAAGGTATATGCCTCAAATCTTTCCTGATGAAACCTTTGAACCGCATGGATGGATGGAAATCTTAGCAACCTTAGATGTATGTGTGAATGAGGAAGTCCTAACTATGAACGAGTGCATAGACGAGGAAGGCTATGATGTAAATTTGTACATGGTTGTCCTTCAAGAAGTAGAAGCAGGGGAAATCTTGGAAAAAGAGTGGAAGGAGGAATATGATGTTAGTATATGATCAATGTCTACCCCTCATGATTGTATGCACATTTTGTAAGGCCCCCGTTATGAGGAGAAGCCAAGCGTGCATTACCCAATTGATGGGAATCCCAACTTGCATGTTGGATGAAGGTCATATTGGACCATGTAAGGTATTGTAAGGAAAGGGAGTTACCAGGGTCCCCAATTGGGGGGTCCGGGGCAGTGGGGAGCAGCCCCGGCTGGGGGGTCCAAGGGGGCCAGCGGGCCCCCTGGTGGGGGTCCAGGAGCAGCGCCCTAGCGCGATGGTAAAGGGAATATTCCATAGAATATTCCCTATCGGAGTCAAAAATCATTTATATTTGTTAGGTCGGTTCAGCCGGTCTAAGCTGTGTATGACAATTACGCGGGCGGTGGCCGCCCATGCTCTATCGTCCATGTATAGCCGTCCACGGAAGGCCACCCATGATCCTATATATACATGAGTTCTGCACCACCTGAGACATCACGTTGAGCCAGCATACCTCTACCTTGTATCTCCCTATCTAGAGTTGTCTAGATCACCATTTATGCTCTACCTTGAGAGTGCACGGGTGGACAACGCCATCATCTTTGTACTTGTTGTTAGTAGAAAATTGTTGAGATTCTCCTATATCTGTTATCTTCTCTGCTACTGCTCCTGTGTTATATTGCGTAACTATTGTCTTACATATGAGAGTATAGAAATGGAACCAGAATTTGATTCAGAAGAGATCTATCTAGACACCATTCGAACCAAAGAGAAGCAGAAACCGACCAAGATTTTGGCAATAGAAGCCACCCCCATAGTACAAAAGCAAGAGGAAAACATGAGTAAAATCGGACCCAATCCTGACCTATTTGAGATCCCGGAGCATTTTAAAAGGTACGAAGTAGAAGAGCGAAAGATAGCCATTCAAATGCCTAAGAGAGAGGCTCGAGAAGGAGAAGCATACGACAACAAAGAACAAACAAAAAAGATCATAGTAACAGTGGAAGATGGAGAAGAAAGATGTACATACATAGGTAAAGATGTGTCCGTTGAGGAGGAAGAAGAATTAATACAATTGATCCGGGAATATCGAGATGTATTTGCATGGACATATAAGGATCTCAAGGGTGTGGAACCCTAGATTTGTTCTCATAGAATACCAATGATGGCTGATGCAAAACCATCGAAACAACGCCCTTATACATACAATGAGGTCTATGCAGCTAAAATTAAGGAAGAAATAGACAAGCTACTAGCAGCCGGATTCATATATGAAATAGAACACACCGAGTGGGTATCACCACTAGTAGTTGTGCCTAATAAGAATGAAAAACTGAGAGTGTGCATTAACTTGAAAAAGGTCAATGCAGCCACCATACGTGACAACTACCCATTATCCATCAGTGACCATCTATTGGAAAGAGTTGCAGGAAAAGAAGTCTATAGCTTCCTAGATGGATTCTCTGGATACAACCAAGTAGCCATAGCTACAGAGGATCAACATAAGACCGCATTCGCGATTGAATGGGGAGTCTATGCTTTTTGAGTGATGCCTTTTGGACTCACTAATGCGCCTGCTACTTTCCAACGATTGATGTGTCATGTTTTCAAAGAATTCCTGAAGAAGAGCATGGAAGTATATGTAGATGACCTATGTACATATTCCAATAAAAGACAAGACCACATTCCTGAATTGCGAAAGTTATTTAATAAATGTAGATAGTATAGAGTCTGCATGAACCCAGAGAAGTGTGTCTTCATGGTAAGACAAGGAAAGATCCTAGGACACATAGTCTCTAGAAATGGAATATCCACGGATGAAGACAAGATTAAGGTAATTTTAGAGCTTCCTAGACCTAAGAATGCGAAAGCGATGCAAGCATTTATGGGACATTGTGGATACTACCGTCGATTTATCCACATGTATGCCATAATTGCCAAACCCTTGTATGGACTCTTAACTCAATTCACATGGATAGAGGAATGCGAGAAGGCATTCAATGAGTTAAAGAAGCAGCTTAGCACAGCTCCAATTCTTAAAACACCAAATTGGAACAAGCAATTTCATATTCATGTGGACGCTTCTAATCACGCAATAGGATGTATCTTAACCCAGCCAGTCGATGAAGGAAATTTAGATCACCCAATTGCTTATGCGAGTAGACAACTGAATCAAGCTGAGAGGAACTATATAACTACGGAGCAAGAGGGATTAGGAATGGTCTATGCAGTGAAGAAATTTAGACACTATCTCTTAGCCAACAAATTGAAGTTCTTCATAGACCATCAGGCCTTATTGTACCTAGTCAATAAGCCTTGTAACACGGGGAGACTGGTAAGATGGTTTCTACTATTGATGGAGTTCCACTTTGAAGTGATAGTGAAAAAAGGAAACACCCATGTAAGAGCAGATCACCTTTCTAGGTTAACACACGGAGAACCACCAAGTGGAGTACCAGATGATCTACCAGACACTTATTTTTTTAATTTGGAAGTGTGTACAAAGTGGGCAGAGAAACTAATTCCGATACTCACTCATGGCCCACAACACTCAATCAATAAAGAGAGTAAAAAGCAAATGTCACAATCGAGGAATTTGCACATTATTGCGGGAAGTGTGTACTATAAGGAACACAATGGTGTATTGCTAAGATGTGTTGAGGAAGACGAACAATTGAAGCTGATTGAACAAGCACAGGTGAACAAATGGAGAAAACACAAACAAACTCATGGAACTATTAGGGAGTTAAAGCGCTTAGGAGTATACTGGCCTGGCATGCCTAAGGATGTCCATGACTATGTGAGTAACTGCGCAGAATGTCAAAAAACGATTCCCGACGATCATACATCCATTCCTTTCTCAGTGATAGCACCCAATTGGAGCAAAACATTGGTCAAATTTCTAAAGACGAGAGAACACGAGGAAGGAGTTAGCTCAGCGAGAAAATGATCCCTAGAAGAGATGAGCAAGGATTATGTAATCATAGGAAGAAACTTCTTTAAGAGAGGAAAAGACAACCAATTATGACTATGTGTGCATGAAGGAGAATATTTACCTGTATTAGAGATGGCACACGCAGGTGCGGCAGGAGGTCATTTTTCAGCTGAGAGAACCGTGAAAATGACCCTCTTCACGGGCTTGTGGTGGCCAACTTTACATATGGATGCTGAGACATATGTACGAAGCTGCGAGACATGCCAAAGGGCTAAATACCCGATTCGGAGAGATGACATGCCATTGAGACCGGGTCACATGCCGAATATATCATAGTAGCCACCGATTACTTGACAAAATGGGTAGAGGCAAAGGCTACTAGAAGGAACGATGCTCAAACCACTGCTAAGTTTCTTTTTTAGCATATATTCACTCATTTTGGATTACCAATTGAAATTGTGAGTGATCGAGGAACGCACTTCATTAATGAGGTGATAAAGTATCTAATGAATGAGTTTTTAGTGATCCATAAAAAATCAGCCCCATACCATCCCAAAGCCAATGGGCAAGCGGAAAGTTCCAATAAGGTGTTATGCACAGTATTGACAAAGATTGTCAATAATGGTAGGTCTGACTGGGACAAACAATTGCATCATGCAATTTGGGCCTTCCGAGTCGCGTACAAGACTGCCATTGGAACTACCCCATTCAATTTAGTATACGGACATAACACAATTCTACCAATTGATTTCTTGATACCCACCTTGAGAGTAGCCCAACAGTATGAATGGACAGAGCATGAATTATCCCAACAATTAGACCAAATAGAGAAGCTGCATGAAACTAGGTTGCAAGCTGTCGCAGGAATCTATGCAGCCAAGAGAAGACAAAAGGCATATTATGATGCTCACATAAAAGACAAAGCACTAAAAGAAGGAGACCTAGTCCTAGTCTACACCTTGAAGCAACATGCCAAAAAGTTACAAAAATGTGGATATGCACCTCTGATCATTAATAGGATCTCGACGAGTGGAGCAGTTAATCTAGCCACTCTCGATGGAGACATTCTTGCTAACTACATAAGTGGATGTAGAGTGAAACGATTCATGGAGCCATTGACGGATCACATGTTAGAACATCTCGTAGGTGCGCAAAATAGGAAGAAAGAGGAAGAAGGGATTAGAGAAGAGGCATGGCAAGAAGCCTTGGAACGTATTAAGAAACAGAAAGAGTGGATTAGGCAAAGGGACGAACAAAACGGTATCTCCAAGGGGAAGAGCTTGTCCCCATGACTAATTATCAAGTCCATAAGTAGGACACGACTAATGCCTACATGTCACAACCCTACCCAAACCTAGGGATTGGCAAGACAGAGTACAAATTGATAGATGCCTTGATAGACTCAGGAGCAAGAATCAGTTGCATATGAAATGCAGTCATATGAGATCTTCAAACAATTATGACTCCCACAAAAGCTCATATGATAGGTATCAGAGGTGAAATCATAGAATGCATGGGAGAAACTAACGTATCCCTCCACCTAGGAAATTCCTCCATGGAACAACAATTCTTAGTGTGCAAGGACGAAGACTTAATAAAAGACTTGATCCTAGGACAAGATTGGATCATTGAGAATGAAGTAAGCATTCACCTAGCGCAAGGATATATTTCAGCCAAGATAGGGCACAAGGAAATTTTTAGTCTATTAGGGGAGAAGCTGTTGGAGTTAGACGTCTACGGAAGCACGCGAAACACATGGAAGAAGAAGAAGCTTGGAGCACAAACACACAATACTGAATGTATTACTAGAGAATGTACCAAGATAAGTAGCCCATAGGGCAATAGGCGTATATACAAGCTGGGGGAAAAAAACCTCCTAAAGAGGGAAAAAAATGCCTCGGCGGTCCTAGTGTGTTCACACACATCACTACCTAAATATATCAACAAATCCCCCGGTGAACAAGGAGCTGGCACTCATGTATAAGGAAGTGCCAAGCTATGTGGAAATCACTCCACAAAAGGAAGTAAGCCCAAAGCTTTGCGGAAAGCTTCAAACTTCTCCCTAGGTAGAGCCTTCGTGAAAAGGTCTACAATGTTCTCCTGTGTGGGCACATATGCCAAGCTGATCTCGCTAACAGAGAACCTCTCCCTCACATAGTGATAATGCACCTCAATGTGCTTAGTGCGAGCATGGAACACAGGGTTCCTCGCAACTGCCAATGCGCTCTGACTGTCAGTGAAGATGGTGGTGGCAGAAGACTGGCCAACACCCAAATTAGCCATAAGGCGTCTGAGCCACACACACAATAGTTGCTATGAAAGCTGCCCTATACTCAGCCTCACAATTGGAAGTGGCCACAGTAGGCTGCTTCTTGCTCAACAAAGATATACATGAGCTACCAAGCATGAAGCAAAAACCACTAGTGCACACATGAGTGTCATAGCAACCAGCCCAATCTGAGTCAGAAAAAGCATGCAAATCTGGCGGTAGTGATCCTCCCTTGGGATAAAACAACCCAAGTAGCCGAGTACCACTCAAGTAGCGAAAGATGCGCTTACCACCTTCCAATGCGTGACTCCTGGGCAATGCATAAACCTGCTCATCTGTAAGACAACATACTGAATATCTGGCCGAGTAATGCATAAGTAAATCCAGCATCCAACAGCCTGCTGCTGAGAACAGCATCAAATGCATCTCCAGCATCATGAAGACTCAATCGTAAACCTGTCTCCATAGGAGTGGCAATAGGCTTACAGTCTTCAAGGCCAAAATGCTGCAATAATGTGTCAATATATTTCATTTGAAACAAAGCCATTCCACCATCAACTTGCATAAATTGAATGCCTAAATAGTGATGCAAATGCCCCAAATCAAACATCTCAAATGAGGCATGCAAATCAGCCTTGAAATCAGCAATATGCTTCTCAATAGGACCAGTGAGCAGCATGTCATCAACATAGACAACAATGATCAGAAGCACATCATTAGCATGCTTAACATATAAGGTGCTTTCAGTTGGACTGTTCACAAAACCATGTGCAACCAGATAGGCATGTATCTTCTCATACCAAGCACGTGGTGCTTGCTTTAAACCATATAATGCCTTCTTTAACCTGCACACCTGGTTTTCATGCCCTTTCTGCACAAATCCACGGGGCTGAAAAACATACACTTCTGCATGCAAGTCACCATTCAGAAATGTTGTTTTAATGTCCAACTGATGTACATTCCAACCATGATGGGCTGCAAGTGCACAAATGCTCCGAACAGTAGTCATACGACATGTAGGTGCAAAGGTCTCATCAAAATCAATGCCTCTTTCCTGCGCATAACCCTTTGCAACAAGCCTAACCTTATACCTGTCAACTGTACCATCAGGTTTATGCTTCAGCTTCTATACTCACTTAGTGCCAATGGCCTTTTTGCCAGGAGGCAAGTCACATAAAGACCATGTACCATTCTTCATTATAGCATCATATTCAGATTGCATGGCAGCCATCCAATTTTCTGAATTCTGTGCTTCATCAAAAGAAACAGGCTCATTCTCATCATAGAGACTAGACGCAGCCATAGCATAGCAATCTGATGCAATAGGCACTATGAGAGCCTGAACGAGTACAATATGACAAAGGTGCATCTAATTTGCTGTCACGCAAAGTCTGGACCAGCCATTTTGGCATAGTTTTTGCCTGCTCAATATCAGCTCTCTCATCAACAAGTGCATCATGTAAATCTACATTAGAAATGGAATGATCTGCATCATCATATGAAGCCTGCAAAGGCTAAGAAGTTGCCTCATTAGGACCAGCACTAGATTGTCCACCTGTAAAAAGAGGCATCAAAGTATCATACATGTCTTTGGAGCTAACATATGTCTCCTTAGTACATGAAAGCAATGGTTAAATAGAATTTTCCACAAAGACAACATCACGGCTAACCAGAATGTGTTTAGTCTGTGGATGATACAGACGATAGCCTTTACTTTCAGAACTGTACCCAACAAAAATACATTTTACTACCTTATCATCCAATTTTCTACGATGTTTTTCAGGCACTAGAGCATATGCCAAACAACCAAAAACACACAGATGAGCAACAGTTGGCTTGCGGTCATGCCAAGCCTCATATGGAGTGATAGACTGCAGCGCTTTAGTGGGACACCTGTTCAGTACATATGCTGCACACATGATAGCCTCAAGCCAGAAACTATGTGGTAAAGCCTGACTTTTGACCATGCACCTCGCCATCTCCATGAGTGACCTGTTCTTTCATTCAGCAACTCCATTCTGTTGAGGTGTATAAGGAACTGTACACTGGTGTTTTATCCCACGTTCAGCCAGAAATGCATTAAAATCAGAAGACATATATTCCCCCCCTCGATCAGAACGGAGGGTGCCCATTTTACATGCTGACAGATTTTCAACCAAAACCAAAAATTGTTTAAAGCACATGAACACTTCGGACTTTGCCTTCAATGGATATAGCCATGCAAGCCTGGAAAAATCATCAATGAAAATCACGAAGTAAAGGTAATTTCCAAAAGAGGGTGTCTGCATAGGACCACAAACATCACTATGTACAAGGTGCAATTTCTGCATAGCCTGAACTGAACCATCTTTTGGAAAGGAGGAACGCTGCATTTTGCCCAAAATACAGCCTTCACATACATGTTTTCCGGGTGCCTCAAGCTTGGGCAAAGAAGACACCATATCAGATTTCTGCAGGCATAGCAAACTAGCAAAATTCAGATGACCAAAGCGTGCATGCCAAAGCTTTGCATGTGGCATAGCCTGAGAATCATGAACTGCACATGCCGAATCATTAACAGATCTTTCATAGTCTATGAGCTTATACAACCCACAACATAAAATGCCAGAAGCAATAATCACATCGCCATTTGACAGATCATGAACTGTACACCTATCATCAATAAATTTCACAACCAAACCAATCTTGGCTAATGCAGAAACTGATAACAGGTTCTTTTTTATCCTTGGCACAAATAAAGCATCTGAGAAGGTGAAATAACTACCATCAGCAGTAGTCAGAATGATCTTACCAACTCCCATAATAGGATAAGAGGAGTTGTTGGCGCATGTGACAGTATTCCCTGTAGGGGCAGGCTCAAGTGAAGAGAAGAAATTGTGCTGCGAGGTAATATGTTTGGTCGCCCCACTGTCAAAGTACCAAACATCTGAGTCCACTGCAGACATGCACTGCTCATGAGAAGATGGGTCAAAACTGCAAACAGTAGTAAATGCCCATTCTTCTTCCTACACAAGATTAGCAGACTCTGTTTTTGGTGTAGAGGCTTCTGCAACAACCATTCCAGCCTCCTTTTTCTTTGCCTCTTTTGCAGCCAGTTTTGGACAGTTCTTTATGATATGATCATTCCCTTTACAGTACTTGCAAAACAATTTCTGCTTTTCGGATTTCCTCTCATCTTTATCCTGGTTCTTTGAATGTGCAGCATTTGCAGATTTCTGTTTACTAGTAGAAGAGCTCCATTTTCCTGTGCCCTTTTGACTAGCCAGGAAAGCTTGATCTGCAACACGCATAATGGACCTGTTCTGCCTGGACTGATCTTCCTGCAACAGAACATAGACTAACTCCTCAAATGATAAGGCATTCGGATTGCCTTTCATCATCAACCGAAGAGTAGAAGCAAAACTCTGATATGAATCAGGAAGACCATTCAGAACGGTCTGCACAAGTGAGCTATCTGGTATAACCTCATCAGCAGAAATCAACTGTTCCTTCAAATCTTTGATCTTCATTAGGAAACTATCCATAGAATCACCTTCATTCATGTGCTCACTCTCCAACTGTTTTCGGAGGTAAGCAACACGAGCCTCATTCCTAGCTTTGTACAATGTGGTAAGTGTATCCCAAGCATCCCTAGTTGTTCTACAAGAGAGAATATGAGGAATAATGGCACGTTTGACAGACAAAGCTATCAATGCATGTGCCTGGGCATCTCTGCCATCCCAACAAATTTGCTCTCCAGTAGGTGCAATAGAAATGGCAGCACGAACAGGAATCTACGGAATATCATCTTCGACACCATCTTCATCAGCTCCAGCACCTGTATTTGTAGTACCTGTCATTACAGGTGTAACAGGACGTCTTTCAACACCCTGCACAATGTTCCACAATCCTTTTGCAAACAAAACATGTCGCATCATATAAGCCAATAATGGGTAGTTAGTACCATCCAACTTATCCTCAACAGCCAACATACGGAATACATCACTGCTTTCAGCCATGGCCGGTGACTAAAATACCTTGATGTAGAAAATTGACTGTATCTCAAAAAGTTGAACGGAACTACCCACACGAGTTCTACTAAACCTGTAGCAGACTTCGTGATGCTTATACTGGCGAACAGAAACAGGTATATACCTTTGGAACAAAAAGATGAAATAGCCTGCACAAGCGCTGCTATAGTGCGTTCGGAGGCCGAAACAAGCTCAGATCGCGATTTTGGCACGACAGAGCGAAGCCGTTTTGATCTCGAAAACACACTAAGTATGCTCACCAAAATTCGTGCGATTCTGAGATTGCAAATGGAGGAGTGTCGACGGCACCCTAGATGAAGCGACGACCCGCTCTGATACCAATTGTTGGAGTTAGACGTCTGCGGAAGCACGCGAACATCACAAGTAAGAAGAAGAAGCTTGGAGCACAAACACACAATACTGAATGTATTACTAGAGAATGTACAAAGATAAGTAGTCCATTAGGGCAATAGGCGTATATACAAGCCGGGGGAAAAAAACCTCCTAAAGAGGGAAAAAAATGCCCTGGCGGTCCTAGTGTGTTCACACACATCACTACCTAAATATATCAACAGAAGCTCGCACAGAAACTGGAAACCATCAAGACTACAGAATACCTCAAAGAAGAACTATTAGAACATGATCCCAGCCCGAATCCCTCAAAAGTAAGTTTGGATGAAGCAGAAAGTTCAAACCCTAACTTGTCCAAGGAAGAAGTGAATTCATCCGATTCAATTGGTGAACGACCAGACACTAGGGAAACCAACACTCTGAGAGTTTCTCACACGATAGAAGGATCACCAATTTGGAAAACCACAATCAAATAGTCACATCCAAGAAAGGTCAGGTTCAAATGGGTACGCAAGGATCAAGTGCAGAAACCAGAGAATGCTACACCAACTCATGAGGAGAAAAAGGAGGACAAGAAGTCAGCTTCATCGAAATTCGAACCAAAAAGACTCTTGCAAGTATGGCTCCCTAATCCTTTGATTGAATCTCAGAAGGCACGACAACAGATATGGATTCCCAAGAAGGTCAGACAAGCAACCAATCAAGAGCATGTCTATCAAGTGGATCGGAGATATGTGTAGAGTGTGTAAATAGTTGTTGAACAGGAACATTCGCAGATTGATCTTGTCGGACATTCTCTTGAACATCCCAATGTGCACCTTTTTTATGTATGCTAGTTGGAGGACTAGTATCCTCAAACAACACTCTTCTCACTTCAACCTCCTTAATGGGTTCTATATCCATCTTAGAATAATTGAAAATGACATCACTATTTTTTATCATTAACCATGTCTCAAGATCCCATAGCAATATCCAAATTGGCCTTCTCGACCATATCCAAGAGAAATGCATTTCTTTGACTTACGGTCCAACTTTTGTCCAAGATACTTGGGGGGTATATGAACATATGCTTCACACCCAAAAACTCAAAGATGATAATAATATGGTGGACTCCTTATCCATAACTCTTGTGTCACTTTCAAACCTTTGGCAGTGTTGAGATATCAAGCTCAACATGTGATGATCCAGGCGGGCACGTATCACTTTTTCATTTCTCTGACATGTATAGTGGTCACTCTAGTATATGTTAGGGATACTTCATTGAACTTTACTAGATTTATCTACCAAGACTGATGGCACATTTTTTTCTTGCCAGCTCACTCAATTGGGAACATTAGGATTTTCCTTATGTACTGTTCTTTATATATTGCACTTGTTGTATTGTTGTTTTACATCATTCTTGTACATTCCTTTTATGATATAGAAGAAGAAGAAGAAGAAGATCATTTTTCCTTGCCTCAATCTGTGTGTGCGCTCCTCTTTGATTGTGAAACTATGTGTATGAGCTCTCTTACTTCCTTATCTCCTTCCTTGTGACATGGTATCAGAGCCAGTGTAGCTGTAGAGAGCTCGTGGAGAAGGACGATGGTGAAGAGGACACGAGAAGGCATGGAGAAATCATGATTCACAAACGACCTCATATTTATACAAATGACCTCTGTTTTGAGCCTACAAGGTGGGGCCCACAAAAAACGAGGCCAATTTGCAAAACTCTAACTTGTGTCCTATTCAACAACACTCATGTATTCTAGATCTAGAATTCCAAGCGATTTCGTGTACTGTTGATACACAAAAACTGTGTTTTTCTAAGATTGAACTCTCATGTCAAAGTGCGATCGTGTTCAAGTAGAAGTACTACTTGTAGTGTTTTTGCAGCCTTGTGAATTGCCGTAGAAATGGCAAATGCGGATGGAATGAGTTAGCTTATGAGCGATAAGCTAGACAAGGATAACTTCCATGCTTGGAGATTCAGAATGACAAATTTCTTGATGGGAAAAGGCTACTGGAAGTACTCAGAAACATATGTGAGTCGCTTGCATCTATTGGTGTAAATGTAGATTATGATGATAAGGTGGAAGTGTGCCTTTGTGGTCTAGGAGCTACATATAAGCACTTTAGAACATTTATTCAGACCAGGGAAAACATTTCGAATTTTGCTGATCTGGTGTCCATGTTGATTATCAAAGAAAAGAATCTTGGTGAGGACTTGAACTCCCAAGGAAAACCTAGTTTTGAGTAGTTAATCTACTCTGGTAGAGAAAGAGGCAGAGGTAGAGGTTTCAAAAGTGGAAGAGGAAATAGTAACCAAGACCAAGGTCAACATCAGAATCATGCATGAGGTAGAGGATAGTTTCACACCAGGGGGAGCCAAAGAGTCCGTAGAAATTTCCAAAGAAATGATTTAGGTAATGACAGTAAAGGATGTTGGAATTGTGGTAAACTTGGACACTTTGAACGTGATTGAAAGTTTAAGAATCAAAATAATAGAAGGCAGCAAAACAACTATGCATCCACAAGTGTAGATGATCTGAGAAGTTGTTCATGGTTCAACATCATAGTATGATGAATACGATGTTTGCTGATGTTTTGAAATTGAATGGTAATGTCTGATATGTTGATTCAGGTGCTTCAAATCACATGACAAGTCATGTAGAATGGTTTAGTAGTTTGCAAAAATTGCCAGTTCCTAGATATGTTGAAATATGTGATGACACATCACACCCTATCGAGCATACAGGAAACATAGCATTGTCTATGGAGGATGGGAAGGTAAAACATCTTGCTGATGTGTTGCATGTTGGAAACATAACAAAGAATCAAGTCTCTATTGGACAAATTGTTGACTAGGAATTACAAGTCAGGTTCAATGATGATGGGTTATATGTGGAAGAGTACAAAGAGGATGGACAATTGATTGCCAAATGAAAAAAAGTGGGTAGGATGTTCACCCTAAATGTGAAAATTCCTAAAATGAAAGCAGCCATGTTGGTAAAAGGTGCGAGAGTCATTGCTGATATAGAGATCTGGCACAAACGAATTAGACATCCAAACTTGCAGATGTTGAAATTGATGCAATCAAAGGAGATTGTCAGTGGACTACCAAATTCCGAAGTTGCAAAAATGCAAAAGGTATGTGCAGCATGTCAATTTGGTAAATAGTCAAGAGCACCATTTTCGCATCACAAGCATGTTAGTGAGAATGTGCTAAAAATAGTATATGTAAATGTTTGGGGTCCTGCAAAGACCACATCTATGGGTGGTTGCAGGTTTTATGTTACTTTCATTGATGACCATACACAAAAATTATGGGTATATTTCATAAAAGAGAAGAGTGAGGTGTTCAATCACTTCTAGAATTTTAAGGCTATGATGGAAAAGATGACAGGAAAGTATATTCAAACATTAAGGTATGATGGAGGAGATGAATACATGCCAAATGAGTTTAGCAACTTTCTTAAAAATCATGGAATTTGACATCAGGTTTCATGCAGGTACACACCATAATAGAACAACATTGCTAAATGCAAAAATAGACATATTGCAAAAATAGCAAGAGCTTTGATGGCTGAGAAGAAAATGCCTCATTGTTTATTGGGTAGAAGTTGTGCACACTATTGTATACATCATGAATAGAATTCCGGCTTATCACATATGAATACACTATTACACACTACCTAAAGACAAGTTCACAAGTAAAAAGAAAAACTTATCACATATGGAAATTTTTGGTTGTATTGCATATGTACATGTTCTAGATGAGTTGAGGATGAATCTTGATCCAAAAGGAGAAAAATGTATCTTCATTGGATACTCCTTTGAGCAAAAGGGATATAAATATTGTAACCCACTCACACGACCGGTGAAGGTAACTAGAGATGTGGTGCTTGATGAAATGTCAAGCTTATATGCAGGTGCCAAAGAAGCATGTAATCTTGACATAAATGAAAAAGAAAATGCTAAAAAATCAAGTGTAGAATATCAAGTTTTGAGTGGACCAGATGCATCACTAAGCAATAGTTCCAACTCAAATCCATGGAGTGGAAGATTGTGTGGAAATTTTAGTCCAGCAAATTCATCAAATACATCCAAAAAAGGTAAAGAAAAGCTTTTTGCTAGTAATAAAACATCTACAGGTTTTGAAGACATTGATGGAGATTCAAGCAGTTTAGAAAAGAGTCTTGATGAGGAACTTGGATTGCCCTCTATGAAGACTCAAGGAGTAAGAAAGGCACATGCAGATGATACAAGAGAAGTGACCGAGTACCAAGAGGATCTGGGAGGATGCATAATTCAGTGCAACGATTGACATATGATAGTTACATGGCTCATCATTGTGCGTACATGAAAAAGGTAATACAAGATACCAAAACCTCTTGTTATGAAGATGCAATTGGAAATGCAAATAGGAAAAAAGCTATGGATGAGGAGATGGCTACACTTTACGGAAACGATACATGGAAGCTGGTTCCATTGTCGCAAGGAAAGAAACCCATAGGCTGCAAGTGGGTTTACAAGGTAAAGAACAATGCTGATGGTAGCATAAGTAGGTAGAAAGCATGATTGGTAGCAAAAGGATATGCACAAACATATAACATTGATTATGAGGAAACAATAAGCCTTGTAGCTAAAACATCTACTATTAGAACACTTGTTGTAGTAGCTACAACAAAAGGATGGACTTTGCATCAGATGGATGTGAAGAATGCTTTCCTACATGGTGAGGTACATGAAGAAGTATACATGGACCAGCCACAAGGATATGAAGATTCAAAGCATCGAGAATATGTTTGCAGGTTGCAAAAGGCTTTGTATGGACTTAAACAAGACCCTCGTGCTTCGCATGCAAGGATTGCTGATTAGTTGACCACATTGGATTTTCTGTATGTGATGTAGATCATTCATTATGTGCAAGGAAAGATGATGATGGCATCACAATTGTGGCTATTTATGTTGATGACTTGATTGTAGTAGGTGACAATGAAGCAAGCATTAAAGAAGTAAAGCAACTCCTTCTGCAAGAATTCGACATGAAAGGTCTTGATGTGTTGGGCTAGTTTTTGGGTATTGAGTTTATACATATAGAAACATGTATATGGATGTCACAAATGCAATATGTCTTGAGTATGCTGCAAAAGTATGGTATGGCTGATTCTAAGATAATTTCTATGCCATTAGATCAGAATTTGAAGTTGGATACTACATCAAGTGAAGTATTGGAAAATGCTACTATGTACAGGAAAATTTTGGGCAGTTTGATACATCTCACAATTACAAGGCATGATATAAGCTACACTATTGGACTTAAAAGTCAATTTATGCAGGTTCCCAAGAAGCTGCATCTAGATGCTCTGAGGTGCACTCTACGTTATGTGAGTGCTACTTTGAATTATGCATTGTTTTATGAAACTGGTGTAGATTTGTAGGTTCATGGATACATCGATGTTGATTGGGCTAATAGTATTCTAAATAGAAGATCTGTGAGTGGCTTTCTGTTCTCACTTAGAAGTGTAGCTATTACATGGAGCAACAAGAAGCAACCCATTGTTGCTTTGTCGAGTACAGAGGTATGATGATGCAAGATGACACATATCACTTTTTCATTTCTCTAATATGTATAGTGGTCATGCCAGCATATAACAAGGATACTTCATTGAGCCTTACTAGATTTATCTACTGAGAGTGATGGCACATTTGTTTCTTGCTAGCTCACTCATTTGTTGACATTAGGATTTTCCTTATGAACTATTTTTTATATATTGCACTTGTTGTATTGTTGTTTTAGGTCACTCTTGTACATTCCTTTTATGTAATAGAAGAAGAGGAAGAAGAATATCATTCTTCCCTGCCCCAATTCGTGTGTGTGCTCATCTTTGATTATGAAACTATGTGTGTGAGCTCTCTTCCTTATCTCCTTCCTAGTAATAGGTAGTACTAGGTGAAAGGTAAATCACATGAATTGTAGCTGATAGTGCTTCTACCCAAAAGCCTTCTAAAAGGTTTGTATGATGCAACATAGAAACTACTCTATCCTCAATAGTTCTATTCATCCTTTCAGCTACACCATTTTGTACTAGGGTATAAGTAGCTTTTTGAAAATAGGGAATACCTCATTGTTGGTAGCAGTTCAAGGCATTGATATAGAGGAATCATGTGAGAAGCAGTGTAACGAGTCTAGAGGGGGCCCACTCATAAAATTTCTAGTCCACTTGGATTCATAACAAAAAACCTTTTATACAAACATCAATAGTGATTTTAATCACTAACCATTGTATGTATAGTCATCCAATTTAGTCATGTAATGCTCCATTTTGTTCAAGCCAAAGAGTCCTCAATCTTGAGGAGCTTAGGTAGAAATTTCCTCCTAATTTTCATATTTTTGGATCTCATTTGACCCCCCAAAGTAGCATAGGACATAAATTTTTACTAGGCCGACCATTAGATGTGAAACCGGTCACTTCACCTCAAAAACTATAAATAGAGCTAGAGAGCTCATTTTTGGGATGAGCTAGTTTGAGGTGAGAGAGTTGTTTGAGAGATCTTGTATTTTGAGTAGTGCAAAGAAGAGATTTTCCTTCCATTGCCTCTCCTATTGTCTCTTACATGTGTGTGTGTATGTGTGTGTGCACTAGTGTTCTCACCTTTGCCTTCATGCAATTCACTCATTCACGATCTTCATATCATCCTTACTCTTTCGCAAATTGACAATTAAGAAGGTGGAGCTACATCCACCCACCATTCCCCATTCCCCTCATTTGTGAGAGAAAGCGAGATAGAGAGAGCATGAGTGAGTGTTGATTTTGTGAGCTTGAGAGCTTTCTTGCAGGATTAACATTCAACATTGAGCACAGGAGGCTACCACTGGTGAGTATCTATGTTCTTTTAACATCATCTTGCTTGAGTGTGCAGAACATTGCGATAGGCATGCATCTCTAGAGATGTCCAAATACATCTCTAGCAACTTGTATAGCACCATTGCACATCAATAAAACCACATATCAATTAGAAAAATTCATTTTTTGGCACACCATCATGATATGCCAATGCCATCATGATAGGCTTTGACCATTGTGATAGGCCAATGCCATCACGACAAGTTGCGACCATCACGATTGGCCCATGCCATGGTGATGGTCCATCACCATGGCAATTGGCTCATGCCATTGTGACTGAGTGAACTATTGTGATTGGCCTATGCCATCACCATCATACCATCCCATCGTGATATGACCCGCCATGGTGACAATGCATACTATCCTGATTGGCTCAAACCATGGTGACGAACTACATCATTGTGACCCTTTAGCACAATTGCCAATCATACCATCCCATCGTGATCTACTGATCCCATCATGATTGGCTCACACCATTGTGGAAATTCCACCCCATCATGATCTCTTAGACTATCACGATTGTCTGTTGCCATTATGATTTCTACACAACATCCCAACAATGATCCACCCTTGCATGTTGACTGGACCATCACAATGGTTGAAGACCATCGTGATTGCCTTGGACCATCATGACATTCCACCTGTTTGGTAGAAATTAGGGTTTTGTGAATTTTTATCAAGTGTTTCCAATTTTTCAAATTAATTAGGTGTTTGTTGGACCTTCCGTGCCAACAATTGTAGAGGCTACAAAGATACAAGTAAGAAGTAGTGTTGAGAAGGTGCTCCACCTAATTGAGAGCACACTAGGGGACATACCTAGAGCAGAATCCAAGGTAGGAAGTCACTAAACCCACGTATTGCCAATTTCATTTTTGATAAGGCATAGCCATAGAACTCAAACTTAGGTGATGACAGGAACGTAAGTCAAAGAACTCTGAGGGATTCAAGTCCAAGCATAATCTCATTAATACAAAAACCAAAAGGGAAAAGAACATAATATTGATGCCGTGTCAACTTATCCAAGCAATGAAAAGTTGTACTTGAGGAGCACCACTTGGACAAGACAAAAGGAAAATTAAAAAGAACAAGTGATTGATACATAAATGAACACTGCTTCATGCATGTACATTGGGTATCAAGGGGGATCAAATTCATGAATTTTAGGCAAGGAAAACATATAAATCAAGGGGGTTTCAGATCATTGGAAGCTGGTGTTAATCTCATTGCAAGATCTTGGGCACAGTAATTGAGTGACTACCTCTATGTGGTGAGCTCAAATATGAGTGAGTCATAGATGTCTTTTAGCATGGAGAAACCTAGAGGTAAAGAGGGACTTGCTCATTTACAATACATTCTAAAACCCAATTAGAATACATTCTAACCAACCAACTAGGTGTACACATCTATGAGGATGGTCTATGCAGGTCTGTAGTCCAACTTAGGAATCTGTATGTGGTGTTCAGCTTAGCTGACAAGACGAATGAATTTGGATCTGTCCTACCTATGTCGGACATTGTATACATAGATCAAGAGCACAATGAATAAGAACCTTGGATAGCTCAAGGTAAATTGGCCTTATTAAGGATAATCACACCTGATTGGATACCCTAGGAACACTCTAGCATAAATCTCTTTGTAAGTAGAGAGACTGACAAAGCCTTCTGAAGGTTTGGACTGGATAAGCCTAGCAATCTTTTTGGAATCGTTATCTATAAGTTAAAGGATCCCAAAATCCCAAGAAAGATCAATTATCTTCACAACACTTCAGACACGGTGTTTGCAATAATAGAACAGTAAACATACTTACACATGGAAAGGCCAACACATTTTTCCTTCACAAAATTCTATTAATCCCCATAACCAAATGGGAGCCATATCTTTTTTCACATATTAGGAACCCAAAAGGAGAGAGAAAAAGAATGACCAAAAGCAAGCTTTGTACACACACACACACACAAGAAGAGATAGACAAGGAGTGGACATTGATAGTACAGAACGAGAGAGAACAAGGGATCATAGGAACCAAAGGGGTAGGGATGATTTTTGCATGCTTATACCAAGAGAGCACTCAAGGATTTTAAGGCCTACACAACTAGTAAAATCCATGAGGAACTATTTTGATGGAACAGGTCACCCGTATGACCATGATGCAGAGTTTAAACAAGTGTTGAGGGCAGAACAAGTGGAGGACATGTTCACTCAATATGCCTTTGGACTAAATTTGAAGAATGCCACCCTAACTTGGTTTCAACCTCTGCAAGAAAGACAATTTAGGGAAATCTATCATCTTCTAGAGACCTTCATCACAGAGTTTTCTAAGAGTGGGATAAGACATAATACCTCATAATTGATCCACAGTATCAAGCAGACACCTCAAGAAATCGTAAGACTAGCAGGATGTAGGTTCAGAAAATATATAAAGAGATGTCCAATTCCAGAGTTGCTGACCAAAGCTAAACAAGTATCCCTATTTTTAGATGGCTTATTGAGTGCAAAGTTACGATCATATTCTTAATTTAAGGAACCCCAAACTTTAGAACAATGCATGAGAATCTTGAATAGACATAGAGGATAATTTGGAAGAGGATTTGGAGCTTTCTAAAGTCCATAGGGATTCCTATTGCTCAACCAATCTCTCAGCTAAACCCTCTACCTCCATAGAAGATTTGGTGGAGTGAGTGCCTCAGAAATTAGGAGTGTCGAGTAGACATTTTGAACCCAGGAAACTTGAATACCCACTATTGCTCAATTGAGAGAAAATGAACAAAGCACACGACTCAAAATTATCTGTATAACAAGCAGGCAATGAGGTAGAACTAGCCATAGCCTTATCCATAGCTAGGTAGATATTAGGGCAAATACCAATAGTAGCCATACTATAGGCCCCCTTAGAACTATCAGCTACCATACTAGGCACAACCTAGACCACTACTAGTGCTAGGACAACAACCACTACACCCTACCAACGTGATTTCAGTAAAGTATGTAGCACCTAAGGATAACCTCAATAGGGAATTAGTACCTACATCCCCACTAATCATAGAAAACATCCCCAATGTCCAAAGGTTTGATTCCACAAATGGAGAGAGCTCACTTGAATACTATACAAAATTCCCCAAACATGAAGAAATTTTCCTATATGAGGTACCCACAATGGAATCTAATTGGGATCCTAAATATGCTAATGTGATGTATGACAATCCCGATCCTAGACCCCAGTTGATAAAAGTATGACCCTTGACCCCTACAAGACCCTATTTTAGGTTTCAAGTAGATCACTTCATAAGAGAATGACCACATCCCCCTTTGACTAGAAAACCACACTATTTCACCATTCAATGTTATTGTCCCAAATGTGGTAAAGAGCATGTCATATGAGAGTGTCCCAAAAACCCCACCAATGCCTAAAAAACAACTCCTATTAATGTGATAGGCATTGTGCATACATCAAATGGGTCTATGCCAACCTTCATGCCCACTCAAGACATGACTAGACTTAAGAGAAAATGGAATTAGAAAATAGCCGAGCTGGAAGGAATTTTGAAAGAAACCAGGGCAAAAATCCTAGGATTAACTTCCTACAAACTCCCCAATTACCCAAACTAGGATTTTTTCTAGCATAACATATCCCAAAAGACTTGGACATGATGTTCAAAGCTTATCAAGCCAGGATAAGGGACAGACCCAATGCTAAAGAAGTGGACAAGAGTTATCCTAGATCAAAAGTAGAAATAGAAAGAACTAAGCTTTGCATCAAAATGGTTGAACTAGCTCAGGCCATCTTCGAAGCAACCCAATATGTAAACTTGAATAATCTAGTTAAGCCTGAGTTGCATTTTCAAGGACTGATAGAGAGATTAGAAAAATTGGTGTTAAAGATAGATCACACAGAATTGGAAAAGGATCCTTCTTTGAGGAGCTTACCAAGAGAAGTATCACCCGCTAGTGTCACAAGTACCCAATTCTAGAAAAAGTGGAATTTTTCCTTCAATACACAAGTATTCACAAGGATTCTTGAGAGAGATTCAAGAAGAGAAGTGAAGGCTAAAACAAGGAGCTCAACCTCACATACAAGAGATAAATGATCTTCATGATCCATTTCCTCAAGATATCCCATCTACATATGGAAAGCAAGAAGAGGAACAATCAAGTGAGCGAATGGATTTTGAACCCCATTCCCTACAAGAATTACCTCACTTCACTAGCCAATGGGAATCAAAATCTGTTCAAATGAGAGCTCCCACCATCTTGGTAAGAAACCAGGATTCCATTCTCCCTAGGAACATGGAGGTAGTAAAGAACACTAAAGTGCAATGCCATGTCACATTAGAAGAATTGTTGAAAGTAAAACCCAAGTTGTGAAAGCATGTAGTTATACGGTTGTCGAAATTCGCGAATGCCTGGTCTCATAATGGATCGAGAGAAAAGGTGCTTTCACAAATCAAGAATGTTGTTCTACCTAGACTCATCTTCTTGCAACAAAACACACAGTAACTCCTCAAATGTTAAGGCATTTAAATTGCCTTTCATCATCACTCAAAGAGTAGAAGTGAAACTTTGATATGGATCTGGAAGACCATTAATAATAGTCTCCACAAGTGAACTATCTTGCAAGAATTCATTAGCAAAAATCAACTACTCCTTCAAATATTTGATCTTTCTCAAAAAAATTTCCATAGAATCTCCTTCATCCATATGCTTACTCTCCAACTGTTTTGGGGGGTAAGCAACACGAGCCTCATCTCTTGCCTCGTATAAAGTGTGAAATGTATCCCAAGTAATTTTTGTTGCTTTGCAAGAGAAAATGTGAGGGATAATGGCACATGTGATAGAAAACGCTATCAATGCATATGCTTGAGCATCTCTGCCATGCCAACAAAGTTGCTCTACAGTAGGTGTAGCAAGAACCACAACAGGAATACGAATTTGAAGATCATCATCTTCAAGAGCATTTGCATCACCTTTAGTAACTGTATTTCAAGTGTAGTAGCACGTTTTTCAACACCTGACACAATATTCCACAATCCTTTTGCTATCAATACATGGCATACCATATATGCCCACAATGGGCAGTTAGTACCATCCAACCTATCCTCCCAACAACCAAGATATGAAATACATCATGGTTTTCAGCCATGGCCACTGAGTAAATAGCGTGATGCAAAAAAATGCTTATGTCACCACCCTCTCAAGCTATGCTAAACATGTAGTAGACTTTGAGATGCTTGTATTGGGGAACTGAAACTTATATTTATGTTTGGCACAAAGGGATGAAATTGCATGCACAAGCATTGCGATAGTGCATTGAGAGACCAAAAAAAGCTCGTATCAAAATTTTGACACCACAAAGCAAAGCAATTTTGAGCTCCTAGTTGTCATAAGTATGCTCACCAATTTTTGTGTGATTTTGAGATTATGACCTGAGGGGTTTCAACGATGCCCTAGATGAAGCTATGGCCTGCTCTCATACCAATTGTTAGTGTTTGACATATGCGAAAGCATGCGAACATCACAAGGAAGAAGAAGAAGAAGAAGATGAAGGTTTGAACACAACAGAACACTTGATGAATTAACAAGTGAATGTACAAAGATAAGTAACCCCTTAGGGTTATAGATGTATATACAAACTAGGGAAAAAAAAACCTCCTAAGAGGGAAAAAGTGCCCTGATGGTCCTCAGTGTATTCACACATCACTACCAAAATATATCAACATTACTCTAGTGGTCATGGTTAGTTCCCCAAATCTATATAATGGAAAGTTGCATGGAGAACCATACATCATTCTCTCTAGTGTGGAAACTAAGTTCTTTAACATTGTGTAAATATGAGAGATCAAGAAAGGCACAAACTAGAGAACCATAGGCCATGGCTCATTTCTATGCAACCAACTCTTCCTTAGGCCCTACCTCCTATTTATGCAACCAACTCTTATATAATTCCCTTAAGTCAGATGAGGACCAAAGTCCTCCATTCATTTTCGATCCATCTTTCATAATAAACTAGTGCTATAGAATGTTAGGTGCCTCTAGCCATGTACCATGTTCTAAGTCCCTAATCTTAACATAATGCAACATTTGCTCCCCCTTGGTTTCATTTTTTCCTCAAAACGGCATTGGAAGGCACATGGAAAGGATTATCTAATGGTTGTTCCTACTAGTCCCTATGTACAATGTACATAGGCATCTATATGTGTTGCCTCTCGATATCATTCCTCTTAATGAGACAATTGGAAAGGTAAAGCAAAAATGGAAAACCATGCCTACTTTCTTCCGTATACACCTAACTTCCAACCATCATTCCCATGACACGTAACATAATCTAAGTGACATAAGTCCATATGATGCTTCCTCTGTGGAGTAATAATGTGCAAGATAAGCATGAGATTCCAAGTTATCTAAACTTGACCGTATTCAATCAAGATAATAAACCACAAAATCATAGAGCAAATTCCCATTAGAAAAATGATTCCCACCCTGGCTCAAACTTAAATGATAGAATTGTCATAATGCCAATCTAGGTATTATTACTATCCTTGAGTTTAGTGAAAATAAATAGTTTTAGCCTAAACTATCATTTTTTCACATGCAAAATCGATCCTTTTAGTTCACATATAAGAAGTTCCAATGATTCCTTGTTTTGTCATCCTTTTAGTTCTAATGGAAGTGACTCTTTTGCGATTGTAGTTTCCTCTTAATTTTCTTATATAAATTTTAGATAGTCCATAAGTATCAACCTTAATGGTTCTAGTTCATCATCCTCATAACAAAACACTAATTAAGAAAATGATGCTCCTAGTAGACAGATTTATCCATATCTCTAAAAAAACCTAAAGAAAAGAGTCAATGCCACCAACTAGTCCAAGACTATCACGAAAAATAGAGAATTATCCTCCAAAGTCTTCCAATGAGACTCAATTAAACCCTTATAACTAAATGATCTCCTGTCTAATCAATCTAAAAGACAAATTCCTCCAAAGAAAAATTCCTCCAAAGACAAATCCATCAATCTAAAAGACAAATTCCTCCAAAGAAAAATTCCTCCAAAGACAAATCCCTACTCAAACTCATCTCTATGAGTAAACTAAAATTACTGCTAAGAAAGTAACAATATAGAAATTTTTCGTTGCTAAAATTATTCTAGCTAAAATGCCTATCTTGAAAGTTAAAAAGCATGATATGACACACGCCAAAACAATCGTTCTTGGAAGTATTTGTTAATTTTAACATAGTTGAAAATTACAAATAAAAAGGCAAACATGGGCTAGCTACTTAGCTACTTGGTTTAATCATGTATGAATGTAGTTGTTGATTCATTAAGAAAATATTGGTTAGGAACTACCTTTCCAAGAAAATAGGTTGGATTCTTCATATACGTTGGGTTCCTCTCACCAAATGTTTTTTTTTTGAAATGTTATAAAATCATTAACAATAGGAGCATTTTGACACCACCACTACTAGATATGAGCCTCCATAGACATGCTTAAAACAATGCTTATCTGTGCCAAAACAATGAGGCCCACCATCGCTAAAAGTGTCAAATCCGTACACTCTATAACTAATTCTCTAACGGACCCTAAAAATAATGATAGTGTCACTTATATGAGCTAATCAAAGAAAAAAAAATTCATGTGATTGCTTACATGATGGTCCATAATCAAAAGGGGCACATCCTTGTAGTGATGTGTGTGAACATACTTCGGACTATTCGGGCACGTCCTTGTGTGTGTGTGTGTTTCTATTTGCTAGGTGAGACCCTTTAAGTTTGTTACTAGCAAAAATCTAGTGGGAAATATTATTCAACTTTTTTGAGAAACATAGAATTTTACATCAAGATATATGGGCACATCCTTGTAGTGATGTGTGTGAACACACTTCGGAATATTCGGGCACATCCTTGTATGTGTGTGTGTGTTTCTATTTGCTAGGTGAGACCCTTTAAGTTTGTTACTAGCAAAACTCTAGTGGGAAATATTATTCAAGTTTTTTGAGAAACATAGATTTTTACATCAAGATATAGCCATAAAACATGGTTGAAAATAATGATCAATTTTACATATTGATTGTTGAGATATAGCCAGAATAAACTACATGGTTCCAACTACCCAATAACGGCATACATGATGGAACATGTATTGGTTGCAAAAGGATTGTCAAATATTGTGTAGGGTATTGAAATACATAGTTTCATAATTACAAATGCTAAAATGTAGCCAATGCTAATGGGGTGTTGAGGATGTTGTGGGTTTGAATTTTGGTGCAATTCACTACAAGGAAACATCGTTTAAAATGCAACGGGAAACATCCTTTACATGACATAAATATTCAGAACCGTCACATATCACACAAAGCAAATTCATGAAAAAAAAAAGTGTCATCACAAAATATGCAACAAAATACCGCAACATGCTAGTGACAAATTTTGCAGTGCATGCAAAAATCAAAGCATATCCGACAACATGGAAAAAATGGAAAAAAATCAATTTCTTTCAGTAGTATTCTACCAGGAGTACACAAGTAATACTTATGCGATGAGAAAGAGAGAAGGGGATGAGAGAGAGAGAGAGAAAGAAAGAGAATGGGACAGAGAGTGTGTGTGAGGGAGAAATACAAGAGAAAGATTTAGGGCAAGAGAGAGGAAAATAGAGAGATATATGCATACACACACACACACACACATATATATATATATATATATATATATATATATATATATATATATATATATATATATATATATATATATATATATATATATATATATATATATTGTTGATATAATTACATAGTGATGTGTGTGAACACACTAGGACTATGGGGCACTTTTTTTCCTCTTTAGGAGGTGTTTTCCCCCAGCTTGTATATATGCCTATAATCTTAACGGGTTACGTATCCTTGTACATTCTCTTGGTAAATACATTTAGTATTGTGTGTTGTGCTCCAAGCTTCTTCTTCTTCCTTGTGTTGTTTGCGTGCTTTCGTAGATCGCAAACTCCAACAATTGATCATACTCAAGGTGATTAGGAGTTCAAAACTGCTTTGCTTTGTGGTGTTGAGATCACAATCTGAACTTGTTTTGACCTCTGAATGCACTACTGTACCGCTTGTGTAAGCAATTTCATCTTTTTGTACCAAATATATATATATATATATATATATATATATATATATATATATATATATATATATATATATATATATATATATATATATATATATATATATATATATATATATATGTATATATATATATATATATATATATATGTTTTGGTTTGCCAGTATAAGCACCTCAAAGTGTGCTCCAGGTTTAGTAGAACGTGATAGGGTAGTTGTATTCAACTTTTTGAGATATAATCATTTTTCTACATTAGGGTATTTTAGTCAGTGGCCATGGCTCAAGGCAGTGATGTATTCTGTATGTTGGCTATTGAGGATAAGTTGGATGGTACCAATTACCCATTATGGGCTTATATGATGCATCATGTATTGGTTGCAAAAGGACTATGGAATATTGTGCATGGTGTTGAAAAACATCATATTTCACTTGCAAACATAGTTGTTGAAGGTGATGTAGATGGCGTTGAAGATGGTGATATTCTTCAGGTTCCTATTCTTGTTGCGGTTCTTGTTGCACCTACTGTAGAGCAACTTCAATGGGATGGTACACATGCTCACACACATGCATTGATAGCCTTTTCTGTCAAATGTGCCATTATTCCCCACATTCGCTCCTGCAAAAGAGCAAAGGATGCTTGGGATACACTAACTAATTTATACCAGGCAAGGAATGAGGCTCGTGCTCCTTACCTCCGAAAATAGCTAGAGAGTGAACATATGAATGAAGGAGATTGCATGGACAATTTTTTGAGAAAGATCAAAGATTTGAAGGACCAGTTGATTTTTGGTGATGAAATCTTGCCTGACATGTGCAAACTCTTTTGAATGGTCTTCCAGATTCATATGTGAGTTTTGCTTTGAGTCTTCGATTGATGATGAAAGGCAATCCAAATGCCTTAACATTTGAGGAGTTAGTCTCTATTCTGTTGCAGGAAGACCAGTCTAGCTAGAACAGGTCCATTATGCATGTTGTAGATCAAGCATTCTTGGCTAGTTAGAAGGGCAAAGATAAATGGAGCTCATCTACTAAATAGAAATTGTTTTGTAAATACTGTAAAGGAAATGATCATGTCATAAAGAGCTTTCCAAAACTAGCTGCAAAAGAGGCAAAGAAGAAAGAGGTTAGAATGGTTGTAGCAGAGGCCTGTAGACCCAAAACAGAGTCTGCTAACCTTGTGCAAAATGAAGAATGGGAATTTACCACTATTTGCAGTTGTGAGCCATCTTCTCATGAATAGTGTATGTCTACAGTAGACTTAGATGTTTGATACTTTGATAGTGGTGCAACCAAACATATTACCTCGTAGCATAGTTTCTTCACTTCACTTGAGCCTACCCCTACACAGAATACTATCACATGCACTAACAACTCCTCTTATCTTGTTATGGGACTTGGTAAGATCATTCTAACTACTGCTGATGGTAGTTCTTTTACATTGTCAGATGCTTTATTTGTGTTAGGGATCAAGAAAAATATGTTATCAGTTTCAGCATTAGCTAAGATTAGCTTGGTCGTGAAATTTATTGATGACAGATGTATTGTTCATGATCCGTCAAATGCTGACATCATTATTGCTTCTGGCATTTTATGCCATGGGCTATATAAGCTCATAGATTATGCAAAATTTATTAACGATTCAGCATGTGCAGTTCAAGGTTCTCAAACTATGTCAGATGCAAATCTTTGGCATGCACACTTTGGTCATCTGAATTTTGCTAGTTTGCTATGCCTACAAAAATACGAAATGGTTTCCTCTTTGTCCAAACTTGAGGCACCTAGTAAACATGTATGTGAAGGCTTTATTTTAGGAATCAATGCAACATTTCTCCTTCCTAGAAGATCATTTAGTTCCAGCTACTCAGAAATTGCAACTTGTTCACAGTGATGTTTGTGGTCCTATGCAGACACCTTCTTTTAGGAATCATCTTTACTTCATGACTTTCATTGATGATTCTTCTAGACATGCATGGTTATATCCATTGAAATCAAAGTCTAAAGTGTTTATGTGCTTTAAATATATATATATATATATATATATATATATATATATATATATATATATATATATATATATATATATATTGGTTGAAAATCTATCAGCATGTAAAATAGTCACCCTCCCTTTTGATCGAGGGGGGGAGTATATGTCTTTCGACTTTGATGCATTTCTGGCTGAATGTAGGATAAAACATTAGTGTACCATGCCATATACACCTCAACAAAATGGAGTTGCTAAAAGGAAGAACACATCACTCATGGAGATGGTGAGGTGTATGGTCAAGAGTCAAGCTTTACCACATAGTTTCTAGCTTGAGGTTGTTATGTGTGCAGCATATGTACTTAACAGGTGTCCCACCAAAGCATTATAGTCTATCACTCCATATGAGGCTACGCATGGTCGTAAGCCATCTGTTGTTCACCTGTGTGTTTTTGGTTGCCCCTCATATGCATTAGTGCATGAACAACAATGCAGGAAATTGGATGATAAAGCAATGAAATGTATTTTTGTTGGGTACAATTATGAAAGCAAAGGCTATCGTCTATATCATCCACATACTAAATGCATTTTGGTTAGTTGTGATGTTGTTTTTGTGGAAGATGTTATTCGACCATTACCTTCATGTACTAAGGAGGAATCTATTAGCTCCAAAGACATGTATGATACTTTGTTGCCTCTTTTTATAGGTGGAAGTCTAGTGCTGGTCCTCATGAGTCAACTTCTCAACCTTTAAAGGTTTCATGTGATGATGTAGATCATTCCATTTTTTATGCAGATTTACATGATGCATTTGTTGATGAGAGAGCTGATATTGAGGATGCAAAAACTATGATAAAATGGCTAGTGCAAACTTTGCATGATAGCAAATTAGATGCACCTCTATCATATTTTACGCATTCAGGCTCTCATAGTTCCTCTTTTGCATTAGATTGCTATGCTTGGCTGCCTCAACTCTTTGTGATGAGAATGAGCCCGTTTCCTTTGATGAAGCACAAAATTCTGAAAATTGGATGGTTGTTATGCAATATGAATATGATGTTATCATGAAAAATGGTATTTGGTATTTATGTGACTTGCCTCTTGGAAAGAAGGCCATTGGCATGAAGTGGGTATAAAAGCTGAAGCATAAACCTAATGGAACAGTTGACAGGTATAAGGTTAGGCTTATTGCAAAGGTTTATGCTCAAGAAAGAGGCATTGATTTTGATGAGACCTTTGCTCCTACATGCCGAATGACTACTATTCATAGCATCTGTGCACTTGCAGCTCATGATGGTTGGAATGTACATCACTTGGACATTAAAACTGCATTTTTGAATGGTGACTTGCATGAATAAGTTTATGTTTTTTAGTCGCATGGCTTTGTGCAGAAAGGGCATGAAAACTAAGTGTGCAGGTTGAAAAAGGCATTATATGGTTTGAAGCAAGCACCACCTGCTTGGTATGAAAAGATACATGCCTACCTAATTGCACCTTATATGTTAAGTGTGCAAATGATGTGCTTTTGATCATTGTTGTCTATGTTGATGACATGCTGCTCACTGATCCTATTGAGAAGCATATTGTTGATTTTAAGGTTGATTTGAATGCCTCATTTGAGATGTCAGATTTGGGGCACTTGCATCATTATTTGGGCATTCAGTTTATGCAAGTTGATGGAGGAATAGCTTTATGTCAAACAACCATGACGAAATCTTTGTTTCCATGTCTTCAAGGTGCTTTCTAATTTGTTTGTATCCACTAAATCTAGAAAGCTATACACCTTTGCCTTTGTTACTAGATCCACCACATTGTATTGCAATAGGGAGGTTGAAATGAGTCTACAACTTGGAGCTTCCTTTAACTTTCTAGGTACCCTGTAATGCATGAACATGGGAGGGATTTGTTCAATATCCTCTTTGGCTAATTTTATTGTCGTAGAGTCCGTACTTTGCTTCATTGAAAATCTAGCGAGAAGTTGATTTGTGAAATTTGGAATGAGTTTTATGAGTTGTCTCACTTTTACTAAGATCAATGTTTGTAGTGTTACTTCAAATAGATTGTTTGATTTTACTTTGCATGTACCTAATATTACAACATAATCTTGTTTGGTATCATGAGATTTTTGCATTCACTCATTCTTTCGAATTTTTTTATGAATGTGGAAAAGGTTGTGGTTGAACGGATATCATCTCAATTAATGTAGAATTAAACCTTCATGCTAATTTTATTTTGTTCGCTCTACTTGATGGGGTATTTTTCCTCCATTTTGGTTTCTTGGTTATGCACTTTTCCTTTTCCCTTTTCTTGTGTTATGACCATTTCTTATGTTTCTTTAGGATGCTTGCTTGTGTTGTTCACTATTGTGCATGTGAGATGCCCGTGCTCCACCCTTTTGTCCAAGGTCACTTTCATTCTCATGCAAGTTCATTTATCCCACATGCAAAGAAATTTACTCTCTATTCCATATAAGGAGGACCTCACTTTACTCCCCATATGATCATTCACTCAAGATCTTTGCAAGAATGCCCACTTTCTCCTCATGGATTCTCCATGCTCATAGAGCAGTATATGTAATTCACTACCGTTCTAATTCATTGATCATGTTTTCATATCTTTTGTTCCTTCTTCCATAGCTTGTTTAATGTATCGATGTAAGTAGAAGAGTAGTGCTTTTTCATTCAACATGATAAGAAAGCATATGTTATTGCTTGGTTTTGTTTTTTGTTTCCTTTTTTCTTTATGGATTCATGATCTTGAGATTTAAGTTTTAGTATCCCTTATCATTATGCTTAAGATCCATATCTTAATCCTCCCTCCATCCCATAATCATTTCTCCTTTTATTACTCATCTTTAGCAATCATGTATCTATTTTGATGATATAAGGTTAGTCACCTTTTTTGGGAACCTTTAAAGTTATGTGAAATAATGTGCTCTTAAGCACTACAACTTGAAATAGAAGTGTTGGTAGCACTTGCATTCCTTTCTTAGTGCATTTCATTTTTTTGAACACTAACAAGGAACATGCCAAGGTCAAATTCTATAGAAGTCTAGCTTATCTAGGAATTAACTTGAAGAAAATAGCTATAGCATCAAAGGGAAGAGCATCATATGAACTGATTTTCTCCCTACCAGAGGTTCAACTTCTTCACTTCACCATTTTGACCATGGAAGAAATAGATGAGAAAAACAAATCTTTGCCAAGATGCAAATACTGAAGCATAACACTTGCAACATAGCTACAAATTTGAACAATGCAAATAGCAACACCATGAGCATGATTGGGCAGTCGTTTTCTAATGATTGGAGGACAAAGAAAAAAATCCCATTTTGATCATTTCTCTCTAAATCACTCATAGGAGGTGCACAACAGCTGACACATCACATCATTTTGGTAACTATCTATGTCCTCCGCAAAGGAGAACAATAGAAATAGAGGATCTAAGTATCTCTCTACAACCTACTATCAAAAGCATTCAACACATCTCCTCCATGTCTTGCGAAAGAGAAAGATGAAGAGAGGGAGAGAGAGTAAAGAAATGACAAAGCCATTGACAGTATTTGAGGCCTTCACCCTTCCTTCTTCTCCATCTTTTCAAAAGCTCTTGAAAAATTACAAAGACTACACCATGTCTTACAAAAGAGAAAGATAAAGAGCTAGAGAGAGAGAGAGAGATAGAGGGAGAGATAGAGAAAAGGAGAGAGAGAGAGAGAAAAAAAAAAAAGAGATTTGTTTCATACTATCAGGGATCCTCACCATCATCAACTCTTGATTAAATATCCCTAAATACATTTTTCTTCGAAGAGGAAGAATATACCTATGTTTGCTCAACCACCTCTCACAAATCAAGCATGATAGTTAGTGCATGATGAGAGGGAATGAAAATAAGTTGTCACCACAGTCCAAAGCTTCCGTTGAGCACATTCTATAAGAAAGCACACACCACACCCTCCTCTGACCATGAATAGAGCCATTCAGTAGGATCGAGCTATGCGAGTTTCACTCCAAGAGAGAGAAAGAGGGTGAGAAATCGAGAGAGAGAGAGAGGATAGAAATCATTTGACTTCAATAGGGATGTGGTTGTATGAAATTACATTTTTTGTATTGTGACATCATCAATGATCTCAAAATCCTTATATCTTCCAAGTAAGTTTTTATTGTTGTTCTTATAACTATTACACTAGTGCTGATGTCATATTTTTTATGAGCTCAACTCTAGCCATACATATAAATATCTACAAGCTATTTCCAACAAGCTGCATAAATGGAATTTTGTATAGTTGTTCTGATCTTTACAAAATCAACTATAACACAAACAAAATTAGAAATCCCCTCTAGCAAAACCATTTCCTTGACAAAGGTTTTTCATTTCTCTTGAAATATGGGGTATCCCAATTTATAAAAGATTGAATCGCCAACAATGAGGCTATATTCAAAAGAAAGAATAAAGCTACAACAACAAAATGCTTCATCATCAACAAAGAGGACTTTACAATCTTCAAAGGATCCCAACAATGGATCTCAAATGATACAACAAAGAAGGAAAATGAATCCAAAGCATCACCTACCCCATTATGTAAACCCTTCTACATGTCTAGGGATCCCATATGCCCCTAGATCCCCTTAAAACCACTTGGATCCCAACTGTCCAAGTTTATGCCTAGGGATCTCATATGTCCCTAGATCCCATGGATGACATATATCCCAACACCATGGATGAAATATGTCCATGGAATCAATACCACATGGATGCCATATGTCTATGAAAACCAAGGGATGCCACATGTCCCAAACTTGGATGCCATATGTCAAAGCTATGTCTAAGGATCCCATATGTCCTTAGATCTAAAAATCCAATGGACTAAGTGATCCCATATAGCACTAGTTCCCCACATTACAAACAAAAGGTTCATCACATGGAGCGGGGTGTTGCCATGTCCATGATCCACCCTTTTGTCCAAAGTAACTTTCATTCTCATGCAAGCTCATTTATCCCACATGAAAGGTCATTTTCTCTCCCCTCCATGTAAGGAGGGATTCACTTCACTCCCCATATGTTCATTCACTCAAGATCATTTCAAGAGTTCCCACTCTCTCCTCATGGATTCTCCATGCTCATAGAGCATTATATGTAAGTCACAACCATTTTGATTCATTAATCATGTTTTCATTTCTTGTATCCCTTCCTCCATAGCTTGTTTAATATGTGGATGTTAGTAGAGTAGGAGTGGTGCTTCTTCATTTCAACACTAAAATCATAATATCTAGGGTCTTCCTTTGAGGTGCTACCTATAGATGGTTTTGTGCATTGAATGCTTCATTTATGAGTGTCCTTGGGCAGTCTCTTGATTTTATTTTTGAGTTCTTTTATGAGTAGTACATTGGCCTATGTTGGTCCCTTGAGTTTCACATCTCGGTAGTAATCCATGTTATGTTGTTTGGGACATTGATGATTGGGATACCTCACTCATTTCTATGCGTTCATTGTAACTCACAATTTGTTCCATGCATATGCCTAGTTAGTCCATAGTATATGCATGTAGTATTGAAAATATTTGGTTGGTTTTGAGGCATGTTACCATGCTGATTATTATGTTGGTACAGTCTTAGTGCTGCACTTTGGTATTTGGATTCATACGAGGATCTCATAGTTGATGTATGTTTGAGCTCTCATGTTATTAGCTTGTGTGTCCATTTGCGCTTGTATATGTTGTAGTTGCCTTCCTCTATAATCAGGATTGTAATAGAAAGAATTGTAGTTTTGTCTCATTCTCTAGCATAGATGACAATATGCTTGCTTGACATTTGTGGTTATTTTCATTTCATTCATTCATTATCAAATGTTCTACATCCATTTATTTAGTTTTGTTAAATTTTGGCTGTCCTTTCCTTTTTTGCTAGAATCTTTATTCCTATTATGCTTCTTGGATTTCTTTTTCCTCTTGTTGGACCAGTTTTCTTCATCTTCGTCTTGTGAGTCTGTTTCATCAATACTTGTATAGGAGGAGTTTGATTCCTCATTAGGTTTTGATTCTAAAGATGTAGTCTTTGCATTTGAGTCTTCTTTGTATTTATGCTTATTTCTGCTCCTTTTGTCAGTAAGTATGTATCTTCTTTCTATCCACATCAAATACTGTTCTTTTGCTACTTGCACGTGACCTGCTATTATGATCTTTAGTTATTGCTACAAACCTTTTTACAAGTAGTATCCTACTTATTCCCACAAGGGTGTTTGAACTTGATGCACTCTATTTACAAGATTCTTGAAATTTTGTGCATAATCGTTTTCAGTAAATCCTCTAGATCTTTCCTATCGTAAATCTTGCTAAAAAAATTGTATTTTTAGAAAGTCATAATCTGAGAATGTGGCCTTGCTATACTGCATGAACCATCCCATTGCCTTGGTTAAGAAAGTTACTACAAAATTTTCTTTCTCTATGTTATCATTGTATAATGTATCATATTTGCTTGTTGAACATTTTCTCTTGTATTAACCATTGTGTCTTTCTACATCTTTGTATTTTCTACCACCAAATTTTCTTGCATCCACTTTTTGTTTCGGAATTCCAAGTTGCACCCTGTTTTGTGTAATAGCACTTATCAAAGGACGAAACTAAAAATTAGGTAAAGATGACTATCAAATTGAATTCATCCCTTCGGTTTGACTACTAGATTCCATCCTACAGGCCTAGAATGCCTTGGAACACTTTTCTTAGAAGAGCTTGCTCTTTCTCTTTTGGCTTTGGTTTAAGGTCTTTCCTAGAGTTCTTATTTGTGCTTTCTTGAGGTTGTGGTATCTTTTCCAAGTCAGCTTCCTTTATACTTTCTGCGTCAGCTATCACTACTGTAATCTCAAGAAGTCCTCTTTGTTCTTCTTGACATTGATCTTGTTACTCTTGTTTTTGGAAGATAAGTTTCTTTGTCTGCAATCTTGCTTTTCTTTTATTTTGCTAAGATTTTTTAAGAGAATAGACCATATATTGTGGCTTAAATTTGAGCCAATAGGATTGTCAAAAAGGTGTTAGCACTTCTTTGATTGCATCTTCACTTTTACTTATTTAGGTATTGTTTGCCCAACCCCTTTGTTAGATGAATATAGGATTGAAAATACCTAGACCACGTTCCTATTTAGGTAAGTAACAGATGTGCCAAACAACTTTAAGAACTTTATAAGAATGTTCATTACCTCCCCAAAGGATCTTCTGGCAAGCACAATGACTTGAGAGAGCTTATTTTTTGAAGGCATCCAACAATATAGGAAATATATGATACAAGGGAGTAAATAATTTTTAAGCACAAAAGATCTATGAGCCAAGAAAGAATAAACATTATACCACTTAAAACCGTTTTCCTAAATTTGTCTATCATCCAATCCCATCTTTGTTGGAGAGAGTAACTTTGAAACCCATAGGGATACCCTGAAGCCTTAAGACAACATGTTCTTGCATAATATGACAACCAATACTAGCAACAAAATTAGGAGTAATGTTTCTAGAAGCTTTAAATCTAGCTTTTTTATGATTAATTTGGGAACCAATAGCTAAACAAAACACTTTCAAGCAATGTAAGAAGGAAGCAGCAGAATTATGGTCCGCATAAATACACATACTTTTATCATCAACAAACATGTGAAGGCCGAGTTGGATATCAGTATTAGGGATGTGAATACCTTTGATATTACCTTTTTCCATTTCGTGCTTAACCAACAACCCAAGATCATCACTAGCAATGGGAAAAAGCAAGGGAGCAAGGGGATAGCCCTCTCTAATGGATCTACAAAGTTTTAAAAGAGAAAAAACCTATCCATTCATGGAAACCCTAGAAAAGTCATAATCGAACAGGATACTCACATACTTAATGAACTTCATTTCACTAGCACAATCTAAACCTTGTCAAATAGAGATGATAGCATCCAAGATAAATCTTCCTTTAATAAAAACCTGTTATTCAAGGAGAATGATTCTATCCATAAGGGGGCTCAGTCTCCTAGTTAAAGAGGAGGAAAAAAATCTTATAGGGAGTATTACTGCATGTAATGGGTCTCCAATTGTTAATGTTCTCTTTGGAACCTTTTCTATGAATAATCCTGATAACTCCAATGTTAATATGGATAGTAAGAGAAGTAAGGGGGTCATGAAAAAATATTTTAGTTCCAAGAAAAAATCATTAGGAATCTCATCAATACTAGGAGATTTATAGGGTTTCAACTTACCAATGGTTTCTTTAATCTCACAAGTAATGAGGGGTAGGTCCAATGAAGAGGCCAGGCTAGGAGGGATCATTTTTGTCCTCTTTAAGGCAATAGAATCTCTAGAGCTCTAGATGTCCTCCCCCCACCTCAGAGAACTAGAGAAAACATCCATAAAGAAGCACAATGCCTCCTGTAAGTTATCCTCCATGCTGATAGCAGTCCAACCATTTCTCTTAGAAAGCAAAGGTATGGAGTATTTATTTTTCTTGTTATTCATCAAAGCATACATACACTTGAGGGGTCTATCCAACTTCACAACCCAAAACTCTCTTGAAGAATTAAGAGACATATTAGATTCGAGATATTTTTCACATCTAAGCTTACACTGAATGTCAACAAGGTCCTTAGAAGGTTTGTTAATATGCAAGTCTTTTAGAGCCTCAAGGATTTTGTCTCTTCTTTGAGATATTATTTTTATAGTGAGGTTCATGCACTAGGTGAAGATATTTTGAATATCTTTGACAAGACCTCCCCAAATTTCAAAGGGGAAGAAACCTTGGGAGAAGTGCCAAGTAATTGTGTCTTTAATCTTGTTCACAACACTAGGAAACTTGAGCCAATTGGCATCTAAATGAGGCCATCCAGCCTTGAACATAGGAGAACCTTTCCTAAAGGACATGATGATAAGTTTATGGGCAGATAGTAAAAAGGACAAATCAGCATAGGCCTTAATTTGCCAAAAGTCTTGGATGAAAGCAGCATTACCATAACATTTGTCCAACTTCACAGCCAAGGCATTGTCACTAGGTTGATTGTTAAACCAAGTAAAACTAGTGTTCAAAGATATGTCAATGGGGTCATGATTATTACACAAAGCAAACCAAGAAGACTTTTCAATTCCACTAATGCAGCTACCTTTACAACCCATTCTATCATTGATGTTGGTCACCATATTAAAATCTTCTATAATGCACAAAGGGTGAGTCAATGCATTAACTTCATTCAAATGCTCCTTTCTCATAGAGCTAGAATCATAAGCATAAAGATACCATAGGAAAACAAGGCAAAAACAAAAACCAATAGTTACTTCCTAATAGACTTGGTGGGCTTGACTAGGGAACCAAAGGTCCTAAGGGCCTCCTCCCTTTTAGGTTTACCTTGAATTTGAGAAACAATCTCATTCACTTTGTTGTAGGACATCTGGACATCCTCTAGACAATGTTCTTCTTGTGACATATTATTTATTTATTCTTTATCAGCCCTATTAAGTTCTTTAGCACAGGAGACATCATTGTTTTCAATACCAAGACAATTATCATCTCTCTGCCCCAATTTTTTGTTAGTGACAACTTTCCATTCACTATTGTTCTCACTAGAATCATTATTTGGACAACTCAAGTTATCAGTAGAGGATCTTCTACTTCAGAATTGCTAGTACTAGGGTGAGTATTTTCTTTATCGAATTCCTCTTTGGCTTTGACAAAAATATTATGGACCTCTTCAAGAAGCACATCAAAAGCATTAGATGGCTTATCTCCTCTCCTTTTAGCTCGTTTTGGGGCATTCCTTCACCAACATATTGGTTAGCCTGATGAACCTCATGAACAAAATCCTTCTTTAGGGCATCATCCTTTCTCCCTGAACCATCAGTACCACCATGAGAGACATAAGGGTTAATCAAATTGTAGTCTTTTATCAAGTGACCTTATTTATAACATTTAAAACAAGCATTGGGTAGGTTTTTGTAGAGAATTTTTTGTTAATGGAGAAGCATACCATCAGAGTCTTTAATCATTAAACTAGTTTTAATTGGTAGGTTTTTATAGATAATTTTTTGTTCATGGAGAAGCATACCATCAAAGTCTTTAATCATTAAACTAGTTTTAATTGGTTTAGAAATGTCTATCTCAATCATCAATTGAGGATCCCATTTGGGATTAATACTCTCCCACCTTGATTTTTGTCCCAAAATTTTACCAAGAATTCCACCTAATTTATCAATCCATGGGTAGTAATCCACACCCAAATCAGAATTTTGGTCATCGGATTAGGTCCTTGAGGGTTGAAACCAACATACCAGCAAAAAAATGAGATGGGGATATTCTTGATCAGCCAGTGACCCTTTGAAATCACTTGAAGAGCACTTTTTAGATTCTTCAAAAAAGAACAGATAATAACTATTAGGGAGGTATTGAAATTGTTTAACTAATAGGCCTCTTGAATCCTAATTATCTTTTAACCATTGTTTAAGAGGTTCTCTGAGATGGCCTTGGCCCATGACAAAGGCCAATAAAAACTCTCTCAGCCAATTGATTTGTCGAGAGATTTAGCGAGTTCCTATCTATCATAAGTGAGTCATGATTGTCGATGTCTTGGCTATCTACATTGATGTAATGAGGATCATCCTCATTACATCAATGGTAGTTAGATTACAATGCATACCTATATTATCAGTGGTGTTACCATAGGGGAAAGCCCCATGAGCCCTCATGATATTAGCATTCGATTTCGGAGAAGATGCCCCATCTTGATTGGTATATTTAGATGATCAAGCACAATCCATGGGTTCTCCTTCATGCACTTTAGACATCCCGTCTCTTAGAGCCTCAAACAAAGACATGGTCTCCCTCGTGGGGGAGACAGGGGAAAGAGAAAATACCTCAATAATATGAGAGAAATTTCATAATCTGAAGAAAACTTATCAGAGCGGTAACCCCAAAGCACCATCGTGCCAGGCTTGGTATCATGGTAGCTCCAACACGAGAGCTAGCCCTGTAAAGGAGACACAATCACACCATAGCTCATGAGCACGAGCACAAGCACCATCACACCAGGCTTTATATCATGGTAGCTTTGACACTAAAACTAAGCATGTAAAGGAGACACAATCACACCATACCTTACCAACATGTATGTATATGCATACATACGTGCATACATACATACACATGTGCATACATAGTTTATGAGCACATGTACATACATTAATGGTTACACATGTACATACAAAATTTATGTGCATGCATATTCAACTTTATGTGCATTCATACATGCATGCATTTTTACATACATATATACATGTATGCATACACACATGCATACATATACACATCTACGCATATATTACATACACACATATACACACACATGTGCATGCACACGCGCGTGCACACACACACACACACATATATATATATATATATATATATATATATATATATATATATATATATATATATATATATATATATATATATATATATATATATATATATATACACACGCACACAAACATGCATGCATATATGCATATATACATGCATATACACTTGCATACGTGGATACGCACATGTGTAGTCTCTTTATAAGCATGCATACATGCACATATACATGCATATACACAAGCATGCATGGATACCCACATGGATGCATGCATACACACATGGATACATGCTTATACACACATACTAATATATAAATATAGACATACTATCTTTATGTGCATGCATAACTTGAACCCTAGCAGAGAAATTTCACATCAGAGTATTTACAAAGTCCTCTGATTGTGTGCAAGTGAATCTATCGCAATAAAAGTCCAAGTGAATCAGTCCAATGAAAAACTCCAAGTGAATCTGTCGCAGTAAAAGTCCAAGTGAATCAGTCCACTGAAAGAGCTAAAGTTGGAGCTGAGAGAAGGGTAAAGCGAGTTCTCGGGGGGTGGAACTGAGTGTAGTAGCCTTTTGTGTAGCAAGCACAGCAACACGTATAGGGGGTTCAAGTGCAACTCAGTTTTATGAAGATGATAAACATTCCAGCAAGCGCAACTCAATGCAGTGTAGCTGAGAGTTTTTGGAAAATCATACTCGGAGCGATCAAAACATACTCGGAGCGATCAAAACAATATATGATAAGCCGGAAAGCAAGTCCAATGAAAAAGTACGTTTACTATATATGATAAGCCGGAAAGCAAGTGCACTGAGAACAAAAGCTAAAGTTGAAGCTGAGAGAAGGGTAAAGAGAGTTTCTCGGGGGGTGGAGCAGCCTTTTATGTAGCCAGCACAAGATGATAAACCTTCCAGCAAGATGATAAACTCAGTGCAAGCGCAACTCAATGCAGTGTAGCTGAGGTAGAAAATTATACTCGGAGCGATTCATGATGTGATTGAAGTCGGCGTTAGCACGTAAAACCAAGCTTGAAATACAAAAGTGGATTGTGATGAAATACAAAAGTGGATTGTGATGAAACATCCTGCAGGGCGGCAATTGCAATTCTACAAGTGGTGATAAATATGAGGCGCACATAAGCACATTAGAATGTCTTTTTTGTGGTAGGTTGATGGTAACAGAATGGTCTTTCCTTATCATACCATTGAGGAGGAGGTGATGAATTGTTGATATAGGATGGGGTCCATAAAATATCAACAAAAGAAGAATGGCACTACTAGAAATAAGGGGCATAGTGACACCCACAAATGAAAAAAAAGCGAGTCTCGTCACTTATGTGATGCTAGCGTCACATAAGCGTCGAGCCCCTGTTTTTATTAAAAAAAAGATGGGTCGTTGCCGGGATTAGGATGCGAGAGAGAGAGAGAGAGAGAGAGATCGACATGGTACTAGCACACACACATCTTTTGAAGCAAGGTACGCACACACACACACATATACACACAGATTTACACACACACACACACATGCACATACATATGCATACACACACACATATACACACATACACAGACACACACACATACACACACACATAGACACACACACACATACACACAGATTTACACACACACATATACACACTAATTTACATACACACATACACATGCATACACACACATATATACACATATAGACACATGCATATACACATAGACACACACACATACACACATAGACACACACACACATACATATACACACACATATACACACACACGTAGACATATACACACTTACACACACACATTTACACACACACACATACACATGCATACAGACACATATATATAGATACACACGTATATACACACATAGACACACACATACACACACACATATAGACACAAACACACACATATATGCATACACACACACACGTAGAGAGACATACACACACATACACATACATGCATACATATGCATACATAATGCATATGCATATGCATACATACATACTTACATGCATACACACACATACACACACATGCATACATATGCATACATAATGCACATGCATATGCATACATACATGCTTACATGCATACACACATACACACATACACATACACACATATATATATGCATACAAACACACATGTATAGAGACATACACACACACATACACATAGATGCATACATATGCATACATAATGCATATGCATATGCATACATACATACTTACATGCATACACACACATACACACACATGCATACATATGCATACATAATGCACATGCATATGCATACATACATGCTTACATGCATACACACACATACACATGCCTACACACATACACACATATGTATGCATACACACACATGTAGAGAGACATACACACACACATACACATACATGCATACATATGCATACATAATGCATATGCATAGATAATGCATATGAATATGCATACATACATTCATACTTACATGCATACACACACATATACACACATGCATACATATGCATACACAATGCACATGCATATGCATACATACATGCTTACATACATACACACACATACACACACATGCACATGCATACACACATACACATACACACACACATACACACATATATATGCATACACACATACATAGAGAGACATACTGTCAAACATTGGTCTACAGAGACCATTCCATGTGTGTGTGAGACGAGGGCTAGTTAGCCAGGTCCTAAGCTCGGGGGTATATCCTAAGGTTTTTGATGGTTAGTGGGGATGAGTGTTGCATGCTGGCCACATGGCGACGTTAGATCATTCCAGATCACTGCTATTTTAGATACAAGAGGATATAAATGGATGGGAGGAGAGTGGCACACACATCATTCGCATGTCTTCTTTTGAGGAAAGCCTCACATTCGGTATCAGAGCAAGTTCTTTTAGCTAATTTTAGAGGAGAACTCGTGTGGTTGTTGAGTTCGTGCATGTTTTCTTTTGGTGGAGCTTCGTCGTTCATGCGGGTGGTCTTCTCCATCGTTGTGTTAGCATTTCCCGAGGTTAGCAGTCGTCTGTAGCAGGGATTTGTGTGGCACAAAAAGGACTGAAAGGGGAGTCCATGTGACCCTGCCCCTCTGAACTATAGAAAGGTCGGCGTTATCCTGCTGCCGCACTGCTCAGATTTCTGCCTAGAGCCCATCTTTGGCTGTCGTTCCAAACTCGACCCATGCTGCCCAAATCTCTGCCCAGAGCTCGAAGACCTTGACAGTTCATGAGCACAGAGGCCTGAGGAGTTCTTTGTTTTCAAATATTAGTATGTTAGCCACTTGAACGGTCAGTCGACTTAGTTACCCCGCGCGTGAGCGCTCAGGAAATAACACCTTCACTGTTCATATACGAAGTCATAATAGAGAAACACCATGTTTATGAACGCTCTTTGAATTTTTGAATATGTGGGATAATATGATATGAGCGCACACATCCTGATTTGTCGCTGCAGAGAAGAGAAGGGTGACAATACAATCCATTTACGAATTTGTTTTTTTTATGGGTTGTCATAGCTAAAAGCTCACCAACATAGCCAAATTGGTCACAACTTGGTCAATTCTTATCCAAATTTGGAGTTCTTGGGCTTGTTAGAAAGCTCTCTCAGAGATCTTTCCAGGGAGTGACTAGAAGTCATACTTCGGGTCCAGATATTGCCTGAAATAGAGGTTGGAAGTGGATTGTGCTTCATTGAGCACCACCAATGAAGCACTTCTTGAAGACTTCTGCGATCCACGAACCAAAGGGAGTGAATAGTCTACCTGTAGCTCTTCAATTGGATGCTTCAAGAATATCACACGAAATCTCAGATAAGTAATTTTGTAATATTTGGTTGATTATTTTTGTTGATTGTGCATATTAGAAGTATTCTTGCATACGTATAGAATGACGTAAGTAGAGATGAATGGTCGATGCTTGAGCTTTTCTTACAAGTGGTAAGTATTGACAGGTATCGGCAGGTATCGACAAGAGAAATATATATTGATTGAGGGTCTATAGAGCCCAACAGCATATTTGGAAAAGTTTTCAATTGCAGGTGTTCGTTGAGAAGATAAAAAGAATAGATCGTGCCTACCGACACATGATTTGATTTTTGTTAAATGTTGACGCTTTTCGAAATTATTTTGGATTTCAAAGTGATGCCGTTAGGCTACCGAAATTTCTAAAAATAGCATGCATGTGCATTGAAGTTTAGGAAACATATTAAAAGTTTCTTTCTTTTGACTTTTTCTGTTAAGCAAAGGCTTTGATTGGTTCTTTTTCCGCTTGCCAGTAGTATTTACGTTGTCTAGTCTTAAAAAAAATATGAAGAAAACCAAAAGAAAAAGTTTCTTGCCTTTAGTTCTAGCATGGAACCCGAACCATCATCGCCTGTTAGGACAGATACCCTTATGCCAGAACCTCCAGTTGATCCAATTCAAGCCATGAATAATAGAATTTTATCCTTAGAAAGTTCTCTTCATGATATCTTGGGACACATGCGTGGTTCTAAGAAAGGAGAAGAGCCGCTTGATTTTGATTTGCCAAAGATGGAGGTAGATGCTCCAGATGAGCATCAAACTTCAAAATTCCTTAAAGACAACGTTTTAGTTAGAGAAGCCAGATGGAAGCTTAAGGATCTTAAGCTGCCAAGATATCATGGCTCAACTAGCGTTAGGTCTGCTGACGCAGTTGAGTAGTGGCTCAGCAAGTGGGAACAATGTTTCCGCCTGTGTCATATCACTGATGATAGGCACAAGATTCAGTAGACCACCTATAATCTTATGGATGTCGCACATAGGTGGTGGCATAAGATAGAGCAGGATAAGAAGGAGCCCACGACATGGGATCAATTCAAAATCCTATTTTATAACAACTTTGTACCACCTGATGAGAGGTCTAGAGCACTAGACACCTAGTTCTTCATTAGTCAGAAGAATCAATCAGTTCAGGAATACACAGATAGGTATAGAGAGGTACTTCTTAAAGTACCTGATACCATTCCAGAGTTTCTTCAAGTCCACAAGTTTGTTTTGGGACTCAGAGAAACTATTCGACCTTTAGTGAGAAAGGAGCGGTGTCAATCTTTGGCACAGGCCACAGAGTTGGCCTTGGTTTATGAGGACGGCCACAGGAGCACAGGTTCCCAAGGTCAGAGATCCCCATGGACTAGGGTTAGCCGACCTTTCCATACTTCGACTCCTGGTTCGGTCAGTGCACATGATCCAGATAGTCTCAGGAGGAAAGAGAAAAGTGTCTATTCTGGCTGAGAGGGCATATAACAGATCTATTCTTACCCCTCAACAAAAAGAGAAGGCAATGAAAGAGGGTTTGTGCTATGGTTGCTTAGGGCAGCACTTGTATAAGAATTGTGCTAAAAGATAGCAGCCACCATAGTCATAAATCCAACTCAGGAAGGGGATGGGAGTGAGGATGAGTTTAGGGATTCCCCATCTCCATTATCATCTCCCATAGTGGCCATGGCGGTCACTAAAAAGGTTCCGACTGTGCCAGATGCTGTGCTTTCGTCAGTGGCACAGAAAGGATACCGGTTCCCAGATACTGAGCTTATTGTTATGAGAGGAGTCGTGGCAGGACAGTCTGTCAAGGTACTCTTTGACACAGGTTCGACTCATAATGTTATTAGTTCTCGATTAGTCAAGAGATTATGCTTAGATACGGTATAGTCAGATTATACTTATACCATGGAGCTAGCCAACGGGAAGGGAACTAAGACTTGGGATAGACGAGTAGTTGATCTTCCTATTCATATCCAGTACTATGAGGACAGATTGGACTTTGAGATAGCGAGATTAGCTCGTTTCGACATATTTCTTAGTAAGAAGTGGCATGCAAGGAAGAAACCAGTCATTGATTTTGCTTCGCATGTGTATTAGTTTGAGCATGAGGGAAGGAGATGACTGATCCGTGGAGAACCACAATCTCCAAGAGATGCGATTGGTGACTGCTACCAAGTTGCTCAAAATTGATTGTAAATATATCTATTTTCTTTATTTCATGTATTTGTCATATATTGAGATGGATTCATGTAGTCATGGAGACTCAAGTTGGAATGCTCCAGCACTTTTAGCCAAAGTGAGAGCAGAATTCAAAGAGTTGTTTTTAAAGGAATTACCATCAGGTTTGCCTCCTTGCAGGAATATAGAGCATAGAATCTAATTGGTACCAGGAGCGATTCGGATCGCTCGGCCACCATTTCGAATGAGTTTGCAGGAGGAAAATGAAGTTTGCAAGGTCGTGGACGAGTATCTTCAAAAAGGGCTGATTAGACCCAGTTATTCACGCTTTGCTGCACCAGTTCTTCTTGTGAAGAAGAAGGATGAATCTTACAAGATGTGTGTCGATTATCGAGCACTCAATAAGATCACTATTAGACACAGATATCCTATGCCCCGGATTGATGATCTTTTGGATGCTCTAGGTGGAGCCATTGTATTTAGTAAGATAGATTTAAAGAGTGGCTATCATCAAATTAGAGTAAAAGATCATGATGTACATAAGATAGCTTTCAGGACCCGTTTTGGTCATTATGAGTATTTGGTCATGCCTTTTGGTTTAACAAATGCTCCAGCTACATTTATGATGTTAATGAATGATATCTTACGACCTTTCATAGGAAAGTGTGTTGTTGATTTTGTGGATGATTTGCTAGTGTATAGTAGGACTGTGCATGAGCATGAAAATCATTTAAGATAGTGTTGAATATTTTCAAAGAAAATAAGTTGTATGTAAATCCAAAGAAGACACAGTTGTTTCTTCCGAGGATAGAGTATCTAGGGCATGTGATTTCAGCCGATGGGGTTCAGATGGATCCCAAGAAAGTTTCAGTTATTTTATCATGGCCTACTCCTCAGGATGAGGGGCAGTTACAGTCATTCCTAGGACTTTCGATTTCTATCGGAAATTCATCTCTTCATATTCGTCGATAGTAGCACCTATGACGAACTTGCTTCAAGGCAAAATTCCATTTGCATGGAAGCAAGAGCAACAAGAGAGTTTTGATACTCTGAAACAAGCTGTTTCAGAGGCTCCTATACTCAAAGTGGTGGACCCTCAAAAACCATTTGAGTTAGAGACGGATGCTAGCGGCATAGCCATAGGCGCAGTCTTGAGTCAAGATGGCAGGCCAATAGCTTTTGAAAGTAAGAAGTTAAGTAGTGCACAACACAATTGGCCGGTGCATGAACAAGAGTTGTATGTGGTGGTGCATGCACTTAAAGTTTGGAGACACTATCTTTATGGTGCGGACTTTAAGGTATTCACAGATCATCATACACTCAAATATTTTTGTAGTTAGCCAGGTCGTGGAGGCCGACAAGCTCGTTGGGCTGAGCTCATGCAAGAATTTCACATGCAAATCTTGTATAGAAGAGGCAAAGAAAATATAGTAGCTGATGCATTATCTCGTATAATGTATCAAATGAGCTTTACAGTTTTAGAAAGCTCACTACTTCAAGAAATTAAGGAAGCACAGGTGGAAGATCCACATTTGTTACAGATAGTTAGAGCCATTAGTGATGACTCTATTTTAGGAGATGGGACATTTCCAATTGTTTCTTCTTCTACTAAAACAAACAAGTCCATTCCGTATTCTAATTTCTCACAGGAGAATGGAATAGTGAAGCGGAAAGGAAAGGTTTGTGTGCCAGATTCCCGGGATTTGAGAAAGAAAGTCATGCATGATAACCATGATGTTCCCTGCACAGGACCTCCTGGTGTTGACAAGACAATATAGCTTGTTAAAAGAACATTTTGGTGGCCTGGATTAGCCAGAGATATCCATACTTATGTTCAACAATGCTTTTTGTGTCATGTCAACAAAGCAGAAAAGGTAAAGACACCAGGTCTTTTACATCCTCTACAAGTTCCAGATCATAATTGGGATAGTATATCCATGGACTTCCTAGTGGGGTTACCGCGGACCCAAAGGAAGCGGGATACAATCCTAGTTGTGGTAGATAGGCTGAGCAAGATGGCTCATTTCATACCCACGCAGGAGACGATAGAAGCTCCTCAGGTAGCGGAGTTGTTTATCCAGAATGTCTTCAGATTGCATGGGTTACCGACATCCATAGTCTCAGATAGGGATGTCGGATTTACAGGACACTTCTGGAAGTTTGTATTTGACAAACTGAAAGTGTCACTAAAAATGAGTAGTGGTGATCATCCTCAAACAGATGGTCGGACAGAGAGGGTCAATCAAGTTCTAGAGGATATGTTGGGCATATGTGTCTGAGAGACAGACAAATTGGGATAGTTATTTGCCACTAGTAGAGTTTGCTTATAACAATAGGCCTCACAAGGTGACTGGGATGTCTCCTTTTGAGATGAACTATGGCATGAATCCCACTGCTCCCAGTACCATAGGAATGCCTAAGAAATGTCCTAGTGCTTTTGAGTTCTTAGCAAACCTTCAAGCTAACCTTGAAATAGCTAAAGCCAAGATGCAGCAAGCACCTGATAGAGCCAAAGAGTATGCTGATAGGAAAAGATCTCCTAGATCCTTTGAGGAAGGAGATCGAGTCTTCCTTCAGGTATCGGCTAGATCTACTTCATTGTCCACAGGGAAATGTAGTAAGCTATCACCAAGGTATTGTGGACCTTGGAAGATATTAAAGAAATTGAGTGATGTTGCATACTGATTAGAGCTTCCTCCAGATTGCAGAGTCCATCCAGTGTTTCATGTCAGTAAATTAAGAAAGTATATATCTAGGGAGGATAATCTCATAGAGGGTATTGTTTCTTTGCAAGAAACCGATAGAGAAGATCATTCTCCAGACAGAATACTATATAGGAGACAGAAACGGTTAAGGAATCATGTCATCCAAGAGTATCTAGTAGCCTGGAGAGGATTACCACTTACTAACTCTACTTGGGAATCAGCAGCTCTGGTTCCCAAGTACTTTCCCTCATTGATCATTGAGGACAATGATCTTTAGAAGGGGGAGAGAGTGTCCGACATTGGTCTACAGAGACCATTCCATGTGTGTGTGGGACGAGGGCTAGTTAGCCAAGATCCTAAGCTCGGGGGTATATCCTAAGGTATTTGATGGTTAGTGGGGATGAGTGTTGCATGCTGGCCACATGGTGACACTAGATCATTCCAGATCACTACTATTTTAGATACAAGAGGATATAAATGGATGGGAGGAGAGTGGCACACACATCATTTGCATGTCTTCTTTTGAGGAAAGCCTCAAACATACACATACATGTTGGAGCAAGTCTATGACAAGCCTAAGTATTGGCTTGAGTCCCACAAAGTCATAGAAAAAGCCTTAAAATGAAGACTATGTAAAGTTCACTTGTGAACTACCTCTTGTAACTTTTGAAGAGTTTACTTAATGTAAAAGTGAAAGAATCTTAAGTGGTTGAGTCCACTTGATCAAGAATGGAAAGAGGAGCCACGAATTCGTGATTTGTGGTAGGTAGAGAATCAAATCAATCATTGATTGATTGGAGAGTGATTGAGGGAAGTTAGCCTCCCAAACTCAACTATAAATAGATGGCAGTTTTAGTCGTGGTTAGAGAGACCTATGTGAAGACCTCCAAGAGCTGAGCTTTATGCCATATCAAGGTGTGATTACAAGGCACACATATGTATCGGTAAGTCATTGTATTGTACAATCAATATACTTTCATATTCATGATTATTTGAGTTCATCTTTCCATGTTCTTGTGAAGTGTACTACTCACTGCCATTACTCTCAGTTTTCTCAGTCAGCTTGCAGATATGTTTTCTCTGTGCTCGGTGCATCATTTTCAGTGATTTACTTGGTAAAGTTAGCTCTATGAGTCTTCTATATTATCACAAATTTTCATGTCATTTGGAGGTTGCAATCTTCAGTTATGTTCAGTTGAAGTCAACAGTGTCTGTGCATTTTCACTTCTCTGTCAGGTACCCGACTTTTTTACTCATCTTGTCAGAGGTGTTTCTCAGTGGTTACTTATCCAAATTCCGTGATTTAAAGCTTGTTGGCATCCGCTTACTGGCTAGTATAAGCAAACAAAATTTCATAATCATTGGATTCCTACATTTTGAGTTATGTTGATTTTTCTGCTCACTGGTCTCAAACTGTAGCAGCCCGTGAAAATCGGGATGATGTCATCAGTTGTTAAAACTCATTCTCAGTGTGTGGTTCATTATTTTTTATGAGATTACTCTTCAAAGTTAGCTCTTTAAGTTACCTAGACTTACCCAAGAGGAATTAAGCTAATTGCTGTTGTGCTAAGAGAATTATGTAAAACAGTGGACATGTGTATGAACCAAGAATAGTAAGTTTTCACCTCTGAGCTAACTCCAACTTATCTGTTTTGATCTATCTTTTTGAGAGTGATCTTCCAAGGTACATAGGGTGTCTAATACATCCATTGGCAAGCTAAAAGGGCCCACCATATACTTCTGGAGTTCATTTGGCTGGTGTAGATCAAGGATTTTGCAACACCTCTTCATCTTCAAGCACATACCTATCCATCTCTTCACAGTGGTATCAGAGCAAGGTTGGACAACATGGTAGATGGATTTCCTTCATCAATTGACAAATTAGACAGAGGTAACTAGTCAGCTTCGTCATTAAGAATGGAAGCTTATCTCCAAGGTAGAAGTTTATATGGTTATGTGGCTGGAGATGAAGTTATGCCAAGTTTCAGGAACAAAAGTCAACCAACACAAGAAGAGCAAGAAAGATTGAGCACATGGTGCTCCAAGGATGCACTTGCAAGGTCTTATCTCCTCAACTCTATCTCAGATTTTTTGTTGCCTCACATCATTAGAAGTTGTAAGACATCTCAGGAAGTATGGGATGCACTTGAAGCTTTCTTTTCTTCAAGTACTAAAGCTAGGAAGCATCAACTATGGTTGGACTTCACAACTCTCAAGAAGGCTTCCAAAGAAAATGTGACTGATTTTGTCACAAAGCTCAAGGACATAGCAGATCACTTGGGAAGCATTGGAGAGGTAATAGATGAAGAGCAAATTGTAAGGCAGGTTATCAATGGCTTGAAGGCAGATGACAAGTGGGAAGCATTCACCACAGCTATGGATTTGTACATGGACATGCATGTACCTGATTTCAACACACTCATTGGACAACTACTTACTCAAGAGGCAAAGCTTATCAAAAATGGAGAAAGCTCTAAAGGTAATCAATCTTCAGCTTTATACACGGATAAAAGCAATTCTAAAGATAACAAAGGAAAGGCAAAGAAAGTGGATGATGAAGCAGGTACATATCAAGCTAACTATGCAGGTAGAGGAAGACATGGCAGAGGTAGAGGAAGAGGAGGTAGACAAGGCAGGGGGAGATCCCAAGACTCCAACTCATGTTCTATTTGTGGATTAACTAATCATACAACTGAAAATTGCTTTAGGAATTCCAGGAATCAAAGAGGCAGAGGATACAATAGAGGAAGTTATGGATACTCAAGAGGAAGGTTCAACAATTATCATGGCAACTACAACAACTACAATCATTCAAACTATCAAGGAGGCTACAAAGGAAGGAGAGACTACAATAACTACACAGAAGACTCAAACAAAGAAGATTCATTATTGATCATGAACATGGCTATGCCACAAGGTAAATTTGATGAGCATGTTTTCTACATAGATTCAAGTTGTTCAAATCATGTGGCAGGAAATGTGGCACTCCTATCAGATTTAGAAGATCCAAGGAATAAGCATGAGGTACAAACAGGAGATGATACAAAACATCCTGTGGAGAAAATAGGGAATGTCAAAGCACCTGACGGAAACATCAACCTACTCAGTAACGTACTCTATGTCCCTACCATTACAAAGAATTTGATAAGTGTTGGGCAGATAATAGAGAAAGGGTTGCAAGTCAGGTTCACAAAAGCAGGAGCATTTGTTGAAGATCCAAGTCAAGGATTCAGAAGAATTGCAAAAGGTGAAAAGACAGGTAGATTGTTCACATTTGAATTATAGGACACTAGAAACATTGCTCTCTTTAATTATGGTAGTCAGACACTCACAGAATTGGAAGTATGGCACAAAAGGTTAGCACATATTGGTTAAAGGTCATTAAAGCAAATTTGTAGGGACCAAAGTGTACTTGGACTCCCTAACTTGTCAAAACAACATATGATTTATAAGTGTAGTGCATGTAAATTTGGAAAGTCTCACAGGTTACCATTCATGAAGAAAGGTTATATGCATGGAGATCTCTTGGAGTTGATTCATACAGATGTATGGGGACCTAGCAAGGAAGCTTCAATATCTGGATCAAGGTATTATGTTTCCTTTATTGATGATTGCAGCAGATGGACTATCCTATTCTTTATGAAACACAAAGATGAAGTTTTTTCATGTTTCAAAAGATATTTGGCTCTTGTGGAGAATCAAACAGGTAAATCACTAAAAAGGCTAAGGTCAGATGGAGGGGGAGAATACTTCTCCCATGAGTTTGATTCTTTTCTTCAAGAAAGAGGAATCAAAAGAGAGGTAACTACAAGGTACACTCCTGAGCAAAATGGAGTGGCAGAAAGGAGGAATAGGACAATTGTTGAGGCTGCAAGGTCTATGTTAAATGAAAAGCATTTACCTAATTACTTATGGGCTGAGGCTGTATCTACAGCCACTTACTTGATTAACAGGTTGCCTTCAAAATCCCTTGATGGGATGACTCCATATGAGGCTTGGAATGGAAGAAGACCAAGCTTAGATCATTGTAAAATTTTTGGATGTATTGCTTTTGCTCATGTTCCTTCACAGGTTAGAGGCAAGATGGATCCAAAGGCAGAAAGGTGTTTATTTATTGGATATGACAACAATCAAAAGGGCTACAGGTTATACAACCCTACCAACAAAGGATTCTTGGTAAGCAGAGAAGTAATTTTTGATGAGAACGATTCATGGTATGAAGATTCATGCAGGAAGGTCAATTTACCATATAATCTTGAAGAAGATTTTCCAAAGCTTGGTAGAGAACAATCAAAGATTGAAGAACAAGACACCTCAGAGGATGATGAAGAATCTCACATGGAAACGATCAAAGCATGGAAGTCTAAAGGTAAAGCAAAATTGCAGGAACTTGGACATGAGGCAGAATCATCACATCAAGGCCTAAGAAGATCTATGAGGGAAAAGAAAAAACCAGAAAGGTATGGGTTTGACACGTCATTAGTAACGAAACATTCTATCTACATAGCACAGGACATAAACCAAGAGGAGCCATCATCATTCAAAGAGGCCAAAGCAAAATCAGAATGGAAGCATGCAATGAAGGAAGAGATTGAAGCACTTGAGGAAAACAACACTTGGGATTTGGTGCCCAAGACTTCATCCATGAAGGTAATAGGCTCAAGATGGGTCTATAAACTCAAGAAGAATTTTTATGGTTCAATTAACAGGTATAAGGCAAGGCTTGTAGCAAAAGGCTTTGCACAAACTCAGGGAATTGATTATGAGGAGACCTTCTCTCCTGTGGCAAAGATGCCTACTATTAGGGTTTTGCTTAGTATTGCCTCTTCCAAGAATTGGAAGATACTTCAACTAGATGTAAAGAATGCATTTTTGAATGGTTGGATAATAGAAGAGGTATATATGGCACAACCACCTGGTTTTGAGAACCAAGTTTATCCTGATTATGTGTGTAAACTTAACAAAGCATTGTATGGTCTCAAGCAAGCTCCAAGAGCTTGGAATTTCAGGCTTGTTTCATTCTTGCAGGACAAAGGCTTTCAACCAAGCAAGGCAGATCCTTCACTCTTTATTAAACAGAGTAATTCCGAGGTCATCTACCTATGTGTATATGTAGATGATATTATATTGACAGGAAATGATGCAGATGGTATGAAGAAGATCAAAGATCAGATGAGAGAAGAGTTCAAGATAAGTGATTTGGGTTCACTTACCTACTTCCTAGGTTTGGAAGTTGTCTACAAAGATCATGGTTTGTTTCTCACTCAAAGAAAGTACATTAAGGACATGTTGGCAAAATTCAAGATGCAAGATTGTAAGATTGCAGGTACTCCAATGGAGGTCAATCACAAATTGAGCTCACATGAAGGTGAACTCATAGAGGATATCACATCATATCAAAGTCTAGTGGGTAGTCTCAACTATGCCACATTGACAAGAGTAGATATATGTTACAGTGTGAGTGTGCTAAGTCAATTTATGCACACACCAAGGAAACCACATATGGATGCTGCCAAAAGGATTCTCAAGTATCTCAAAGGAGCCATAAATGAAGGACTTTATTATCCTTATTTATCTGATTTAGGTTTGAAGCTATTTTTTGATGCAGATTGGGCTGGCTCCAAGGAAGATAGAAGGAGCACTTCAGGTTATCTTACCTTTGCAGGTTCAAAGCTTATTTCATGGTCATCCAAGAAGCAACCCACAGTTGCTATCTCTTCTACTGAAGCTGAATATAGAGGTCTTGCCATAGCTACACAAGAAGCTATGTGGATGAAGACATTATTCAAAGACCTTGGATTGGAGTTTGGAACTCCAACTATTTTTGGTGACAATATGAGTTCTATTCATTTGGCTGCTAATCCTATTTTTCATGCAAGGACTAAACATATTGAAGTTCATTATCACTATGTACGAGAAAAGGTTCTAAGCAAAGAGATTCAAATATCATATGTGTCCACTCATCAACAATGTGCAAATATTCTAACCAAAGCATTGGATGGTACAAAGCTTTGCAAATTCAAGGCTATGATTGGTTTGTAGGTAATCTTGGAAGATTGAAGACCTCAAGCATACTTGGCTTGAGGGGGAGCTGTTGGAGCAAGTCTATGACAAGCCTAAGTATTGGCTTGAGTCCCACAAAGTCATAGAAAAAGCCTTAAAATGAAGACTATGTAAAGTTCACTTGTGAACTACCTCTTGTAACTTTTGAGGAGTTTACTTAATGTAAAAGTGAAAGAATCTTAAGTGGTTGAGTCCACTTGATCAAGAATGGAAAGAGGAGCCACGAATCCGTGATTTGTGGTAGGTAGAGAATCAAATCAATCATTTATTTATTGGAGAGTGATTGAGGGAAGTTAGCCTCCCAAACTCAACTATAAATAGATGGCAGTTTTAGTCGTGGTTAGAGAGACCTATGTGAAGACCTCCAAGAGCCGAGCTTTATGCCATATCAAGGTGTGATTACAAGGCACACATATGTATCAGTAAGTCATTGTATTGTACAAGCAATATACTTTCATTTTCATGATTATTTGAGTTCATCTTTCCATGTTCTTGTGAAGTATACTACTCACTACCATTACTCTGAGTTTTCTCAGTCAACTTCAAGATATGTTTTCTCTGCGCTTGGTGCATCATTTTCAGTGATTTAACTTGGTAAAGTTAGCTCTATAAGTCTACTATATTATCACAAATTTTCATGTCATTTGGATGTTGCAATCTTCAGTTATGTTCAGTTGAAGTCAACAGTGTCTGTGCATTTTCACTTCTCTGTCACGTACCCGACTTTTTCACTCATCTTGTCAGAGGTTTTCCTTAGTGGTTACTTATCCAAATTCAGTGATTTAAAATTTGTTGGATTTAGCTTACTGGCTAGTATAACCATACAAAATTTCATAATCATTGGATTCCTACATTTTGAGTTATGTTGATGTTTCTGCTCACTGGTCTCAAACTGTAGTAGCCCGTGAAAATCGGGATGATGTCATCAGTTGTTAAAACTCATTCTCAGTGTGTGGTTCATTATTTTTGATGAGATTACTCTTGAAAGTTAGCTCTTTAAGATACCTAGACTTACCCAAGAGGAATTAAGCTAATTGCTGCTGTGCTGAGAGAATTATGTAAAACACTGGACAGGTGTATGAACCAAGAATAGCAAGTTTTCACCTCTGAGCTAACTCCAACTTATCTGTTTTGATCTATCTTTTTGAGAGTGATCTTCCAAGGTACATAGGGTGTCTAATACATCCATTGGCAAGCTAAAAGGGCCCACCATATACTTCTGGAGTTCATTTGGCTGGTGTAGATCAAGGATTTTGCAACACCTCTTCATCTTCAAGCACATACCTATCCATCTCTTCACAGTGGTATCAGAGCAAGGTTGGACAACATGGCAGATGGATTTCCTTCATCAATTGACAAATTAGACAGAGGTAACTACTCAGCTTCGTCATTAAGAATGGAAGCTTATCTCCAAGGTAGAAGTTTATATGGTTATGTGGCTGGAGATGAAGTTATGCCAAGTTTCAGGAACAAAAGTCAACCAACACAAGAAGAGCAAGAAAGATTGAGCACATGGTGCTCCAAGGATGCACTTGCAAGGTCTTATCTCCTCAACTCTATCTCAGATTTTTTGTTGCCTCGCATTAGAAGTTGTAAGACATCTCAGGAAGTATGGGATGCACTTGAAGCTTTCTTTTCTTCAAGTACTAAAGCTAGGAAGCATCAACTATGGCTGGATTTCACAACTCTCAAGAAGGCTTCCAAACAAAATGTGACTGATTTTGTCACAAAGCTCAAGGACATAGCAGATCAGTTGGGAAGCATTGGAGAGGTAATAGATGAAGAGCAAATTGTAAGGCAGGTTATCAATGGCTTGACGGCAGATGACAAGTGGGAAGCATTCACCACAGCTATGGATTTGTACATGGACATGCATGTACCTGATTTCAACACACTCATTGGACAACTACTTACTCAAGAGGCAAAGCTTATCAAAAATGGAGAAAGATCTAAAGGTAATCAATCTTCAGCTTTATACACGGATAAAAGCAAGTCTAAAGATAACAAAGGAAAGGCAAAGAAAGTGGATGATGAAGAAGGTACATATCAAGCTAACTATGCAGGTAGAGGAAGACATGGCAGAGGTAGAGGAAGAGGAGGTAGACAAGGCAGGGGGAGATCCCAAGACTCTAACTCATGTTCTATTTGTGGATTAACTAATCATACAACTGAAAATTGCTTTAGGAATTCCAGGAATCAAAGAGGCAGAGGATACAATAGAGGAAGTTATGGATACTCAAGAGGAAGGTTCAACAATTATCATGGCAACTACAACAACTACAATCATTCAAACTATCTGGGAGGCTACAAAGGAAGGAGAGACTACAATAACTACACAGAAGACTCAAACAAAGAAGATTCATTATTGATCATGAACATGGCTATGCCACAAGGTAAATCTGATGAGCATGTTTTCTACATAGATTCAGGTTGTTCAAATCATGTGGCAGGAAATATGGCGCTCCTATCAGATTTAGAAGATCCAAGGAATAAGCATGAGGTACAAACAGGAAATCATACAAAACATCCTATGGAGAAAATAGGCAATGTCAAAGCACCTGATGGAAACATCAACCTACTCAGTAAGGTACTCTATGTCCCTACCATTACAAAGAATTTGATAAGTGTTGGGCAGATAGTAGAGAAAGGGTTGCAAGTCAGGTTCACAAAAGCAGGAGCATTTGTTGAAGATTCAAGTCAAGGATTCAGAAGAATTGCAAAAGGTGAAAAGACAGGTAGATTGTTCACATTTGAATTACAGGACACTAGAAACATTGCTCTCTTTAATTATGGTAGTCAGACACTCATAGAATTGGAAGTATGGCACAAAAGGTTAGCACATATTGGTGAAAGGTCATTAAAGCAAATTTGTAGGGACCAAAGTGTACTTGGACTCCCTAACTTGTCAAAACAACATATGATTTATAAGTGTAGTGCATGTCAATTTGGAAAGTCTCACATGTTACCATTCATGAAGAAAGGTTATATGCATGGAGATCTCTTGGAGTTGATTCATACAGATGTATGGGGACCTAGCGAGGAAGCTTCAATATCTGGATCAAGGTATTATGTTTCCTTTATTGATGATTGCAGCAGATGGACTATCCTATTCTTTATGAAACACAAAGATGAAGTTTTTTCATGTTTCAAAAGATATTTGGCTCTTGTGGAGAATCAAACAGGTAAATCACTAAAAAGGCTAAGGTCAGATGGAGGGGGAGAATACTTCTCCCATGAGTTTGATTCTTTTCTTCAAGAAAGAGGAATCAAAAGGGAGGTAACTACAAGGTACACTCCTGAGCAAAATGGAGTGGCAGAAAGGAGGAATAGGACAATTGTTGAGGCTGCAAGGTCTATGTTAAATGAAAAGCATTTACCTAATTACTTATGGGCTGAGGCTGTATCTACAGCCACTTACTTGATTAACAGGTTGCCTTCAAAATCCCTTGATGGGATGACTCCATATGAGGCTTGGAATGGAAGAAGACCAAGCTTAGATCATTGTAAAATTTTTGGATGTATTGCTTTTGCTCATGTTCCTTCACAGGTTAGAGGAAAGATGGATCCAAAGGCAGAAAGGTGTGTATTTATTGGATATGACAACAATCAAAAGGGCTACAGCTTATACAACCCTACCAACAAAGGATTCTTGGTAAGCAGAGATGTAATTTTTGATGAGAACATATCATGGTATAAAGATTCATGCAGGAAGGTCAATTTACCATATAATCTTGAAGAAGATTTTCCAAAGCTTGGTAGAGAATAGTCAAAGATTGAAGAACAAGACACCTCAGAGGATGATGAAGAATATCACATGGAAAAGATCAAAGCATGGAAGTCTAAAGGTAAAGCAAAATTGCAGGAACTTGGACATGAGGCAGAATCATCACATCATGGCTTCATGTATGAGGGAAAAGAAAAAACCAGAAAGGTATGGGTTTGACACCTCATTAGTAACGAAACATTCTATCTACATAGAACAGGACATAAACCAAGAGGATCCATCATCATTCGAAGAGGCCAAAGCAAAATCAAAATGGAAGCATGCAATGAAGGAAGAGATTGAAGCACTTGAGGAAAACAACACTTGGGATTTGGTGCCCAAGACTTCATCCATGAAGGTAATAGGCTCAAGATGGGTCTATAAACTCAAGAAGAATTTTTATGGTTCAATTAACAGGTATAAGGCAAGGCTTGTAGCAAAAGGCTTTGCACAAACTCAGGGAATTGATTATGAGGAGACCTTCTCTCCTGTGGCAAAGATGCCTACTATTAGGGTTTTGCTTAGTATTGCCTCTTCCAAGAATTGGAACATACTTCAACTAGATGTAAAGAATGCATTTTTGAATGGTTGGATAACAGAAGAGGTATATATGGCACAACCACTTGGTTTTGAGAACCAAGTTTATCCTGATTATGTGTGTAAACTTAACAAAGCATTGTATGGTCTCAAGCAAGCTCCAAGTGCTTGGAATTTTAGGCTTGTTTCATTCTTGCAGGACAAAGGCTTTCAACCAAGCAAGGCAGATCCTTCACTCTTTATTAAAAAGAGTAATTCTGAGGTCATCTACCTATGTGTATATGTAGATGATATTATATTGACAGGAAATGATGCAGATGGTATGAAGAAGATCAAAGATCAGATGAGAGAAGAGTTCAAGATAAGTGATTTGGGTTCACTTACCTACTTCCTAGGTTTGGAGGTTGTCTACAAAGATCATGGTTTGTTTCTCACTCAAAGAAAGTACATTAAGGACATGTTGGCAAAATTCAAGATGCAAGATTGTAAGATTGCAGGTACTCCAATGGAGGTCAATCACAAATTGAGCTCACATGAAGGTGAACTCATAGAGGACATCACATCATATCAAAGTCTAGTGGGTAGTCTCAACTATGCCACATTGACAAGAGTAGATATATGTTACAGTGTGAGTGTGCTAAGTCAATTTATGCACACACCAAGGAAACCACATATGGATGCTGCCAAAAGGATTCTCAAGTATCTCAAAGGAACCATAAATGAAGGACTTTATTATCCTTATTTATCTGATTTAGGTTTGAAGCTATTTTTTGATGCAGATTGGGCTGGCTCCAAGGAAGATAGAAGGAGCACTTCAGGTTACCTTACCTTTGCAGGTTCAAAGCTTATTTCATGGTCATCCAAGAAGCAACCCACAGTTGCTCTCTCTTCTTCTGAAGCTGAATATAGAGGTCTTGCCATAGCTACACAAGAAGCTATGTGGATGAAGACATTATTCAAAGATCTTGGATTGGAGTTTGGAACTCCAACTATTTTTTGTGACAATATGAGTTCTATTCATTTGGCTGCTAATCCTATTTTTCATGCAAGGACTAAACATATTGAAGTTCATTATCACTATGTACGAGAAAAGGTTCTAAGCAAAGAGATTCAAATATCATATGTGTCCACTCATCAACAATGTGCAGATATTCTAACCAAAGCATTGGATGGTACAAAGCTTTGCAAATTCAAGGCTATGATTGGTTTGTAGGTAATCTTGGAAGATTGAAGACCTCAAGCATACTTGACTTGAGGGGGAGCTGTTGGAGCAAGTCTATGACAAGCCTAAGTATTGGCTTGAGTCCCACAAAGTCATAGAAAAAGCCTTAAAATGAAGACTATGTAAAGTTCACTTGTGAACTACCTCTTGTAACTTTTGAAGAGTTTACTTAATGTAAAAGTGAAAGAATCTTAAGTGGTTGAGTCCACTTGATCAAGAATGGAAAGAGGAGCCACGAATTCGTGATTTGTGGTAGGTAGAGAATCAAATCAATCATTGATTGATTGGAGAGTGATTGAGGGAAGTTAGCCTCCCAAACTCAACTATAAATAGATGGCAGTTTTAGTCGTGGTTAGAGAGACCTATGTGAAGACCTCCAAGAGCCGAGCTTTATGCCATATCAAGGTGTGATTACAAGGCACACATATGTATCAGTAAGTCATTGTATTGTACAAGCAATATACTTTCATTTTCATGATTATTTGAGTTCATCTTTCCATGTTCTTGTGAAGTATACTACTCACTACCATTACTCTCGGTTTTCTCAGTCAGCTTGCAGATATGTTTTCTCTGCGCTTGGTGCATCATTTTCAGTGATTTAACTTGGTAAAGTTAGCTCTATAAGTCTACTATATTATCAAAAATTTTCATGTCATTTGGATGTTGCAATCTTCAGTTATGTTCAGTTGAAGTCAACAGTGTCTGTGCATTTTCACTTCTCTGTCAGGTACCCGACTTTTTCACTCATCTTGTCAGAGGTGTTTCCTAGTGGTTACTTATCCAAATTCAGTGATTTAAAACTTTTTGGATTTAGCTTACTGGCTACTATAACCATACAAAATTTCATAATCATTGGATTCCTACATTTTGAGTTATGTTGATGTTTCTGCTCACTCGTCTCAAACTGTAGTAGCCCGTGAAAATCGGGATGATGTCATCAGTTGTTAAAACTCATTCTCAGTGTGTGGTTCATTATTTTTTATGAGATTACTCTTGAAAGTTAGCTCTTTAAGTTACCTAGACTTACCTAAGAGGAATTAAGCTAATTGCTGCTGTGCTGAGAGAATTATGTAAAACACTGGACAGGTGTATGAACCAAGAATAGCAAGTTTTCACCTCTGAGCTAACTCCAACTTATCTGTTTTGATCTATCTTTTTGAGAGTGATTTTCCAAGGTACATAGGGTGTCTAATACATCCATTGGCAAGCTAAAAGGGCCCACCATATACTTATGGAGTTCATTTGGCTGGTGTAGATCAAGGATTTTGCAACACCTCTTCATCTTCAAGCACATACCTATCCATCTCTTCACAGTGGTATCAGAGCAAGGTTGGACAACATGGCAAATGGATTTCCTTCATCAATTGACAAATTAGACAGAGGTAACTACTCAGCTTCGTCATTAAGAATGGAAGCTTATCTCCAAGGTAGAAGTTTATATGGTTATGTGGCTGGAGATGAAGTTATGCCAAGTTTCAGGAACAAAAGTCAACCAACACAAGAAGAGCAAGAAAGATTGAGCACATGGTGCTCCAAGGATGCACTTGCAAGGTCTTATCTCCTCAACTCTATCTCAGATTTTTTGTTGCCTCACATTAGAAGTTGTAAGACATCTTAGGAAGTATGGGATGCACTTGAAGCTTTCTTTTCTTCAAGTACTAAAGCTAGGAAGCATCAACTATGGTTGGACTTCACAACTCTCAAGAAGGCTTCCAAACAAAATGTGACTGATTTTGTCACAAAGCTCAAGGACATAGCAGATCAGTTGGGAAGCATTGGAGAGGTAATAGATGAAGAGCAAATTTTAAGGCAGGTTATCAATGGCTTGAAGGTAGATGACAAGTGGGAAGCATTCACCACAGCTATGGATTTGTACATGGACATGCATGTACCTGATTTCAACACACTCATTGGACAACTACTTACTCAAGAGGCAAAGCTTATCAAAAATGGAGAAATCTCTAAAGGTAATCAATCTTCAGCTTTATACACGGATAAAAGCAAGTCTAAAGATAACAAAGGAAAGGCAAAGAAAGTGGATGATGAAGAAGGTACATATCAAGCTAACTATGCAGGTAGAGGAAGACATGGCAGAGGTAGAGGAAGAGGAGGTAGACAAGGCAGGGGGAGATCCCAAGACTCGAACTCATGTTCTATTTGTGGATTAACTAATCATATAACTGAAAATTGCTTTAGGAATTCCAGGAATCAAAGAGGCAGAGGATACAATAGAGGAAGTTATGGATACTCAAGAGGAAGGTTCAACAATTATCATGGCAACTACAACAACTACAATCATTCAAACTATCAAGGAGGCTACAAAGGAAGGAGAGACTACAATAACTACACAGAAGACTCAAACAAAGAAGATTCATTATTGATCATGAGCATGGCTATGCCACAAGGTAAATCTGATGAGCATGTTTTCTACATAGATTCAGGTTGTTCAAATCATGTCGCAGGAAATGTGGCACTCCTATCAGATTTAGAAGATCCAAGGAATAAGCATGAGGTACAAACAGGAGATGATACAAAACATCCTATGGAGAAAATAGGCAATGTCAAAGCACCTGATGGAAACATCAACCTACTCAGTAAGGTACTCTATATCCCTACCATTACAAAGAATTTGATAAGTGTTGGGCAGATAGTAGAGAAAGGGTTGCAAGTCAGGTTCACAAAAGCAGGAGCATTTGTTGAAGATTCAAGTCAAGGATTCAGAAGAATTGCAAAAGGTGAAAAGACAGGTAGATTGTTCACATTTGAATTACAGGACACTAGAAACATTGCTCTCTTTAATTATGGTAGTCAGACACTCACAGAATTGGAAGTATGGCACAAAAGGTTAGCACATATTGGTTAAAGGTCATTAAAGCAAATTTGTAGGGACCAAAGTGTACTTGGACTCCCTAACTTGTCAAAACAACATATGATTTATAAGTGTAGTGCATGTCAATTTGGAAAGTCTCACAGGTTACCATTCATGAAGAAAGGTTATATGCATGGAGATCTCTTGGAGTTGATTCATACAGATGTATGGGGACCTAGCAAGGAAGCTTCAATATCTGGATCAAGGTATTATGTTTCCTTTATTGATGATTGCAGCAGATGGACTATCCTATTCTTTATGAATTACAAAGATGAAGTTTTTTCATGTTTCATAAGATATTTGGCTCTTGTGGAGAATCAAACAGGTAAATCACTAAAAAGGCTAAGGTCAGATGGAGGGGGAGAATACTTCTCCCATGAGTTTGATTCTTTTCTTCAAGAAAGAGGAATCAAAAGAGAGGTAACTACAAGGTACACTCCTGAGCAAAATGGAGTGGCAAAAAGGAGGAATAGGACAATTGTTGAGGCTGCAAGGTCTATGTTAAATGAAAAGCATTTACCTAATTACCCAAGACTTCATCCATGAAGGTAATAGGCTCAAGATGGGTCTATAAACTCAAGAAGAATTCTGATGGTTCAATTAACAGGTATAAGGCAAGGCTTGTAGCAAAAGGCTTTGCACAAACTCAGGGAATTGATTATGAGGAGACCTTCTCTCCTGTGGCAAAGATGCCTACTATTAGGGTTTTGCTTAGTATTGCCTCTTCCAAGAATTGGAAGATACTTCAACTAGATGTAAAGAATGCATTTTTGAATGGTTGGATAACAGAAGAGGTATATATGGCACAACCACCTGGTTTTGAGAACCAAGTTTATCCTGATTATGTGTGTAAACTTAACAAAGCATTGTATGGTCTCAAGCAAGCTCCAAGTGCTTGGAATTTCAGGCTTGTTTCATTCTTGCAGGACAAAGGCTTTCAACCAAGCAAGGCAGATCCTTCACTCTTTATTAAAAAGAGTAATTCTGAGGTCATCTACCTATGTGTATATGTAGATGATATTATATTGACAGGAAATGATGCATATGGTATGAAGAAGATCAAAGATTAGATGAGAGAAGAGTTCAAGATAAGTGATTTGGGTTCACTTACCTACTTCCTAGGTTTGGAAGTTGTCTACAAAGATCATGGTTTGTTTCTCACTCAAAAAAAGTACATTAAGGACATGTTGGCAAAATTCAAGATGCAAGATTGTAAGATTGCAGGTACTCCAATGGAGGTCAATCACAAATTGAGCTCACATGAAGGTGAACTCATAGAGGACATCACATCATATCAAAGTCTAGTGGGTAGTCTCAACTATGCCACATTGACAAGAGTAGATATATGTTACAGTGTGAGTGTGCTAAGTCAATTTATGCACACACCAAGGAAACCACATATGGATGCTGCCAAAAGGATTCTCAAGTATCTCAAAGGAACCATAAATGAAGGACTTTATTATCCTTATTTATCTGATTTAGGTTTGAAGCTATTTTTTGATGCAGATTGGGCTGGCTCCAAGGAAGATAGAAGGAGCACTTCAGGTTATCTTACCTTTGCAGGTTCAAAGCTTATTTCATGGTCATCCAAGAAGCAACCCACAGTTGCTCTCTCTTCTACTGAAGCTGAATATAGAGGTCTTGCCATAGCTACACAAGAAGCTATGTGGATGAAGACATTATTCAAAGATCTTGGATTGGAGTTTGGAACTCCAACTATTTTTGGTGACAATATGAGTTCTATTCATTTGGCTGCTAATCCTATTTTTCATGCAAGGACTAAACATATTGAAGTTCATTATCACTATGTACGAGAAAAGGTTCTAAGCAAAGAGATTCAAATATCATATGTGTCCACTCATCAACAATGTGCAGATATTCTAACCAAAGCATTGGATGGTACAAAGCTTTGCAAATTCAAGGCTATGATTGGTTTGCAGGTAATCTTGGAAGATTGAAGACCTCAAGCATACTTGGCTTGAGGGGGAGCTATTGGAGCAAGTCTATGACAAGCCTAAGTATTGGCTTGAGTCCCACAAAGTCATAGAAAAAGCCTTAAAATGAAGACTATGTAAAGTTCACTTGTGAACTACCTCTTGTAACTTTTGAAGAGTTTACTTAATGTGAAAGTGAAAGAATCTTAAGTGGTTGAGTCCACTTGATCAAGAATGGAAAGAGGAGCCACGAATTCGTGATTTGTGGTAGGTAGAGAATCAAATCAATCATTGATTGATTGGAGAGTGATTGAGGGAAGTTAGCCTCCCAAACTCAACTATAAATAGATGGCAGTTTTAGTCGTGGCTAGAGAGACCTATGTGAAGACCTCCAAGAGCTTAGCTTTATGCCATATCAAGGTGTGATTACAAGGCACACATATGTATCAGTAAGTCATCGTATTGTACAAGCAATATACTTTCATTTTCATGATTATTTGAGTTCATCTTTCCATGTTCTTGTGAAGTGTACTACTCACTGCCATTACTCTCAGTTTTCTCAGTCAGCTTGCAGATATGTTTTCTCTACGCTTGGTGCATCATTTTCAGCGATTTAACTTGGTAAAGTTAGCTCTATAAGTCTACTATATTATCACAAATTTTCATGTCATTTGGATGTTGCGATCTTCAGTTATGGAGTTCATTTGGCTGGTGTAGATCAAGGATTTTGCAACACCTCTTCATCTTCAAGCACATACCTATCCATCTCTTCACAATACATACACATACATGCATACATAATGCATATGTATATGCATACATACATACTTACATGCATACGCACACATATGCATACATATGCATACATAATGCACATGCATATGATACATGCATACACAAACACACACATAGACACATACATACACATAGACACATACATACACACACATATACACACAAATTTACACACACATACACATGCATACACACACATACACACATAGACACAAACACACACATACACACACACATAGACACAAACACACACATACACACACACATAGACACATACACACATAATTCATATGCATATGCATACATACATGCTTACATGCATACACACACATATGCTTACATAATGCACATGCATATGCATACATAATGCACATGCATATGCATACATAATGCACATGCATATGCATACATAATGCACATGCATATGCATACATACATGCATGCACATATACACATAGACACATACACAC